>VZTG01004476.1:226335-330857 GCA_013397845.1 Melanocharis versteri
ATAACCTGAAAGAGCCCAGATAAACTCATTTCAATACTGGCACATGATGCTTTACAGAACAATGTGACTTAGATAAAGTATTTTTATGGACTCACAGAAGCCAATTGGTTCAGATATTAAATGCTACTCATGCCAGTCCTCAATCCTAGATTATGCTCTTTCATCTGATTAAAACCTACATATCTCCCAACCTTTTCAGAATGAAGCAATACAAATCCAGCACGGGGGAAAGAGCTAAACCAGCCCTCTCAAAACACATTATCTTGAAGCACAGGCTTCCAGCAGCAATGAGGGAACCAGCAGTACACAGCTCACACATGGGTCCAGCTTGGAGGTGGAAGCTCTCCACCAAAGGTGATGCTGCCAGTGGTAGTGCTGGGATAAAGGCATTTGGGAGCCCCTATTCTAGACTGAATTCCAAATCTTCTGTGAAGTGTCAGATTGACCTTGACACAGATACCCGTATTACTCTTCTCCAGGGAGGGAAAGGAGGAGCACTTGGGTATGAAGCAGTGCAGTGAACAGGAATTGAAACAAATATCGCCTGCCAGTGACTTGGAGATGATACAGTGCTGGCATGTACCAACTGTAGAGAGACTAAAAACCAAAAATTCATGACAGCTGACACTGTCAAAATTATTTCATTATCTACTCCTATCTCTTAAATACACACTTATGACTTATTTCTCTCTTATTGCTCTGCACTGGGGTTCTGCTCAGAACCAGCTGAATCACAAAGGATTCTTCCTCCAGTTCCTTTTAATAAAGCTTGGCATCTGTGGTTTCAAGAAATGCAAGGCACTTTCTAACAGTTCCCACTATAACTCCAGCTATGACTGCTCTTTGTAGCTGTTTCAGTATTTGGAAGTGGACAAAATCCTGAGCCCAATTAATGCTCCTGTTCTGAACATCAGTACTGAAAGTCTGCTGGTACTGTATCGGAATGCTATCTTAATAAGCACTGAGTCAAAAAACCATACTGCTTCAATAATGGTAAGATGTTTATCAATGAATGCAGAAACTGACAAAAAACAAATGCTTTTGTCTATACCTACAATTAAAATAACTACATGATATCATACTAATATGAATTTTGGGGATGTGCTTATTTTCTGTATCACCTTTTATAGCACAGTATATGGTCTTGGTGCTGCCATAGAATTGTCTATGCATAAATCTTTGCTGGAACAAATTCCTTGCTGAATTAGAACTACCATATCAAAACTTAGGTGAGCCTACTACATACTCACATACGTGTATGTCTTAATACATCTATACTGTATTAAAATCTATGTTATTATAATTCAAACATTTTGTACTCTCATGATGCTGCTGAGAATTAATGATTATTATTCATAATCACAAATTACATTTCATTTAAAGCAAATAGAATCGTGAAAGGTTTAAAATATACCTAATACATTAGCAGCAGGTCTGAAATTTTAATTGTAAAGACATTTTAAACAGAAGCAGAAAAATATTTCAAATTAAAATTTGCCATTTTTCCTCTGCAGTTTACCAATCATACTGATTTCTGGGTTTTTGTGAAAATCATCAATAACTTACTAATTAAAGTCCCGTTCTCTACATTCTAGACTAAGGAAAATAATAATGGTAAAGTTATATCCTTCACATGAACATGACAGGAATTTATACTAGAAGCATGTGCAGCACTTTACATTCAGCATTTCTGAATTTTTTCTTGTTTTCTACCAGAATGGTAGCAGCTATAGTTCTTTCTCCATGAATCCTCTCAGAAATTATTTCCAGCATGCCTGGTGCACAGTATGAGAGCTTGACTGATGTAAACCATAACTGAAACGTTGTGGTCAAGTTTGCAGACCTTATGAGTGGCATTTATGAACATGTGGGAATGAACAATCTTCGAAACACATGGAACAATATTGTACATATTTAAGCCTACACAGGATAAAAGTTTCAGGGTCAAGATGGTAATACATTCTTGAATGTCCTTAACTCCTCTTAACTTCCATGTAAGTTAGTTTGGTGCATATATGAACAAAATTAAGAACAGAAAAAATGTTCTCTCTAAATGAATTAAAACCCAAAAAACTAAACCCCTAGGGATTGCCTGATCCAAAACTCAGAGCCAGTACAAAGAGTTACCTTGACAGAGCTGTGGACATTTTTCTGAAAATTCAGTATAAAAATAATTTAAAACCAACCTTATTTTATATTAGTATTTAATTCCATAGAAGTCTTCCCAGCATACTAAAACAAAGTGATTGTATTTTTTGAAGCATACTCTTCTTTTAGAGAATTGATTTTATTTTTCTACTTACATGACACCAAACAAACCCTTGGATTGTGTCTGAAAGCATTATTTTAAAAGGAAGTACTACATACTGCTCTTTCAGCACATGTGGAGGACAGAGTATCTCTTTCTGTTTCTAGTTAAAGCCTGACTGCCAACACTGATAGATATTTGGGACTGGCAGGATGTACAGAGACTTACACTTAGCACACTTCATGTTTAGTCAATAGAAACTACCCTGTAAAGGAACTAGTGTCTCAAATGAAGGCTCATATTGTCTTTTGTAATACTCCTACCAAATGAACCAAAAAGAAAGAAGATGCAAACAAAGAGTCCAGCCAAAAGTCTGCTATCATGTGCAAAAATTTTATGTATCCTGTATCCGTATAACACAGCAATGCTTCAGCCTATGCTACAGAACTGCCAAAGTTTCACACTCACCAGGTACTGCCCGTCTAATTTATCAGAGACATGTCTGACTTCATCCTACACATCCAAAGTTTAGGGCGCTTCATCAGGCACAACCATTAAAAAATGAACATAAAGAATAGATACTTACGATGTTTTATCAACAAGTAGCTACACTTTGGGACATTATCAGGCCAGTTTAGCTAACAGCTAAACCTGCAAGTTCAAAAAGTTATTTCAATTTTCCTTACAGTACGTAGCCCACAAGAAGACACAGTAGGTTACCTCAGTTTCTGGAGTAGGAGATGGAGTAATGGAACCAAGCGATCCTTTTCGTGAGCCCTGCAGATCTGTTGGGATGGACACCGGACGCTGCCATTGAGTTGTTCCTGTTGGTATGTGCCAGTAGTAGATCCCAGCAATGTCATTTATTTTTTTCCAACCAGGTGGTAAGTCTGGGTCTGTCTGAAACGAATGATCACTCCATATATCTGCTGAGAACAGGAAAAAAAAAAAAGAATCACACAAAGACACAAACAGTTCTTCCATGGGTCTGCAAACCTGGTATTGCTGTTTTACACTTCCTGTGCAAATGAACACCAGAAAAATATACCAAACTATTGAGGCTCAATGTAACTTGACAGATGAATAACCTGTTGTTATACTGCTGCTCTTAATCCCTTTTTGGAACTAAAAGTTCCTTGTTAGTCTATCCCTCAAGCCTTCTACTAGGTGCTTTATCACGGTTGCTTTTTTCTGAGTCTCTCTCATTTCTGCTATACCCATATTTATACACAAACACGCAAACAGACACACAAATGCCATGATAACTTGAAATAACCCTTACACTCCAAGGTACAAACCAGACTATTTCTTCCCCAGAGCCACTTAAAAAGTTCTTAAATTACTGATTTACCACTTGAGGACTAATCTAAGCATGTTCTGCAGAAGAAATGCTAGATGATACCATTACACTCAAATTTAATAAAAAGCCTCACCTATGGCCCAAATCTGAAATAAGCAACATTACCATAATCAGTTCCAGAAGTTCACAAATATTCTAAACATCTGCTTTTAAATGTCTCCTGTTGTGGCCTCTATGGCATTCAAGTACGTAGTTCCTGACTCCAAGGTCTTCAATGTTTTAAAGCCTATTCATCTTCAACCTTGACCATTTTTGTTTTCCAGCTGAATAAATCAACTGCACTCTTTTCAACCACATAAAAGGCAAATAGATGCAAAACACTTTCCACAATTTGGCCACATCATGCAAGAAGTAATGTGATCAAATATCTAAACATCACAATGAAGCATGTGTGGCAACATCTGCAAGTCCAGTTTAAGTTTGAAGTTTAGGCACAGCTTCTGTCCTTGCTATACATACATATGGAAGTATACACAGCTACTCAAACATTCGGTCAGGAAAGTGTTATGCTATGGTTGCATTGAACTACTAATTTCAAACTAATCAACCAAAGATGCAGAGGAACCAACAGACTGTTATTTATTGTTGCAATGACATCCAGTACCAGAAAGACCTAAACAGCAATTACTTTGAAGTAAAAGCAGACAAAACTCACAGCAGAAATAAAATTTTTAACCCAGAGACTTAAACAAAAAACATTTCTGCAACAATTAGTTACAAGAGAAGAAATTATCTTGTATGTGAACGAAGAGTTGGAAGGAAATAATGTAAAATATCTGGGATAAGAGAATACTACCTAGCTGAGTAATACTAATTTAATTTGAAAATTTATCCATTAGCAAAAATAAATACACCAAAATACGCTTGCATATGCTGAGAAATAACACAGGAATTATATTAGTTTTCAATTAACATAGCTCAGGACTGTCAAAGGGCAGCATTTCCCACACCAAATGACTGTGATTTACATCTGTGTGCGGGTGTTCCTCACGCAAAGGGACTGGCCCCAGACCATCTGATAAGTGTGGCTGAACAGGACAGCACCAGAGGGCATGTGCTCATCCCGAAACACCAGGCCTCATGTTTGCTATGCAAACCTACTTGAAAAAAAAAAAGAAACACATGTGTGTCCCAGCCCATGCTGCAGAATGGGAGACTGTTGGGATAAGCCTTTCACAGGCCGTAGTTTCCTACTAACATGACCTGGAAAGCCTCCCTGGCGCACTGACTGTTCTAACAGATGAAAGCACTCAGCGTGCAGGACAAAGGTAATGCGGCGTCAAAAGAGATACCAGCACAAGAAAGATAACACAATAAGCATCAACGTACAAAATCTAACAAGACAGACAAATGCACTTGAGGCATCAGACACCCACTACAGGACATCAGTGGCTTTACTCTATTTGAATGCGGAATTACAGGTAGTAAAATAATTTTCCTCTGAATTTGAATGACCCCATCCAATGCCATGACATTTCAAAACATGTAATTTTTGTTGCACAGCATCTAGGTGTTCTCTCCACTTCCAAGAGAACTTGGTGGTGATGATAAGCAAAGTGTGGGGACAAACACCAGAGTCGATGCCTCTCTGCTTAGGTCCTTGTGCATGAGGGAACCTGGTTTACTGAAGGCCAAGCAAACTTCCTTCCTGAACAAAATACTCTTAAGTAAGGCAACAGGTCTAATGCAATAAATTTTGTATTGAACTGGGAGATGTACTTGGAAAAACAGGCACGTATTTTGCACATGCATCTCTTCTTCAGGTGAAAACAAATCCCACCAATCAGCATGGCTAGGGCACTAATTTACAGACAAATAGAGTACTCTTGAGTAAGAGGAAATGCAGTCCCAAAGGGCTTGACTTCGGCAGCATACAAGACTTCAAAACAGAAACTGTAAAAATGCTGTACAGAGTTATCAGAGTGCTGGAAGTTCTGTACCTGGGAGGTGCAGTACAGTAACAGCACCTAAGGCACAGGACAATTTTAACTGTTATTTCACACGTTAAGACCACATTTTTTTTAAATTAGGAGACAGCAGCAAGGTAGAATCATACTAAGGCAGAAAATATATTCAGGGAGATCCGAGAGGTATCATTGCATCACTCAAAGGACACATGCTTTGCTTTTCCAGGGATTCGTTTCAACAGAGGGATCTCATTTTGCCTCCTTGGAAGCAGCAGCAGCAGATGTGAGTGCACAGCCTCTGGCTAATGCAAATGCAGCTCTGCTGGAATTAGTGGAAGCACTACACTTTCAGTCAGTCTTTCCAGCTTAAAGAGGGCTTATTTCACTGCGTGGTAGCAGAATGCCCAAGTGAGACTGCTTGTCTGCAAGGTTCAACAATACTTGCGAACACTTGATCTACACTATCTAAATAGGTTAAGTAATGAAATACCCACACTGTACAGAGATGAAGATGAGATATCTCTTTTTTGTTTTGTACTTCTAGGTTAGTTATCTCAGCTCTTATGATGGTTTTGTAACATTTTTTCTTCTGTTAAGATCCTCTGAAGAAAAGGGACACCATCCCAACACCGGATTTGATCCAGACTGATTGCCTATCACCATCTCAATAGTATACTTTCACAGTAAAAAAATTAACTGAAAAGGAGTGCTCATTGTCCAGGCTGGAAGCATGTTGGTACAAACAGGAACACTTCCAGTGTTTTCCAAATCTAAAAAAAATAATCTGGCCAATAATAAATCTGTAAAGTCACTTCTGAATCTCTGGCCCTCCCATTGCTCACATTCCAGCAGTGGATAAATGATATAAATTAAGAATTCGAACTGAAAAGCACCTTGTTTGTAATAAGAGATCTGCATCAAAGCTTCCTATGTCAAAAATTGCAGAGAATGGAATAGCAACAGTATCCAACATGTTGTCCTAGTGTTTGGGCACCAATGGGAAATCACTAGTTTCATATCTGATGTCCATCTTCATTGCTGGGCTGAAGCATAATGAAGAGCTGGCCCACCATATCACATGTATATTACAGATGCTATCCTTCTGGGAAACCAAGGGGAAGCATAAAAAGGAACTGGGAAGACACTTTTCTGAAGTTCCAAAATCTTGAAATGAAAATGTTTTCCTTCTGTCTTCTGCAGCTAAATGAAAGCAAAACAAAAGGAAAAGAAAGCCACAGAAACCTAGTATTTTTGAAGAGATGCCAATGACTTCAGCAGATCCAGGATTTCATCCCAAGGGAAGCATATTTCCCCCCACCCCATATGCACGCTGAAGATCAAGGCAGGCACTGACAGGAGAGGAAGACTTTGTATTAATGACTGAGGGCAGGTGAAATTCAAGGAGCACTCTCCATTCAATAGCACAGTAAAAGAACATAGGTCTTGTGTATTTTTATCCCATCTATTTCCTGCAGTGGGCTCAATGTGCAAGTTTAAATTGTTTGGTTTTAATGAAAAGAAGCCTCCAAAGATAACTTCTCACTTTGCATGCACTACAGGAAAATCAACAGCTTCACCTACTCGCATGATTCACACCAATGAACGGCCAGCAGGCAGCCTCGCCTAGGCATCATTGCAAGAAGCATGAATGCTACCTCAGAAACAAATGCAGCAAAAATACAAGTCAACCGGTCAAGGAACTATAAATCAGACACGTCTTTCTAATTTGGAGAACGTTAATCAACAAGGAGTGATAACCAGCCAGAAGCTGGTCATTTGTCACCATCTTTGCTCACAGCATGTAACTGGTTGTCATGACAACCCTGTCATCCTCCTTGCTGAATTGCTGAACCAGCCACCAGTCACGAGCACTTGGGGAGAGGAAGATTCTCTAACACTTTCCAGGAAAACATGCTGAAACGTGGGATTTACAGGCATACATGTAACCAAGCTCTATCGGTGCCAAAATGATTTGCTGTTTCCATCAGCTGTAAAATCAACCATAATCAGAAAAGACTGACTTTGTAAAAATCCTAAGCAAGTTTGGGATGAATTGCCTGTACTATTTTTCTTTTTCACGAGATGCGATCTTTGTCTGGCTGTATGAGTTACTACAAGCACTTGTTTTGCTGGCTTGGCTTCTTCTCCCTTTCAATGACCAAAGCCCAAGCTGTTGATATAAGGACCACAGAACCAGTACAATTACAAAAGAAAACAAGCGCAAGTGACTGCAGCAGAGGGGCTCTGAAGAACTGTTGATGACAGCCCTGGATGAGGGAGATGGGTGATACAAACTGTCTTGCTTAAATGGGAGAATTTTTGGGGTCTCCAAGTTGTCTGCTCAGGGGCAATACAGTCTGAGGTGCAGAGGTGAAGCCGTGAGAAACCAGCACCACCAGAACCAAGGAAGGAAGACTTGGAGGTGACCTCAGCTGTTGTCTCAAGGGAGCTGTTGTGGCAACAGGTGGTGCAGGAGGAAGCCAGCCTCTGTCCCATCTGGAGGAAGGTGGCTGTTTAGCCAGGTGGAGCAGTGGTGACACGACGTTATAGACATACAGGAAGGATCACGTCAGCTTGAGCAAAAGCTGAAGAATTGCTACCTGAAAAGTGCTGTACTGGAGACACATCCTACGGCTCTTCCACAAACTTTACTGTGTGACAAGACCTCAATCTCTTCATTAGGGTGCTGGACATCAGGAGAGCTGGGTAACTAAGATATACTGGGTCTGGTTGAAATTGGGCTAATTCTTTTTCTCAGCAGCCTGTAAGGTACTGCACATTACATTTGTGACCAAAACAAGTGCTGGAAACATACCAGTGGTTTAGTTATTGCCGAGCAGTGCTTGCATAGGGCCAAGATTGCCTCTGACCTCAGCCTCAAGCAGACTGGCTAGGCATCGGCCTGCCAGTGCTAGTGTTTGCATCACTTTTTATATATGATTATTTCTTTCTTCACTTACTAAGTTTTCTTCATCGTGAGTCGTGACTTCTTCTCACTTTTGCTCTTCCAGTTCTCTTCCCCATACCACTGGTGGGAGGAAACAGGCCACCACAGAATTCAAAGCATATTGGCTAACCTAAGATCCAGGAAAAAATAAGCAGGCACCATTTGGGGTGGAATGAAAAGGAGTCCTAAACAAGTAATGACAGCATATAAATTAATGCCCTTTCCACCAACTTGGTGCTTAAACGAGATACTATCTGAACGAAGTGCACCAATACCTTTAAAGATTTCTACCAACTAATTTTCAAAGCAGTCAGAATAATTTGCTACTGCTCTAGCAAGTGATCTACTGCTTATAAATACATTTTGCATATCACAGAATTACAGAATGGTTGGGGTTGGAAGGGACTTCTAGAGATCATCTCATCCAATCCCCCTGCTAAAGCAGGTACACCTAGAGCAGGTTACACAGGATTGCACCCAGGTGGGTTTTGAATATCTCCAGAGAAGCAGACTCCACAACCTCTCTGGGCAGCCTGTTCCAGTGCTCTTACCCTCATACTAAAGAATACAACCAGAGTAAGTGGGTTTCTAGCTTATTTGAAATGCTAGTTCTCTATTCCTTCCACTAGATGGCAAAAGCCTTTACTTACAGTGTAGTCCAAAACACAGCAGAGTGCATACCTCTAATTTGGTCTAAATCCACTGTGATCACGCATTGTGTGATTGTGACCCAAAGGACCTCCTCACCTCAAAGGACTCTGAGGGGCAAATAGTTCATCAAGAGCAGTATTTTCATTACAATCATTAGCAAATTACTAAAAATGGTATTGCAAGTTAGCTTTCAGGGCTAAACCAGCCCAGCAACAATCTGCATCTGCTTTTCTGAGGGTTTTTTTGTTTTTGTTTTTGTTTTGTTTTTTTGTTTTTTTGCATAGTATCTCTTCTTCCCATGCCTTTCCCTGCTGAAAGCAGAACTGCAGCATACGATCTCATGTTCTGGGTTCATAACATATTTAACTACTTCACCTTGTTTTAGAAGCAGGGTTTTGCTCGGTCTAAAGAGGAAGAATTAAATGACCACCCCACCCAAGGGACTGCTAGACTCACACGGCGAAGCCTGCGCACGCACTGTCGCACCGGCAGGCACACTGCACAGCACACCAAGGGAAAGCACGGAGTCCAGCCTTCCTTCCCTTCACAAAATTTATCTGTCACAACAACAGCAGCCAAGCTTCTGGTAGAAAAACCGGGAAAATCACATTGGTATCAGCTCTGGATTTACGTATTTCTCTCTTAAAATATAGAATTTGATTCTCCTGTCTCCTCAAAGTGAATTGGTATGCTAGTGTCAAACTATCCATAGAACAAACCATTAATTTTGGGCCATAAACAAATATAGCCTGGAATTTTCACACAAAACAGAAAGGTTCAGTCTATAATACTGACACAAAAAGCAGTTAAACACAGATATCCTTCTGACTTCAAGACACAGGATGCCTGCAGAGCCGGAGGGGATGTTGTGCTAATGTCTGGCATACGGCAGTAGGGTCACCTCAACAGCCTCAACTCTCCACAAAAGAACTCCCGCACCATACTGCTTTACTTACAACTAGTACTCTTGTTTCACAAGCTTCAAATAGAGCTCAGATCTCCCAACCTGTCACTCTCCATTTTACTGAGACTGGCTGTAGACAAAAGTGGTTCCCATCTCCCTTACACTTTCTGCTAGTAGCTAGTGCTACTCTACCTCGATACAAGCCATGAAAGACAGAGGAACAGATTTTAATCCCCCCAATACACTTCCCATCAATCCCTGGTACTAAAGACTGGCAACAAGGTTGGACTCCACACTTTTAATCCCATTTGTTTGAAACGAGTAATAGCTTTCTATCATCTCTATTCTATTTCTATTGTATCCTCAATAGTTTAAATTGAGGATTGGTGATGTCAGTGAGTGCCTCTTTAATCTGAATGACATAAGGAGTAAGACAGCATATGGAAGAAAGAATCTGACTAGCAGTCACCAATTTTTCCCCCCATTTTAGAAAAGGAACTGCATAAAAAGCATTCACATTAGAAGTCAGGTACTGGGCAAAGGTAATTTTCTTCATCTAAAATATATTGAGGCCAACTGACTTCAGGAGTCAATGTAGAGAAAGGAAGGACTGCACTTCTCTGGAGAATATCCTGCATCAATACATTTATATAGTCTGAAATTTTAGGGACGTGCTCATTAGGTTTTTGTGCATATGACTGACTAATAAAAGCCAGTGAAGCTGCCCAATGGCACAGACATACAATTCAATTGGTGGCTTGACTAAAGCTGCTTTTCTTTGACAGCTTCACTTAGAGCGCTGCGCAAATGCATTAGAAAAAACCTTTTTCTGAATTTAATGAATCAGTGAAAACAGAACATAAAATTAAATTACAATGGAGTTACTATCTGAAATTAAATGTTTTACTTCACAAAAAAAGCAAAGTTTGCAAGAACAGTCACTTCCCCTCTCTCTGCTCATCCTTCAGTTCACACAGTGCGGCAGATGCCCTAGGATGCCATGAAAATGACTGCTTTATCTTCACACCAACCTTGTGAGGCAGCAGAGTGCAAGCCTTGTTTTAAACAAAGTCAGGGAGGGGTAGGAGGAGGGGTCTGAGATGCATTAAATAACTCTCCCAGAGTCATGCTCAGACTCTAGGTACTCCCTGGCATCTGTGCAGGCTCCCTGCCCTCCAAGCACCAGATAAACACAGTGCATAGAGATCAGCCACTGTGCTCCACTGTGTCTAAACATCTGAGTCCCCTTCCATCCTACAGTATGGAGTGCTCTTGCTAATACGGCAAAACTTGGTCAATTTAGTACTATCAGTAAAAGCCAGAATGTGGCTTTTAACAATCTATATAACGGATTTGTTTGCCACTTTAAAGCTGTAGTGAAATGTGCATTAGAGAGCACACTGAAGGCTCCTGGTTTTTTCCAACATAGAAGCCGAAGACCTAATATTTCCCCATCTCCAAATTAATTTCATGTCGCTACAGAACTGAAGAGATGTGAGAATTTATTATGGTGAAAATCCACTCTTGCTGTCAGAGATTCATAAGCATGAAGTTTTGCACGAGCCTAGGAAGCAGCACATTGGCCCCATGGCCCATGGCTTGCCTGCAGAGAGGGACACTAAGGGAGAAGCTTGGGCACCACAAGCAGCTCCAGCCCATGCTGAGGCCTTGTAAGATGGTGAACTCAAGCATCACCTCCCAGCCTTCAAACTTTGAGACTTTTTATAAAAAAAAAAGCCAACAACCAAACAACTTTAACCTTTTCAAAAGTAATTTTCCTTCAGTTGAAGTAAGTTTTTCCTGCACAACGCTTACAGCCATATATGAAGTGCACCGTACAGCATCTACAACAGGAAGGCTTTATGAACGGGGGCTTCTGACAGCAGATGGAAGCACCAGGGGAGCTGGCTGTGTTTCACCTGCCGTGGGAGAGGGAAGAGTGCTGATAGCACACAGGGATCTCCCACAGCCCTGCAGCTTATTCAAATATTTCACATCACTACATTGGTATATCAATTTTCTATTAAATCTTAGTCATACTGTCAAAATACCTTCTGGTGTTAAGAAATCTCAGAGATGTTAATCATCTTTGAAAGCATCCATCTAGCATTAGAAATACCAGTATTTTCATTCTCATATCTACTTCACGGCACTCCAGCACTAAAATTCTGTATTTTTCACAGAGTGGATTCATATACGTAATTGAAGCTAGACTTAAAAATCTGCATTTAAGGAGATACAAATGGTATCTCTGATATAAGCACTAGCAAGAATTAGAAGAAAATTCAGAAAAAATAACTGTGGCCTAAATCACCCTGGGAAGTCTAGGTTAGCAAACAGTAGCCAGGAACAAACCCAATACACAACAACTAGAGTCCTATGCCAGACAACATTTGAGAGAGAAAAATGAAGGGATTAATTTTAAAATTCTACAGAACCACAACACAATTTCACCTGCAATTAGCACCACCTTCAATTCAAAGCCCATTAGCAAAATGGATGCTTTGAAAACGAGGATAAACTTCCCTTAAAGATGCATATGCCCAGAACACAACTTGAGAAGTTTTCTTTATTGTGAATCCTGAGCTAGAATATCCCTAAACACAAACACCTGCTTGGTAAGAATAGAAGTATGCCAAAGCACAGGAAAACAATAAACAAAATCTGCAGTGCATGATAAACCACAAGCCACTGGGCTCTATTAGCACAGTGGAAAAGACCTTCTGGTGTTAAGAAATCTTGAAGATGTTTGTCATCACAAACAGCTGATTGGCATCACACGTTTTCACAAACAGTAAAACAAGAGATGCACAAGCAACAGAATGGTCCTTCCCCCAGCTGAAAACAGTAGCTAATCTTGGGTGGACCTTATGATTTGTGGACATGCCAGGGGACTGCAGGTGGTCTTGGAAAGCTAGAAAACCAGTTATGTAGGATGAGAAGAGTGCCCTTTCTGGATTTCTATTCACCTTTGTTGCTGTGCAAAAACAACGGACTGCAGATAGATCTTACAGGATTAGGATATACACAGTTTCAGGAGCTGTTTTTCAATGCATAACCTTCACCTTTCCGTTTTCTTCAACGGACAAAGACACCCATCTCCTCTTTTTTATCAATTTCTTACAAGTTCCTTTACTGTTACTCTTCTGCTACTTCAAATCCTCATATACAAAGGCAGGCAATTAATCACCTTATGCCACTGTGGAAGGATCAAGGTCACCCAGCTTTTTGAAGATAGCACTTTAGTACTCACTGGCAGTTGAAGAAGTTACACATTAGGAACCAAGATAATGATAAAGGTCTTTATGCCTACAGTTTTAACATAGGATTGAACTATCACAGGACTAGTGCATGCACTTCACATACCCTACTATAAAAATGGACATAGCAGAATTAGAAAAGACAGACAGATAAAAATCTCTCTGCAGGAAGAGACATTGAGTGAAGTAGGACTCTCCAGCTTGGAAAATAAATGACAGGGAGGAGGGGAGGATGTTAGAGAAATCTGTAAAATCATGAATGGTGGGAAGAAGGAAAGGATGGAAAGGAAATCATCATTCATGGTTATTTACTGCTTCCTAAAACAGAAAAGCAATAGGCATCTAATGAAATTATTGGAGAGCAATTTTATAGCAAAGGGAAGTACTTTTTCATATAACACATAATTCAGTTATGGAGCTCATGGTCACAGGATGTTGTGGATACCAGAAATACAAATGAGAAAAAAAAAGATTAAACAAATTCATGTTAGAAACATCTATCAAGGGCAATTAAAGAAGATAACATGAATGACACACCAAGTCTGAAAGTCCTAAAACTATCAATTACTGAAAGTGAAAAAGATACAATAGGGGGAGGACCACTTTATGCTAGTCCTGGGTTTTGTTTTTAGTGAAGCCATAAGTTTCTGCTACTGACCACTGTTGGAGAAGTGACCCATAAAGAACCACATGAGCCTAAAGTCTGCTGTATATGGCCATTTGGTGATGTACAACATGGAACTATAACCTCTGTAACTCTTGTAAAAGCCCTGCCTTCCATTTGCTGTATTAGTTTACATTGGAAATAGTTGAATTAACAACATTATTGAATGATTTTGATAAAAGTTACCACAGCAGTTATACTGGACCAGATTAAAAAGCCACATCTGCTCAAACCAATATATCCAAGCTTCCTCTAAGGGATTTATATATAAATATAGATATATATTCCTAGAAGGAAAATACACAATAAATTTATTCTCATAAATGCAAAGGTACATGGTTTCCTACTCTGAGATACAGAATAACCTCACATGGCAATAGAAACACAGGAGTTATGGGACTGAATATTATTATCTTTACACACTTGTCCCCTTCAAATTTATATTAACATGTATCCAAAAGGAAGATTTCACTACTTTTTTACCAAATTATACATCACCATTTAACAAATATAAATTTATTTATAGACAAATAGAACAGTTGGTCTTAAATATCTGTATGAATAAGGAAAGGGGAACCTAGCTGAACTGCTGAGGAACAGTTAACTAACAGCAGATTTGTCTGGTGATTAGTGCAGAGACAACTGCTGTGGAGAGGTAATTAACACCACTTACACTACATGCTTTTACATATGACAATTACTACAGCTCAAAAAAGCTCTTATGTCAGTAAGTGTTTACAGTCTCACTGTCCTGATATTATTTGCATTCCAGAAAGTTTTAGAAGTAGAAATTAGAGATGACAGCAACATACTGTAAGCAAGATACTAGCCAGAAATTCAGTTTATGCACTGATAACAAATTCTCATCTCTTGTTTAATAAAATACTACTCACACTTGTTTTCAGCATTTTTGACAAAAATATTTATGATTTTGTATCTCGTGATATCTGGAACTTTTTAATTCCCTAACTCCTGGAATCATGGAAAATTGCAGCTTGTCCACTTAAAAAAGACCCAAATCAACAAACATTCAAAAAACCTCTCATTAGAACCCACAGAATCTCCCACGTTTCCCTCTCAAAAAAAAGGTAAATGCTGAAAAAACAAAATTAAAATGATAGCTTAACCCTAAAAGATAAACAATGACCTGAAATTTGTTCTTGCTTTTAAATACACATTGTTTTTAGACTCCCATTTGGGGACAAGGTGTATTTGTCCCAAGAAAAATTTACGTTTGTTTTTCTTTTTTTTAAAATTGGTTTACTGGTATATATTGAAGAAGTTACTCATCTCTACTTTAGCCTCTATAAATGCATCATATCTATAAGTATTCCCATGCAATTAAAATGAGGATGTAAAATTAAATGTATTACTAATAAAGGAGCAACATGTGAAAACTCCCTCCCCTCCCTTCTACTTCCAGTGCTTGATCTGTCCATTTGCCCTGTCTGCAGATGGGGTGGCTTGCAGAGGAAAACAGAACAGGTCTACTATGTAAATGCTAGATGTATTCCTTCACCCATAATAAAGCTTCTGTCATACACTTGACTACTTAAAATACAACCAGTAATTACTATTACGGTATTTTTCAAGTGTGGTCTGCAGGGAGCTTAACTTTTAAATCAGTACATTTTGTCTGGTTTCTTTTTTTTTTGAATACTGTCCGACAGTTATTGCACTGATGTTAGCAAAATTTGGAAGTAGTGAACCTCAAACATGGGTCAAACACATAGATAACATCTCCACCTACTTCTGGCGGAGAGAAAATCCACCCCTCTGCATCATTCCTGGCAAACCACAACCAAGAAGAGTCACTACTGAAATGGTTTTATTTTGGAACAGCTGAAGCTTGTCCCAGATTAACAACAGTCTCCTTCAAGTCAGAGACACCTATCCACCAAAAAAGGTGATTTCCTCTGGGAAGTGTTGAGCACACTGGACCATGCCCCACTATTTTCTGGACAAGCTTCTTGAAACCTTAAGTGGATGTGGACAGAAGCCACTGGGAGGAACAGAGAGTGGGGAAACTTCCACTGTCACCCTGTTCCTAAGGCAGCTTCTTTTAAGAAGCTGTATTTTCCCTGTGAAGTAATTGTAGGATTAGAAAATCTTAGGAAAGAGGAGCTTGGTATATTTATCTGGAGTATGGTTCTGAAAGAGAGAATTCTCCTGTGACATGAAATCAAGAGAACTATAGACAATAAATCTTCTGTTAATAATCATACATTAATTTTGATGTTGCATAAAAGCCTTATTTCCTATACCTACCCTGAATACACATAGGCAATATAATTTTACAAAGCCTAACACGCCCATTTTAGTGGAAAAAAAACCAATCCTGTAAGAAAAATGAAATAAACTTCCTCTTCCATGCCAGTGGAAGCTTAGCCCTGAAATCTCTGTTGTTCTGACATCATCTTCCTACTTTTCAGATATCTTTGTTTAAAAAAGCATTGGTTATGTTTCAGCACAATTAGCCGAAGTAAATTAATGCAGCCAGGAGACTACAAAGTTCCTTAGTTGATGTGCTGACAGCCTCCATGGGCAAAAAAGGGAGACTCATTATTCTGTTTTAGTTAAGCACAAAAGAAAAATAAGGTAATTTGAATTTAACACCAAATGTTATCTTGAAATTCTGCTACAGCTAGAGTGTGACAAACAATGCTAGCTTACCCACAAAAAGAAAAAAGTGAACTAAATATAAAATAATTTTACAAAAGACAAATCAAATCATTGTTTCTTATTATTAGTTTATTTCTGTAAGGAGCAAATACAGTTGTGCTATTTAATTACAGTTCCCAAATGAAGAGAAAAGTTGTGTAAAGGTTGTGTGTGAATCAGCTTTCCAATAAAACACCCTTTTTCTATCCTGACAAATTGATTTATTTAGAGCTGGCAAGATGGACAAAAGAAAATATCCAAGATATTAAACATTCTTTGACAGCTCCCAATTCAATATGGGCTATAAACTGCCTCACATTTCTAACCCCCAAACCCACACTCTGTATTGCAAAAGTTCCTTTACCTTGAACTTTAGAGAATGACTGAGGTACCACTATTACACTGTTTAGAGATATTTTTTTCTTCCCTCTAACTGCAAGAAAAATGCAGGGGAAGAATTTGTCACGTGCAAAGGAGAAATCAGAAGTCTTGTTTTTAATGTATTTTAAATTTACGTAAAGATCTTCGAGCTCTGTGGATCACAAGTATAAAACATCACTTGTCAATTCACCACTGAAATAATGAGCATTCAGGAAGATACTGCTGCAGCCTAACCTGTCAGATACCAGCTGATCTTCCACTGAGCAGAATTTTTATTACCAGATAAAATAATTGCACTCAGTATCCAGGCCTAAGTGGCATTGTCAACTAGTGCTATGAAAAAGTAAAATAGAAGTCTTACTTACAGTTACTAGATGCTCCCGTATAGTTCAACATGCACTGATCTGCTACCAGCATCCTTTAAGTTCACTATATACATGTCCCAACAGCTTCATATGCTCCTTCTGTGTAGCATCTCCAACTCATTTATGAGAAAACACACTGCTGTGTTTAAACAGACACTTACTTAATTGGTCGAACGAGGAATGGTACTTTGGATGGGAGGGAAGAGAAGCCACCCCCATTCAACTGCCGGTAAATGTAACAGAGGAAACACCACACGTTGACCATATAAATGACTGCATTTTCTAATAAGCCAAGAAAAAATAAGAGAGATGGCTATACATGGATTTCAGCAGCGTGTGCATATACTGCATCCTCCACTGAATTAATTCCAGCTTGCAAGACATTGATGTATTTTCTGACTGACTCTGCTTAGGAGACAAGCTTTTGAAACAGTACTTTCAGCCCACAAGCCTTTAGATGACAATCAAATCAAGATTTAATCAGTTCAACTTTGAACCAGAACAGCCCCTCATCCTGCAAATCAACCCCTGGAAATATATTTATGTTGATTTTTTCTCTTCAGTTGCCTATATAAACATGTAAAGTTTAAAAAAATGTAAAGCAAAGATCCACTCTTCGAAGACAAAATTCCTCTTAAAGGCTGTAACCCTCTGACTTCCCGAAGGTGCACTGCAGGAATGGTAGGAATTGATTTAGTGAAAGGCTTCTATTAGTGAGAGCGCTGTTCTCATTGCAAAGTCCCTCCCCTTGCTATAATCAATAATTTAAGCAAAGCCAGGAATCATGTCAGCCAAAATGACCAGGATAACTTGACTGTCTCTTTCTTACAGAGTACAAGTAAAATTAAATTAAGGTCTGAATGGGAACGTATTCTAATTTAAAAATTAATTTGGCCAATCTGAGTTGCCCTTTTTGGCTTTCATGTTGAGTAAGGGAGGAGGGATGGAGTCCTTTGTTCCTTACTAAAAACTTCTCAGGTTCAGAGAAGCGCCCAAAATCCACTTCCAAGAAGTAAAAGCCATAACCTTAGATTTAGAGTATTTTATCAGTAACATGCAAACAAGAAATGTGCTCTACAAAGTTAAAGCTCTTACTTGTGGATTATGACAGTGCTACTCAGTGCCCTGCGATGATGTCTGAGTTAGTAACTGATGCAGTGTTTAAAATTTAAATTGAGCTCTGCAGAATCTCAACTCAAAAGCAATTAAAAAATAGAAAAAATGCATTTAGTTAAATTGTGTTATTGTTTAGGACTAAATAGTTTTATTAAGAAGCAGTTTCCTGCAGAGTTTTAAGAATGATTTTCAAGCAAAAACCTTGAAGTAGTCTTACTATGCAATAAATTAGTCCAGTGTATCAAATCATGTACATATAAAATAATCAAAATAACAAATAGCAGTTAAAAAACAATCCCTGTAATACAACACCATATAAAAACGGATTAAAATGCCCCAGAGACACTATAAGCAAGAAGCAAAAATATATGCTTTATATTTGGAGTTGTCCTCTCCCTCTCTCCCCAAGTATTTCTCATCACCAAAGTATCATGGATAAATCTACTGTGCAAGCCGAAGGACACACACAGCTGGGCTTTAGAAAACCAGATCCAGACACTACAAGGAACCCACTTAATGACATTATCTTGAGCTCTGTGGCATCCAGATATTGGACATTTATGGCCTAATCCTGAGTACCCAGGGGCTCTCAAAATGAAGCAATCGAGTCTTAATGACAAATACATGTGCTTTCATGGGATTGCTTAAAAAAGGCTTCTTGTCCCTCAAGGCAAAGACCAGACATCCACTCTCAAGCGAGGACCGAGTTCACAGCAAGGTCTCTGCAGCATGCCAGGTCACATCACACAACACCTCTTCTGGCCCATGGAGATGCTCAGTACTGCTCTGAATCTACCCACCTTCTCTTTGTGCAACACCAACGAACCCAAGGCTGCCTGCAGCACCATCTATTTCATGTCTTGGTAGTACATGCTATAGGTTTCTGTATGTCCAGAAATTTCTGTAGGTCCAGTACCATAACTTTAAACAGCACCATTGTGACTTGAGGAACCCGCAACCCCACTTCAGCCAATCCCATGTTGTTAATTAAAGCTGAATTCAACTTCAATCAGCTAACGCTTGACTTACGTGAGAATTCATCACACGAGGAACCAGTGCACTGAGAGACTGGGGTCTAAAGGAGCCACTAACTTGGGGAGATTAAAAGAAATACCTCCAGGTGCAAGCATAACAGGGCAGGACCATGAGGAGGATTTAAGTCTGTGTCCCTCACTGTACAGACATCTTCCACAGGGGCTTGAACTAGGAACTGACTTTCTCTTAGCAGTACTTCAGTATTACATAACTCAGAGTTCCCCATTTTTGTGTTCTTTAAGTTTTCAGAACTTCTGTGAAATAACATCCCAGCACAAGCAAAATCCCCAATACTCACTTCAGCTGTCAAACTCAGTCCATCTGATTTACTGTCATCACCCTTGTGCTAGCCTTGCTTGCCTAACCTACTGCCTACAAACATCCCTGCTTGCTTCCAGCTCTCCCTCAGTTTGTGCCAAGTCCTCATTTATCTCCACAGCTGCATTTACTCTCCTTTCGCTTACCCCTCCAGTGGGTCCCTCCTCCAGGTCATGTTCCCATCTTCCAACCCATCCTCCCCACTTCACAACCCACTTATTCCCCCATCAGCTTTCTTCCCTGACAGCAGCAGGGAGACCAGCCCACCACTGCTGAGCCCGATGCTGGGATCACAGCAGGTGCTCACAGGAGCAGCCGCAGTGGCCCAGGCTTCGCACTTCCACTCCGCAGAGCGCAACGAGGCAGGAACATCTTCTGAGCAGGAAACTCCCCAAACTGTGCTGGCCATCCCTGGCTTGTACACCTGGTGAATCGCTGCTACCCCAGCAATGGCAAGGTCCTCCAGAAGCTCATGGGCCACTGCAAAGACTACAGACTCATTCTGCTCACTGGTGATACCGTTCCTCTACCACACCTCCTGCAGCTGATCTACAGGAGCCTAGAAGATGACAAACAAGCACCCAAACAGGCTGCAAAGAGCTTCAAAACACACAGACCCCACCTAGAAGAATATAACCTCATTCTCAGCTTGCCTTACCAGACAGAGACCTGCACATAAAGCATCCTCCCAAAGGTAATACTGCTTTTTCCTTCTCTTCCCCAGAGATATCTATGCCCTTTTCAAAGCATCAATCAGGTGGATTGAAGTTTGGCCTGACTTCTATGCAGCATTCAGAAGTGCTGAAGCAGAGGTTTACTGGATCGATTTTGGTCATAATTCTTTATTACTTGAACAGCTTTATGAACTGGGAACTTTCTTTTTTTTTAAAGAGAGGTGGTTAGTCTCATATCAGCTTATTGTGGCTTTTCTTCTGTGCAACTTCCTGCGTTATCATCCCTCTGAAATCAGAATCCTGACTTTTCCCCATTACCTTCTCTGTTTTCTCTTCTGTGATTTGTTTTCACTTCCTCTTTGCTTGGTCCTGTGTCTGACAATCCTAGGCACAGAAGAGCTTTTCCAACAAGATGCATTCAACCTCAGAGAGGACATGCAGCATCCAGAACTACATACGTCCATCCCTAAACTACGGAAGCTTCAAAAGTTTCCAAAAATAGTTGTCAAGTTAAGTACCTGACATGATTAAGTTATTCACCACTTCTGAAACTTGAGCCTGCCCTACAGATGCTCAAAAGAGTTTTCCACTTTGCTACAGCACACAAAAAGCATGTCCTAATATCTCTTAACACTACATATTCATGTAAAGTGCACTGTGGAGTTAGGGGAAACGTGCAGTGCTCTGGCCATCCTGTGAACTACTCTACTCAGGCAGTAGTATGATGCTGGCATTTACTTCCCTGTGTTGTCTTGGCACCACCTCTGCTCCCCATTGCCACCTTTTACTTTCCCATGCAGGTATTCCACACGTTCCAGGAGCAGGCCCTGCAGGCATTTGTTTATCCCGTAACTACACATTTTACTGAATAGAAAAATACTCATTTTTAACACATGCAAAATCATAGTACTGCAATTATACGAAGTAGCACTATGATATTTTCTGGATCAGGAATTACATGCTTTACTAAGGTAGCATGGGAAGCATCCCTGAAAAGACAAACACCAAACAAGAAATGAAATATCAAGGCCAAAACAACCCAGTTTGTTAGACTCCCATCAAGTGGTCAGAAGTTCTGCTGGAGTAAGGTCAAATTCAATGAAGCTCTGTCAGTTAGGACTGGCCCACATTTGACACTATTTGTAGCCAAAGCACTAAGCTAGCCACAGCAATGCTTTAGTAGTCCAAGCACAGCCAACACAAGGCAACTGTCTTCAAACTCAGTCTCCCCCAGCCCCAGAGCACCCAGGCAGAGATGTCACGCTAGGAGAGAGCTGTGTTTACAAAGAATATGACAAACCATCCTAGACCCTCTGGAAACAATATAGCAGAGATTAAACAAGGAGGTATTTTTAAAACAAAGACACAGAAAATGAACAAATTTCATTTCTGCACTACAGGGCAGGTGTTTCAGTCTCTATTCAGCTGGTTAATTCATCTGTGAGTGTTACTTAATATGCATCCTGCTCAGGCTGTCATTGTTTTTCCAAATGCAAGTCTTAGCTCTTGCCTCTTATCTGTTGCCTGTCGTGGACACCACCCGACATCTCAAGGGACACCAGGTGGGCAGTTGCACCAAGCTCAGCCTAGGGAGGAAACGGAACAGCTCTGATGAACTGAAGAATTGTTCTTTATCTTTTTGGCAAACAGTTAAGTATGAAACTGCAACTGTGACCACACAACACATTCTGGAAAACCTTTTCTACAGTCCCAAATTTTGGTAATTGCAAACAGAGTTTGGGAGAGGATGCTAATCCCTGGTGTATAAAGCATCCATTCTGCCATTCCTGAAGCTAAGCACATTAATTCACTTTTACATACCCACTTTTATTATCTATCCCAATTCAAAATGGTGCTGATTACCACCCTTAATTGTGGATTCTTTAGATTCCAAGTCAGAGCACTCAAGCATCCAAGATATGGATTTAGGTAGCTCCACTCAGAATCACAGAACAAAATCAACCTGACTTCCTAAACACAGCAAGCAGCCTCCCTGTGCAACTGATAGTGGCAATGTGTACTTCAGAGGATCACCTTTCAAGTTCAATTTACTATCAAGTTCAATTTATTTTATGGCTTTCTACCAGTAGACCCTGATACTGTGAACATTGTGTAACCGTGCTGCCCTTGAAGCTTTATTTCCTTTAAACTGACCCTAAAATCTTCTTATAGGGATGGCTACATAAGAGACAAAGATGCAGTTAGTAACTTCACATGCAGAATGTTACCTACACAAACACTGGGGATATAGAGCAATAGTCACCTTTCTTATTCCATAAGCAGTCAGCAAACAGTCAAGCCTGAGACTATAAAACATGCACTATTCTTGAGACACAGTTATCAGTAACATGCAGGATTAAAAAAAAATATAACAGCTCAATATTAAAAGTTGCCAGCTTTTAGGATGCACAGCAGGTGTGAACCAGAGACTCTTATTCCCAAAAATCTGAAAATTGGGTGTTTACTTAGAACCCTACAACTATAGGTGGTTCTCTCTCTAGTTTTATAGGCCTTGTGTTAATCCACAATGTAACTGAATGCATTTTTAGTACATAAATCTTTTTCCCCACTCAGGAACACAGAAAACACATTCTGAGCAAATAACAGACTTATTGTCTGTATCAGATAGGTACTGCAAAGGAAGAATCGTGCTTTTAAGAGGACATCCATTTTAATTTGGTCAAGGTGCTGGTTAAAATCAGAGGCAGAATTGACCACTGCTATAAATCTCTCTGACTAGTTCATGATTTACTGTAATTTTTATTGTATTGAGAGGGCTATTCTCCCCAGCTGTGCTGTTATTTCAGAACACCGGGCTCTCTTTACAAGAGCGGCACTCCTGATCCCCAAGGGCCAGTCTCACAGCTGCCATTTCTGCACTGGATTGAACTCGTTTATTTGTAACCAGCTACTAAACTGCCCTCTCGTATCTGCTTGGAGACCAGGCATCTGGTATATTGCAATTGCACACAGCAGCAGCACTCCTGAAAAAGAGGACACTTGTGGGTTTAATACCCCTTTGATTTCAACCAGGGAGAAACAAAGCATCGTGTGACCCAAAGGCTGAGAGACCGGGGAGCCAGAGGAGGCTGCTGCCCCTGCACAGCCTCCCACAACCCCAAAGAGAGCAAGGAGGGCAGCTGGCATAGAGCAAGAAACATCTGCAGCTCTCTAGCACCACGTGTCCCACATCTCAGGGACTTTCCTAACTATGGGACTATTCCTGGCTCTAGAAGAGGGGGGTTTTATGTAAATTAATATAAAACAGAAAGCAAAAGCAAATTCCAGTTTTCTTGTTGGGTTTGAGGCAAAGAGAATTCTTTTTATTTCCTGAAGAATTCCCCTTTCTAATTCATTAGAGATTATTACACAGAACACTGCACTTTACTACAGCGGAATAACTTTCCACTGAAATTGTTTTTCAGGTGATACAAAGATTAAGAAATGTGCCTGCCTTCTAGGGAGCTTCTTAACAAAAAACAAATGAAAGAAAGCAAGCCACAAACAGAAAACATCACCCTCATTCTCTCCTAGGTTTGAGCTCTGGGGCATGTGCTTTGCTGCACACAGGTTCATACAATGAAGACATACAAATTCATCCAGCTGAAACTGATGAATACACAGAGAGGGAGAGAAGGAACAGGTATATGATGTAATAACACAAGATGTGTTTCCTTTGAAAACTAGACTAAGGAAATTTTCTTGAGAGAGGAGGAAGCATTTCCCACGATGTGAACCCAGTTCTGGTCCATTTGCAGTATTAAAACTATCTGGAGCTGGAGTCTGGTTATTCATAGAACTCTCCAAACGACAGAGGATTCAGCTGGATAGATGCAGTAGGTCCCAGAGGAGATGCAGTGCCTGAGGCCAACGGAGGCAAGCTTGCTTGTTTGGGGGACTGCCTGCAGTGCTGGGTGTCAATCAGCTCTGGTGGCAAGCCACTGCCTGTCTCTAGGAAGGCTGCCTGAAAACCCATTAGGGCTTGGCACGTGCTAAGATCTCGATGACATCCCATTGCTTTGCTGACTATAGGTTTTTTCTGCTTCTAAAATCACGTCAGACTTTTTTTTTGAAGTACTGAATCTCAGAAAGAAGGTTAGATAGCTGAAAGCGCTCAAAAAATTAAAGTTGAGGTCAATGCAATTCTTGTCAAGATGCACATACAGCTAATTTCCCTGGAGAGGAAAGAGGAGTTTTCTCAAAACACATTTCTTATACTGTACTGCGCTTGTGGTGTTCAGTGCCCGTTATTAATGGATTCTATCACATCTGTTTATCAACATTAACCTTTGTTTAAATAAGTCAGTTGTTTTGTAACTTTAAATTGACTTGTATTTATTTTTGACCTCTTCACTCAGAGAGAAGGTCAAGGCTCTTGAAAACACCTTTTTATTAGACCACATGTAAAAGTATCCTGCCCTAAGGAGACTTCAGGAGGATTTTATCTAAACAATGATGCATTCCCAGTGCAATCAAGAATAAACTTTAAGAATAAATTTTTCAGGATTTTTGAATTATACAACTCCAAAAGAAAACACATGAAAACAAAACCACAAAAATACCTCACGAAACAACATTCAGATTTCCAGGATTTGAATAATGAAATATTGTTAAGAGCAGTAAGAGGGAGACAAAACAATTCAGAAGCCTTGAAAGAAGCATATTGTTATTTTCAACAGTGTTTCCTCAAAAAACCATATTTCTATCATATTTCTGCATAAGCTGAAGTGCCAAATACAGTCTCTGGACCGAACATTATTAATTCCCCAGGTATCTGCTGGACTACATTCTTTTATGGATTAACTGTTCTCAAGACAGGGGATTTTTTCACTTCCCAGAATCCATCTGACTAAAACTCTACTGCATTTTTTTTTCCCCTAGATAAATGTCTTTCTTCCTTTGGGCCCTAACATCTATTACTGGAGCATAAATGCAAGGGTTGGAAAGCACTGAGCTGTGAAGATCCCACATGATGCTCTCCTCCTACCCCACATGCAGTGGCAATGAAGAGCCCTGTCTGTGCCCAAAATCACAGACCTCCAAGACAGACACCACCAGGGCTCACTGCACAACTCCCCAGCTGAAGGGCTTCTCTTTACCCATGTTGGCACATAGGGAGCATCATCAAATGACTGGGATGGAGTGGGCACACTTACAAAGTTGCGCATTAAAAAAGTAAAAATCTTCACTGAACCTAAAAATCATTGTTCAGAAAAGCTTTTTTTATTGTGTGTAGGTGGCTATCAGTAGTTCAGCACCTCCAGACAATCATGTTCTCACAACATGCACCCACTGATTACTGAAGAGTATTTATAAACTAGCAAGAGGTGCAGCTAGCATATTTCTAGGATCCTGTATAGGGCATCTGCTGGTGCCTTTCCTAAAGCTGCTACAATTGAGCAGGAAGCTTCCAAGCATTCCCTAGCAGACAAGCAGCTGTGTGCAAGGCCAGTGCTTGCATTTTGAAACAACCCACTTCCTCACTGAAACTGCTAAACCACCTCTCTCCTTCCTGGCACCGGCTGAGAAAAGCTGATCAATCCCTTTCTAGAACAGTGGCTGTGAGGAGCCTTTGCTTGCGTACCTGTTTCATCAGGTGAGCTTGGCGAGGCGCTGTCCTGGGACAGGGTAGTCCAGCTGGAGTCCTCATCACTTGGGGCCAGGTTTTGAATCCTATGGAGGGCACAGTCTGTTTTGGCCCCAGTTTTTGGGTGATCTTTCTTTGTCTCAGGGCTTGATGACACTGTGGCAACCTGGCCATCCTCTGGGCTTGGCATCTTGTTCTGTTTCCGAGGTAGGACTTCTCCATTGACAATAATGGTAGAAGCCTGGCTGTTGCTTTGTGCAGACTTACCTTCCATCTCAACAAAACCCTGCTCTAGGTCTCGAGCTGATGTCTCTAGATCCGCATAGTAATTCAGGAAGCTCTTGGTCCTCCTTGGCTGCGAGGGTAATATTTCACAGCCAGAGGAATCCTGCGGGATCGGCTCATTGCTTTCAAACTTCTCAGAAGTTACATTTACGCCTGCAGTGGTACCGAGGTTTTTGTTGGGATCCTGCTGTCCCTGCTCGGCAGCTTTCCTGAGCTGGTTTTCTCCATTCTTCACCAGCTTTATATTGGCAGAGCTGTTCCCCAGAAGGGGCTGAGCTGCTGGATCGGAAAGACCCATGGCTGTCTGAATGTTAGTCAGCGCGTACTTTTTCCTGCATTTCGGAGGAGTGCTGTTCTTGGTCTCCGTGTGCCTGATCTCTGCATTCAGGAGCTCGTTGTGAGAGGAGCGCAGGTTCAGGGTGTTGGGCGGGGTGGCGGGGCTGTTGCGGTTCACAACGTCCGTGCTGCTGCCGCTTGCCATAAACACTGCCAACGCGTCCACACCGGAATCGACTGCAAAGCAAAAGAAACAGGCGTGAAACACAATCATTAGATGCACTGTTTTGCTAGGGCTTCTGGTAAAGGCATGTAGCACTTTAGGTAATCGTTTTACAGGAGGAAAATTACCACAACCTAAGTGGGTAAGAGAAGAGACAAAAGCTTATCTCATTAAATAAGGAAGAAGAGAGGCAGAAAAACATACAAAGAGATCATCAGGACCACGAAGATGAGAAAAAGCAGAAAGCTTGACCTTATACAAGACAGTTTTAGGGCAGATTTTTCATTTCTGATTCTGTTGCAGGCAGGCTCTGGGACAGTAGAGGTGCCCTCTGCAAACGCCTGGGACCCTCACTATCATCCTTACCATAACTGTTTTAGTATTTCACCTCTGTCTCAGATGAGGAGGGAAATAACTCCTCAAGTGCTCATCACTAGGAAGCAGAAATTTGAGATAATTCTAAGCAGATTGCAGACAGATGCTGCTTCTTTTTCATCTTGGCATAGTGCTGTTACTGCTAAGCCTGACTGGCTGGTCACTTGTTGACTCCTAACACCTGCATTTTCTCTGCTATTTGTCTCTCTTTCTTTCCTCTCCCACCCCTGCCACCTTTTTTTTTTTTTCTNCAGGGAATACGAGCAGAAGATTCTTTCACAAAGGTGTATTTGATTTCCAGGGGCAAACAAAAAATTCCCTCGACAAAATATCCTGCTGGAATTCAATCAACTTCAAAAAAAGGGCTGGCTCCAGAGATGGCCTACTATTTCTATAGCTCACAAAGTTCAAGCTTAAGAATAAAACATACATCCTAGGGCAGAGTATACATACTACACTGTTAAATAATACCATTCTTTTGTCTACTTGTAAACAAGTTTCTGATTTTTCTTAGCCAGGGGCACAGCTCATATTTTGAAAAAATATTAAGTTTCTTGGGGGAACAAATTTTTAGACTATCAAAAATTATCAAAATATAGATTTAAAAAAAAACTGATTAAAAAAACCTGTAATTTGTTCCCGTACTGTCTATTTATGGCTTCCACTAATCTGCACAAGCACTCCACTAACACCTCAATTTACTGTAGTAGTCACTGTTGTTTGGTACCTGGGAACTAAATTAGAGGCCAATTAATAAATCACTCCCATCTGCCACAACATGAAACACCCTTTCTGTTGTTCCTAATTCTCAGATATCATCGACTGCTTATATTGCACATAAAAAGTTATCTGGGCTTATCCAAGAATGAAAAGCTGCAACTTGAGCTAGCTGATGACAGATCATTCCAGCTGAGCTGTACTGCATCTCTGTATATTTGATATATGACAGAACTGACTACTGTACAGATTTACAAGAGATTAAACATATGGATTTTAAAAGAACATATAATACATAAACAGAGTGAAAAGGTGCACTTCACAATGTTACCTAAATGCAGGCACAGTTGCTAGTGTTCCCTCCTCTTTGATGTGCTGTCAAAGCTGTTCACTTGCAAACATCACTCTGGTTCATTTGAAACCAAGCAGATCAAGTAATAATACCCTTTGTTCCCTGAATCACCCACCCAGCTGTTGAAGAACTTGTTGAAAACAGAGTTTAAACTAAATTTTACAATTTTTCATGTTTGCCAATTTCTCAAGCCCTGGTCAGTCAGTCTAAACCAACTGCAAATTCTTCAGAAGACAGATCACCCCATGCACACTGTGCAAAAGCCATCATTTTAGGTAAAGGCTAAAAACATCCTGAAACAAACTTTAACCACAAGAGACTTTAAAATACAACTATTACAAAATTTAAAGGAATTTTATAAATTACGTCTCAGAAAAACATGCCATATACATACACAGAGCTTTCTGGATCTTGTTTAAAACCAACCAGGTCTAATGCAAGTAAGGTCGCATCCGATCAGACGTTACCAAAATGTTTTACATTAAACAGCTCCTATATATCAACTGGCTGCTTTGTATTCTTTCTGAATCACTCAAAATCTGACAACATGAAAGTCACATAAAAAAAGAAAAGTAATAGGGCAGGATAATTTCCCCCCTCACCGCCTGACCTTTAGAATCTGTGGAATTGGTATCTAGGGATTAGATTTTTAGATTAGATTTTACTTCATGCTTCAGCAAATTAAAACAAGCATTTATGTTTTTCACCAATAAATACAATTAACACATTATGGAACAAGACTGACATTTATTCTTCTCCTTTGTTACAAACCAGCTACTTCATGCAATGATTGCCACTATTTTTGCCACTGAACAAATTTCTTAAAAAGTAATCTTCCTAGATAAAGCTTAAGTATTTGCCCACCAGCTTATCTTTAGTCTGTTCCCCGCTGTTACTGTTTCATTGCTCAGGAATATTGTTAAGAATAAGCCCTTAGAAACATTGCAACAAAATGTATTACATTTTACTAATCTGCTTGATAAGGGCTCTCCATTGATTCGATGAACATTGGCACATTGTCCAACGACTAAGCCAAGGAGTCTTCACGACCCACAGAGTATTTGTGACTCGGGTGTTAAGTTGGGCTGGTGTATGACCATAAACAGAAAAATGTCAAAACAAACCTTTCACTGGACACCATCTCCCCCCCTGACCCCATCTCAGGTGATCTGCTGATCAAATTATCATGATCAAATGATCAATGAACAGGCAAACAGCAGCACAAGGAGTGAACAGAGTGAAGCAGGCTGTTCTCTCAGGGGCCAAGAGCCTGCTTGCTGGCCGCCACCCTGCGCTCCCAGCCAGGCTCTGGGATGCACGCAGCCGGCTTCCCTCTGCTCTAGGAAGCAGATACAGATGTGAGAAAAAGGAGGCAAAAAGAGAAGAAGAAATACAGATGGGTAGATCTTCCATCTCGAGGGTAGAAGTTGCTACGAGACTAGAAATAACTAAAGCACCAGAAAAACTGGAATGCAAGGAAGTGCCTAAGAGCACTGAAGAAAGATTGCGCAGTAGAACAGCGTAAGGAAGAAGAGCAATAGCCTGTCCCTCCTCCCCTATACAGGACACAGTGATGCTTGAAACACATCACTCTTCCCAGAGGAAGCGCATCCCAACTTTCCAATTAAAAACTTCAATAAAATGCAGGAACCCTGGGTTCCTGCACAAAGGGCTGCAATAGGCAGACTCTGTACCCCCTCTCAGACAGCTCCTCGTGCTGCCTGGCCACCAGCAAGGACAATGCTACTGGGACAGGGCACCATGTTTTCAATTCCTCTACCTTGTGCTGAAAAGCAAACACAAATGGACAATCAGACCAGGAATCACTGAGTTGATATATGTATCTCAGCTAAAGTGAGGGAACACTGATAAGTTGTAAGTGAGTAAAAGTAGGGTATTACACTAAAAAATATTCTACACTGGTGAAAAGCTAACAACAATTAGGGCATTATCATTACTGGGAATAATAACATTGTTAAATTGTTGGCGCTTCACGACAGTACTTAACTCAGTAGAAGACCTGTCATAGCAATTCATTAAGGGTTTCAACTTGCTTACTTTTAAAAGAACTCCAAACCTCAACTGTACACTTTTAACATTCTTAAAGATATAAATTAAAAATATTTTTACCACTATAAAGTGTTTAACACAGAATAGTGCCAATTTTCTAAAGATCATAATAATGCAAATAATGCTATTACTTGAATGGCTTTTGTTGATTTTCTCAATCTTGTAATAAAACTTACAGAGCTAGAAGAAAGAGGGAGAAAATGCCATTGCAAACAAAGAATAGTGCATGATCAATTTGTCTTTGCCATCTAATGACTTTTTTGCATCGTATTGTCTACAGGAAGTTTTTAAAAAGCTGAATAGAGTTTCTTCCAAAAGGCACAGTTAAAAAAAGAAAAGAAGTGCTTGCTCTTTTTCATGTGAAAGTGCAAAATGAAAGTGAAATATGGGCCTGGAAAGAAGAAGAAAAATAAGTGGAAAATCTCACATATTTGCATAGCAGAATCTTTTAAAGGGCATCTGACCTGGAAGTACTTCTGACATGGCTCGCGGGGCGTCAGCAATGCATCAGGAAATAGATTATAATTTGAAATCTGAAAAGAGGGACCATTTAAGAATTAAAACCAAAGGAAAACACAAAAGAAAAATACCACATTTTAGAAGCTCCTGAGAGATGTTAAACATTCCAAACAAAGCCCACAGCATACCAGTGAAGATCTTTTGAGTTTTCAATGATATTTGACAGTCATTAAAGTATGGGAGAAGCTAGTCTGCAGCACCACAAACATGTAATTAAAAATAACAATTATATTTTTGTTAATGCACAACTTTACTAGGAGCACAAATTCAAAAATATTCTCCAGTTTTAGTCAACATACTGTAGCAAAAACTTCAATACATTGGAAGACATGAGGTTTTTTCCCAATTACCTGGCTACTCAGGAAACTACAGCAGCATTGGTAAAAGAAAACACAGCAGTGAGGCAAGTTTACAAGACAATTTGTAGAATGAGATCTAGCATATGAAACTAAGAGGCATAGGGTAGGTCTCACAGGAGGGAATCATAAAAAGAACGTTACACAGTAAGTTCCAGTATGGGACCCTTTCCTGGCCACCTTCTCATAAATAAACCATTTTGCCTTAAAGTCTCTGGTTTGGATAAGAATGGCACACACAGTGAGAGACAAGGTACTCATGACTATTTTTGTCACCGCATCTAGGAAACATAGCAAAAAAAAAAAAAATACAAACCTTTCCATAAAGCAGATTTCCCTTCCGCAAGGATACCTCTTGAGTACAAAACATTTAATGACAACTTCATGCCATGGGGCTACTGCCCCAGGTCTTGTACACTTGGGCTCTAGTTAAAATCTAAGCAGCTGTAGAGAACACCTTCATTATACAATGACTGCAGCTCAACACCAGCTGACTCACTTCACTTCAAAGGGGGAATTCCAATGTTAAAACATTCATTCTAAAACTACAACCAGCTAAATGGTGATAGTTAAATAGATGTCAGCCAAAAGCATCCTAATAAACTCCAGATTTCCATTATTAGCTGAAGTCAGAATCAAGACTAGAAGCTTTCTTAGTATCAAATGTCATCTGATTCTTCTTACCTCTCTATCTACATAAATTGCAGGTGACACCTAATACTTTCAGAATGGAAAAGGAAGGAAAATACTCAAATGAAGTGCTGTGGTAGATCAGAGACTACAGCCAATTATTTTCTTCTTTCTGCTCCCTGTGGCAATGATATCTCTGCTGGACTGAGCTTGGAAGCTGAAAAGAGAAAGCTCAGCAAAGCCAAGAAAGCGAAATATGATGGCGGGCAGAGCAGTTTGGGGAATGCAAGAGCAGGAAAGGAGCAAGGCTGCAAGTACCTTACACATGGTGCTCTCAAACCCATCTGCAGACTCCTCCACACAAATCTCTGAGTTGCTGAGGGTGGGAAGAACCTCTCCAGATCATCAAATACAACAACTCTCCCCAAGCAGGGAATCACTGCTGCCCTCTGCACTCCACCCTGGATCTGTCCTCACAGAATAAAATAACCACTTCAACGTGATCGCTAAATGCAGCTTCTCCCATTTCCAGCTATTTCCTGCTTCACCTAGTCCTACTGAAATCACCATCTGGTAACCAGCTTTCTGCCCTGGCTCCTCCATCCCCAAGAGGCACCCTGCCAGCCCCTGCTGCCACAAAAATGACATTTCTCCTTTTAGAGCTAATCATGCTGCCAACCAACTGCAACAGCCTAGCAGCACTGGTGTTTCTGTTCTAGTGGTGCTCTTATTAATGGGAATCCATAAAGCTGATCTGTCTTTATGTGGTGTAACAGAGGGAAAAAAACTTCAGATCCTGCAATGAGATGCAGCACTCAAGTTGAATATGTCTTCCCATTTACCATTTTTTTCTTCCCCCTTCCCACAAAGCCAGTCAAATTCCTCAGCCAGCAAAAAATTCCGAGACAAGATGCTTGTCAGAACCAAATTCTAACAGATATAAAGGAAAAAGAAAAATAATAAAAAGTAGAAATATTAATGACAAAAAGAAACCGGCTAAATCCACTGTTCCTGTACTTTTTTAAAATTAAGACAGATATATCTAAATAATCAGTGTATATTTGACTACCTGACTGAAACTTTATATTGCAGAGGATGTGAGTCATCTTGTGCTACTGGAGTATTCTTAAACCAAGTAACCACTTTAAGAAATAAAGAGCAATTCTTTCATTTATATAAGGTATAGCCATGACATACCATAATGACTAATCCTGCATTTAGTGAGGGAAAAAACAAAATGGCATGAATTTTCCAAATTCAATTTTCTCCCTTTAATTAGATTTTCCCCCGTGTGTAGAATGGAACAGTCTGGTAGGCAAAACCAGTGTTGTCACAGCAAGAAGATGGAGTGTGTTTTATCTGTTGGCTACTTGTGAGTACAGATAATAAGACCTTCTGTCATTCTGTGATCTATACGTTCACAGTGACATTTGCTGAGTAAATGGCTGTAATTTCTTCTAATCCCATTGTTTAAATTAAATTCCTGAGCCCTAACATTCTGCTTTTTAAACTGATGTATAAATCACTCAATCTCTACGATAAAGATTGCACCTCAGACTTACTTGCTAATTTACAAATAACCCTACTTTTAACCTAAGTGCTAATACAGGGCACAAGCATAAATGTCATTCACCCTTAAACAGATGCACAAACGCAGATATTGTAACTTGAATTTCTGCAATTAAGATGACCAATAAAGCAAGATTTTTCAGCCCCACATAAATGTAACTTTGATCGTTGGTCAGCTCCTAAATCAGGGAGCAGAGCCGCTCAAAAGATGATTGATTCCTTAACAGGCTTAAGGAAACCCACAAGGTCCAGGATCAGCTTCCCAGCTGTCTGAAACAGCACTATACCAATCCTAAGCTCTCTGATCAGGTGACACAGGCACCAAAAGCAGGAAAGATCTCAAGCACAGGTCACAGCACTAGTAGGAGAAGTTGGTAGAATGTCCACTGAGACCCCATCAGGTGGAATGGTTAAGTTCCAGCACAGATGCTGTGCTTGGAAAAAAAAATAAAATTAAACAGATTATTATCGGTAACCACCTCCCACACACCTTGTCTGCAGCCCTGCTATTTGCAGCATGCAAACACTCCCTGTTCCTGCAAAGCCTAGAAACAATGCCACATACTCCTGAGCACAATCTGCTTCTCCAAGAACAACTAACTGCATGCACATAAATAAAGACGTTTCAGTTTCCCTTTTAAAGCTAATTTATTTTAAAGTTCTGACGGCTTAGCATCATGATTTCACCTGTTACAACTTTGTTTGTCCTCTGAACCACATATTACAAATTTATGGCTAGTTATACATTAAACTTTTATCAATCAAGGTTATCCAGAAACGTTTTTATCCTCAGATTACCCAGACTGGCAGCAATAGTTTTGAGTCACCTATTCTTACTGCCTCATGGTTAAGATCCAAAAAAGCATTTGAAAGAGCATTCTACAGCAAAAATTGTTTTCTCTTTACTGTAAAGTTGTACTTAGTATCAAATTAGACTCTAAAGATGAAAATTTGAAATTAAAAAAAAAGGAAAATAATCTTTCAGTTGACTCTCTACAACTCTATATGGAAATAAAGAATAAAAGTATGTGTCTGTCAAAAGTATCAATATAAAGAAGACATTTAATTTCATTAATTCTTAAGTGTTTGCAAATAATTTCAAATTGCTAACAGGAAGTTGAGACCAGGGAGTAAAAACAAAATGACCAAGTCTCCGGCACAGAAAAGAGCAGTAGAGTGCCAGCTTTTGCTCAATGAGACTATCAAGGCTGTCAAGAAAAGCAAATTAAGATTTTGCATGTTGAAAAGATTGTTTCTTTCTAAGTACATTAACAACATTCTTTATCTCACCTAGGTAAGGTTAGTGTATATACGTGCACTTTTAACTACATCTGCTAAAACTGTCTGAAAATTGGGCTCACATGTCCTACCCACATATTCCTTGCCTCCAGGAACAGAACAGAGCTCAGGGTACATCAAACCAAAAAAGGTCTCTACATTCCCAGTCTGTTTTTTCATCAAAGGCCAAACTAAATTAAGGCTCATCACACAAAGACATACATCTCAGCAAGGCTGAAAGTTCCGTGCAAAGCTACATGGTGTCTTCAACCAAACTTCAATGGGAAAATTCAGTTATTTCAAAAGATACAACAGTTTATAAACCAAGTGCTGCAGTACTGCTGAAGCTGACAGAATGCCAAGAGGTGACCAAAAGAGCCATACCCTACAGTAACTCTCCCAATGTCATTATGGTACTGGAATACAGCAATGGCTTGAATCCCAGCCTGATGCAGCCACTAGAGCTCCCTGAGAAGGCTGTTGTACTATGCTGAGAAACCTCTGCCCATAGTGCCCATATATAAAACAAACCACGAGCTCGTAAATGAAATCAAACTATCGTATTTGCTTTATGGTCCCCATAAACTAAACGGATCAATCCATAATAAAGTGGAAGGAGAACATAACAGAAGAGCAACTGCACTTACTGGCATTTATATTAATTACATTGAAGTGTGGCTGAAAGCAGATTCCGTTTCAACCAACTTGGCTGTAGAAGACATTGAACAAGTGGAAAAGAACAAACTACTAGTATTACTGGCCTGAGCTGCAACACGGAATCTTGAGTTCTTGACATGCTAGCCAAAATTCTCTGTTCTTCTTTCTACAAACTCATAGATCTATACAAACTCATAGATCTTATCTACAAACTCATAGATCTTCACAAGGCATTGAATGCCAAAGGAACCAGAGTTTCTGTGAAACTGGACAAACACATGATGCAAATCTGCTATCATGGTGGTTCTCCATGACCATATGCAACCCCAAGTGGAATTACAAGGAAAGCTTCAGCTTCTATTTCTGATTCCCCCATGAAGAAGAAATTGACCTGTCAGGGTCCTGACATAGGGCTACTGTTTAATTATGCTAAGAAATAAATGCATAAGTGACAACAGGCATTCAGAGTACTACACAGTCCCTAAAGAAAGCTTTTCATCTGCAGGCTCTGAGTCAGCTCCTGTCTGCCAACATGAGCATGTGCTTTGGAGCTTCACTAGGATCACTCAAGAGGAAGATGAAGTTATTGTGCCAGTCTCCACACAGCTTCCTAGGAAAGGCAGAAACCTACACCAGAGAGGCTTTAACAAAGAGAGCAACACGTGTCATTGGGTACTTCTACAATTTCCACTCCATCAGTCGTCTGTATTCCTGCCTTTTCCTCAGTTATTATATGGAGCTCTTAAAGAAACTTTACAGAAAAGTGCCACCTGCCCAAGCAGGATCTGAGCAGTGCTAAAGCTTGAATCTCATTTACACCAAGATGTCTTTCTCTGGAAAGAAAAGGTCAGGAGATACAGAGCAGGATTTTGCAGATGTAGAATTTTACTGACATGCTTCTACCAAGAGCTGCACAGTGCATACACTCCTCCTCCTTGAGTTAGGTGCCTCTTTGGGTCAGTTATCTGTTATTCTAGGAGCAGCTCCAAGCCCACAGAGCCACACCATAATACATTTTTATACTAACTCATCTTGCACTAATGATAGCAATGTTATTATCAGCGCTGGCTGCAAGACTGGAAGTTTGGGGTTCTTTCAGGGGTTTGCTGTTACTTATAATGTCATCATTCTCATGTTTGTTTCTTTATCTCACTGCAGTGGAACTAAGATTTTTCCAGCAGTTTCATGAAACAACCACTCCCCTGCAAGCTCAGTGCAAAGAAAGGCACAGTTGGGCATTCCTTGGGAAGCTGAATAGACAGAGGCAGAGCAGAAATTTGAGTGTTCCTCAAGGGAAATCAAACCCCAAGTTTATAAAATCAACCCTGCTCTCTCTGCCGCCAAGCACTTTGAATTATTTATAAGAGCAGCTTTATCATGGGAGAGGATCATGAAGAACCAAGACCCAAACCTCTCCCATCAGCAGTCCAGGGGAGCACCATCTCACGAGGAATATTTCCTTTCATTGTCGACCTTGATTTATGAATGCTTCAGAAAAATGGCATTTCCCAAAAAAAGTTTGCTTGGGCCAAAAAGTTAACCTCCAACAGAAGTTTCTGAAATAAAACCTGAGTCAGCTCTAATAATTATATTGCAGAATCACATCAAAAAATCATTCCATATGGACCTTAGTCTGAGTCACTAATAGGTCAAAAAAACAGAAATCCACCTCTACCTGCCACAAATCAAGAGGATGACTTAAGAGTGGGAGATTTGGCACCACTGTCTGAGGGCAGTGAGGGCTGGTCTGGGAGTTCCAGGTGCAAGCATGTCCCTTCCTCCCAGGGAAAGCTGATGTGCCCCTGCAGGACTGAGCCTCCACCCTTGCACACTCCAAAGGCCAGCAAGTGCTGAAAACTACCACTCACATATTTCTGTACTTTCTCACTTCCAATGTCCTCTGAAAAACTGGACTTTTTTATTTAAAGCAGTTTCACAAAACTCTGCAAATTTTATTTTTATAATTATTTTTATTATTTTTTTAAATTTTTATTATTATTATTACTACTACTGCTATTATTATTGTTGCTGCTGCTGCTGTTTAAGCCCTTTCTAAGCGCTGAATGCCAGCAGGAAGGCACTGGAATCAAACTCATTTTCTTCAAAACACTTGGTCAGATTTCAATGTAATGCAAAAGACTACAACCAACTAAAATAAATGAGTTGTTATGCTGTGGACAGGATTTGCATGGACAAGCCCTTTAAAAAGGTTTTTTCCAGACATACAAAACTCTTTTACTCTGTGCACAGAAAAAAAAATTAGTAACCACCATTAGTAACCATGAAATAAAATGAGGCTACCTAAACAACGCAAACCAAACCATGTTTTCACAAGAGCTGCTTCAGCCGATGCAGAAAAGTGGAGTCTGTGAGCAAGTATTAGAAAAACATAAATAAAAAAGCTCAGGAGAAATTAATGAAAGAAGTCTGTTTACAAAACCTAGCTTCTCAGTAGGTGGAGACTAAGTCCATCCTTAGTCTGTATTTTTTCACAAGGAAAACACAGAAAAGAAAAAAAACCCAACAAAATAGCACACGAGGGAGTGTTCAATCAGGACAAGCAGCATTAGACAGAGCCAGGGATACGCCTAAGACTATTTTGCTTGCTGACAATAATCAAGGGAGATCATTGCTCCCTAATTACACTTTTAAAGAGTCTAAACCAGCAGACACCTGTTAAATTCACAGCTTTCCATTTTACAGTTTAAACACCTTGCTGTTTCTTATACCTTCAGCGCCTGTATAGGAAATGTATTTCCTAGCACTGGGTTTCAAATAAGCCATTTTCTATTTAAACTGCTGTGTGTTTCCATGAATATAAAACCTTTTGTTATTCTCATAAGACCACACACTATTCTATCCACTAAATTTAAGAAATCATTCAACAAAACAGTTAATGCCATAAATGGATGAAATATTACCTTACCCTGAAAGAAGCAATACAGCTGCTATACTCCACACAGACCAAATTCTTCCCTTCACAGATTTATTGAGGTATATGTGTATGTACAGAGAGAAGATAAAGTCAGGGACTAAAGCTGAAGGCTGCACCAAGTCCTTGAGGTACAACCTTAAGATTACAACAACTGTAAATGTGAAATACAGTAACTGAGATAGTGCAATTACTCATTATTTATGCAAAGAACACAAAAGCAAAATCATGTGTTTCACCAGTACTTCCATCAAGATCTAATCTGTTATCAGAGATTTCATTATGATCCACATTTCCCAAATACTGGGCAATTTCAATACCATTATTGCTGGATGTCCAAAACATGTTATGTTAAGCACCAGGAAGCTGCACAAATCATACAGCAACAAAACCAAAAAACAAAGAAAGTTTCCTGGCTTAGAAACTCTGACAGGTTAAGGAAAGGGAAAACTTAGCCTAACAAAAGCACAAAGCAGTCATGAAGTAAGTGTTTTGATATCTCTGTCCTCAAACTGGGGGAGTTCTGGTGCCAATTGATTCTGATGCAAGTTTTGGCCCTGGCAGATGACGAGAGCTCCAACCTTTCCCCAAGTAAACAATTCCACTTCTTCATGCCTAAAACTGTTCAACTAGAGAACAGGAAAAGCATTTCAGGCTCTTCTGGTAAGAAACTAATGCCTAGTACTTGTTCAGTCTAAGCAGGAATGGATTTGATTAGATACTTCCACACTAGAACATTTAAAATTTCTGAGCTTCAAGCCGAGGCATGGGATGTGAATATCACGTCCGGCAGTACCCATGTTTGAAAGCTAGTGTCTAGAATTAATGTTAAGTGATTCAAACAGATCAGTCCAACTCAGTACTCCAGCACCTGACCAGCAAAGACCTGTCAAAACTGTAACAACCACTTATTTCCTCCACTGTAGTGTAGACCACATCCCTCAAAAAAGTCTTTGGACACAGTGTCTAAGCTGGCTCTAATGCACCATTTTAACGCATATCTTTAAGACATCTATGATTAGTCTGCAGCAGAAAGTAACCATGCTTTACTACTTCCTAGGGTTTAGCCCTGTGGTTAGGCAAAACCCCACAAAGTCAGGTTCTGAATGCAGGATCTCACCATGGAGTTCCTCATGTCCAATGGCAAAGCCACAGAAGTCCCTGTCCTGCCACAGCTGTCAGCTCCCACTGCAGTTTACCACTTGAATCAGCCAATGCAAATATGTGTGGAGCCAGATGCCTGAAGTGGTCAGGGGTTTTAAAGAAGTCTTTTAAGGAACAGAAAGAACAGCACAGAAGTGAGAGCTTATTAAGCTGGCTTTGAGGCCAAGAACAGTCTTGTGGGATCATGTTCTCTTGCTACAGCAGAAGGAAGAGTGAATACAAAAGTTAATCTACCACAACTTCACCTCAGTAGCCTGAGGGATCAACAGAAAGTGCACAAGGACCAGCAGCAGACTTTTGGAGGTGGGGTGCTACCCCACAGCTCTCCAGGGAGGTCACATCAGCTCACTTCCTGTGGTCTGCACTGTGGAACCACTGCAGTGTGGTGGCTGATGGAAGGAGGGAGGTGATAAATTCTAGGAGCTCCCTTTTCGCACCTCTACAGAAGACAACCTTCAGTAAGAGATGATGTAATACAATCCAATAGGATGCAATTCAGAGGGAGAAAACAATGTGAATAATATTGAACTCAAGAATATAAATAATCTGACCTGGAGATGTTAGCTGCAGTTGTAAGCATTTGAAGCTATAGTGCACAGTGACATTTTAGGTTGAGCTCAAGTAGCTTGTTAATTTGAAGGTATCTGGTATTAAAAGCTTGAGATGGACAGGAAGAGGAATAGCAGCTAACCTTAGAACTCTATAATAAATGAAGTTGGAGACCTTGAACACAAACCACAGCACAAACCACAGCACACTGCAGTAGATCTGGTCAAGTCACACAGCAAGCCACTTTTTAAAGTTCTAGAAAGCACCTTTGCAGTTTAAACATAAATCAATACACTTACCATTTGGGTACACACACAGAACGTCTGGCATCGATTAGAATATGTCAGCATTCTTTATAAATACTATTTCAAAATTTATAGGCTTAGCAGCCTTCAAAAGTAATAAAGCAACAAATAAATTAGACCGGTTGCATACATACATGAGCTGCTTGGCCGATAGTGAGCCCCCGGGTACCGCCTGCCCATAGTGCCAGTCAGCACATCACCACACGCTGTCAGCTGCTTCCAAAGTACAGATCGAAATTCTTAGCTGAGGGAGAAGGAAAAAAAAAGTGAAGATTTAGTACAACAGCTGTATCTTTTTCATCAAAATGCTAATGACCCCTACAAATTCCAGGATAACTACATCTATAAATTATTCATAATCATGATGTCAGAGGAGATGAACTGTTGTGCTATACAGGCAGCACAAATTTATTATTGGCGGTTGGCCTCCATTAATAAGTTCCCATACATTTTGAGGCACAAAGAAATCTCAGGGCATACAGTAGCTTCTTTTGGCCCATGACAGAGATAGAACAACAAACACTGCAAGAAAGAGCTTGCTATTGGTTTTTAATAGAGATAGCCAGTAGGTGAGATTTTAAAACAATGTTTGTCTTAAATTTTGTGAAGCAATCATTAAGCAATCATTTATGAACTGTTTACTATAGAAGCAAAACTTATCCGTGCAACATAACACTGATTGCTTTGTTCTGTTCTATCCAGCAGTGTATTTACAGGAATGCAAGCTATTAACCCATGTATCAATTTTCTTGCACTATCAAAACCCCAAGCAAACAAAAAATTGCATGGCACATCTTACGGTCAACTTGGAATAACAAATCCAAAGTATTAACTGAAATGCTACTGAACCTGTCAAATTAATAGAATAAAATGGTTTAGTCTAAAACCAAGTCCCATTGTTTTTTCCTTTGGTGTAGGATTTTGTACTGAAATATGACTTTCAGTTGCTTTTCACCTTTACCTTTTTCTTAGTTTACCTGAATAGCCTTCATATTCCCAGATGTCTACCAACATATATCGAACGTTAACCACACCACTTGTTAAGATATGTTCCCTCTTATTTCATTTACTCCATTGCTGGAAACACCAGGAAAAGTAGCAAATTCTGAGGAGTGTTTTTCCTTATTCATTAAAGATTTTTACTGTCTCAGGCTGCAGCTACAAGCACAAGCTTGTCCTGTCCAGGAAATAATGAGAAATATCAGGATATAGACAAAATAGCACTGCACTGAAACTGGGAGATCTCCCCAAATCTTCAGACATGTCAGTACCCTTACTGAACACAATGCTAGCTTATTCCTGAATTAGATAAGCCTTTTGTATATACTGGCATCCATGCAATTTTCTGGTAAGCTGGTCTGGGAGCCAACACAGCTGAAAACTCCATATACAGACATATTTTCAGTCAGATTAGACTCCTGAAATGGCTCATGGTAGTTGCACAAGTATTGGTTGCTAGTGAGAGCAAGTGGAAAGAATGGGACCATGGCAGCCTGAGCTTAAAATGACTTTAAATGCAATTGCATAACGCTGCTACGCAGCCTTTGTAGATTACTTCTGAAACAGACACCTATAAGGCTGCACACCCAACAGTCCAAAAAACAGGTAAAGATCTCCACTGTTTTCCAAATCAGTGCTGACAAAGCATGTCCTGTTCAACTCCCCTCAATGGGGAAAGTTCAGTGAATCAATGAGACAGTACTCTCTTGCCACTAAAAGAATTCTGGCTGTTAAGATGAAAAGCGAGTGGTATGCAGTAAAATTAACACTCAGTCAAAAATTCCTGCATTTCTTTTGCAGGACAATATGGGACAACTCCTTGCCATGGGTCAAACAGACCTTTTCAAGTTTTTCTGGTGGCCTACCAGCTCAACACATCGTAAAGTTGTGCAAGGAAAAAACCTGCAGATGGCTGCTTCCCCTTTCCTGCTCTATAGGAATAAAACTAAAAATACATATTTATTAGTTGAAAAAAATTAAGTCTCTCCTCACCCCAAACGGACCAAGTTCGTAATCCATAACAAAATACAACACAACAGTCTTTAGCTGTGCAAGGATTGGGAAAAAAATACTGAGAGGAGAACAAAAACTGTAACCAGACAACAGTTGGTTGTATTTACAATTCTTTTCCCTAGCTTTTGAAGGGTTTGATCAGTATGCATGGAGCTGCAAGATTATTCATTTTTCATAAATGCATTGCTGTCTTTCTGAAAGGTACACACTTTCCCAAAGCAATAACACTCACTAAATTATATCAAATGTCTACAGTTGAGACAGGCTATTCCTTCTCTACCTAGTGCCACAGTATTAAAGGGAGCCTTCTCCACCATACCATAATAAAAAATCCTAACAAATAAAGATTAAGACTCTCAAACCTTACAGTCATGCTCTCAAACAGCTGAACTAAAGTACAGCATGGTTCTCCTAAGGTAGTGTGCCCACTCTGGGAACAAACCACTCTTTGCAGAGGTCAGGTCCCAAAGGTATGACCATTTTTAAATATCATATTTTAAAACTCCATAAATCTCAGTGGAAAAGACAACATACAGACAGATTCTCATTATAGCAAAGGTTTCATCAGTTACTGCATAAAATGTGAACTTCAAAGATTTACAAGGTGGATTAAAGCCAACTATCAAAAGCCAATTAAGAAGCAAGCATCACACAATAAGTGAAGCTAAACTGCTCTGCAAAATGATAGTGGTATTGGGTTGTATGTACCAGCGAGGACATACCCAGCTCAAGACAGATGAAGATGCTGCTTGAGTTTGGTTTTGGGGTTTTCCTATGTTGTTGTTCTTTGGTTTTCGTTTGGTTTTGTTTCGTTTTTCCTTAAGAACCATCTTTGAATCGTGAGCAGAGTAGCCAAAGCAACTTCCCCTTTCTTTAAGCACATCTACTCAACAAAGGTGAATCTTGGGGGGGATTTCTGCTCTTCAGCAAGCTCAGGGAACTCTCACAGAAATGTGACCAACCTTGTTGGTATCCAAACGCCATAGCTAAAGCATCTGAAAACTAGCCCTTATTTTCCATATACATCCATGAGACTGACAAACAAAATGGAAGGACTTCTCAAACATTGCTTTTGAAAAATCCACAAATCATGAATGTACAGGATTGGGTTTGGGTCTGTTTTTAATTGTACACAACTTAGATATCCACAACTCCACATAAATCTGAGTTAATCCTGATTGTACCTAATAAGTCAGATCAAGTCTTCATATTAGTTTTTAACCTACTGGCTCACATTTGTCTTGTAACAAATGTGTTTCTTAACAGCTTTCTGTGTTTTTTTGCTTATTATTATACTGCAAAATTGCTTTTTAAATGTTTTATAGTGATTTTTCCATCTTCATAGTTAAATTTAAAACTACAAATACGCAAATGGACATATAGCCTTATGGCTTCTCTTCAAGAAATAATTTGATGTAGCTCTGCCTGAAGATTTTATTTTTGTCCCTTTCTGATAATCTTCCCTAATTCCTTTCAGGTGGCCATCCCCACGCTGCAGCAGTTACAGAGAACCATGGAAACAAAACCTGAGCACTAGCACTGCATGCCTGCTACCCAGAGCACCTGAAAGCACTTCACCTCAGGCCAAGCCCTTTCTAGGAGCTGTGGTGACAGAGCTACCAGCTACTCGTCATCGCACATAATGAGGACATCCATCATCTTGGAAAGAGGCCTGCCATGACTTTCAACTGAGACTACTGTCATCTTCCTAAGCCATTTCCTTTACTGAGCTTTTCTTGCAACTCTTCTACATTTCTCAGGTTTTATGACTGCTACATAAAGGTTTCATTTTACTTGTATTCATCTTTTGATACTATGAAAAAAACCACAAAAGACAAACTAAATTCTGGTACTCTTCGTGACTTGTTTTTTTCCAATGAGTGAGCCAAACCAGGAGCTCTGTCTATACAGCTGGCACACAGAATCCAGTTTGCTTGAACTAATTCCCTTTTGTTTCAGAACAAACAATTCATAGTCCAACCTCCATACTATTAATGGCCATTAAAGCTATCTTGTGTTCCGCCCAAATTTATTTTTTCATGCATGCTGCTGCTTATGAGGTCAGCTGACTCCTTGACCTTCCCGGGTTCTCTACAAGCAACATTTGCTATAAGTCCATGTGTGTTCAAACATAAATATAGGTACATTCATACTGGCTGCTATAATCTCATACAACAGATTGTTGTACAACCTACCCTCACATACCCAAGAAAAAGAGTATGAAAAGAGGAGATGACTGCAAATTAGCTACAGAAATCATCCAAGTGTGACTGACAACATCACTCAACACTTGCAAGGAACAGCTGCACACAGTATGGGGAAAGAAAAGGTTATCACATGATGTTTCTCAGGGGACAGCTACCCACAAAATCACACTCCAGCACTCGGTGTGATATTCTGACAAACAACACAATCCTACCTTTAAAGTCCTGCTTTGAATACCAGGAAATAGGTCTGCTAAGGAAAGGGTAAGAGGAATGCTGTGCATTGTTTCAAAAGCACATACAGGCCACAGGTCCTATACAAAACAGATCCATTACATCAAAGGGTTCAGACACTGACAGAGGCTAATCAAGAGGGAAGAAAATTTAAAAATCAGTCTGTAAGACTGGTGGATGGCTCATTTTAAGAAATTACAATTGAATATACACACAAATTTTGTGTACATATTTGCATATATAACGCAAATTTATTGCTTTTCACTTTACCTGCATTCGAAATGGTGCCTGGCAGCATCACCTGTTGGACAACAGTAGCAAAACACAATTCAAACAAGCAAGCAAAGTGCCAGCCAGGTCATTAGGAATTTGTGCTGCTGATTTCTGGAGACACCTAGAGAGACAGCACTTTCATTTTCTGTACTAGGAACAGCTATTGGACATGGATCTCTCAAGTCAAACTGCCTCTTGAAGAAAGCACGATGTTGTCTACTAGCCCCATCTGTTGTATCATTGCATGTTTGACCTTTTTGGAGGTCATCAAGGATTCCTAACAATTACTTTCATCTAATGACTACCAGCATTTCTTAAAAATAGGTATTTTCATTTCAGGAAGCTTTTTTCCCAAGTCTTCTGTTACCTAAGAGAACTTATCAGTCCTTCCAGTTTTGCCTGGCAGTGCTCACATCAAGGAGGTTATGCTGTCCCCTCCACCTGCCTTTGCTGAGAGGCACAGAGCCACCCTGCTTTCCAAATGACTCACTCCCCATCATCTCCGCTTGCTGGCGCAGGATTAAAGTTTTCCGGGAACCGGAAAGACAAGCACAATCCCACAGACAAGAGGATGTCCTGCCTGCACTCCAGCCCTGCTGCATTTTCTATGGTTTCACCACACTTGAACCTAATACCGGACATGCTCAGATATTTGGAAAGTTCTGTCCTGCCCAAAAAGTCTGGCAACTCCATCATTTCTCCTTCCAACAAATTCTCAGTACTCAAATTCTTGTTGCATGCAGACATTCTTGCTTGCATTTCTCTCTCCTGTATACTTTTTGGCTGCCTTTGTGCTTCTAATTTCTCCCCTAACAAGTTTTGATTTGGATGCTTTCCCTCTTCTCCATATTTGAGAAGTCCTTCACGAGGGCTTTTCTTTTTCTTGGTCATCCTTTCCAGGTACTGTGTCACCTGCCTGCTTAGTTGAGGTTCTCAAACACCATGTGGGGATGGATGCTATCATTCCCACTCTGTTCTGGAGGATATCATCACTGTTAATCACTTGAACAAAATTCCTACTGTTTAAGGCTTTATCATACAGACCTTAACTCATCAAAAGCAACAGAAAACATCAGGACATTCTGTGTATAACTACATAAGTCCATATATATTTTAACATAAAGAAAAGCACTGTCTATAGCACTTGCAAGTTTGTTATAAATACTGTTAACCTCATTCACTCGGTGCAGGTATCTGAACTGGTATCAGTTAATGATCTCAATTTTACTTGCTCATTGGTAAGAATTTGTTAAGTTAGAATTAATGTTGCACATTAAAAAAAAAAAGAACTGTGGTGCTCTGAGCCTCTGGGGCTGCAGCAGGTTGGGCTGTGTGCCAGAAGGAAGCCTGGCAAGCTAGGGAGCTGTGGGAGTGCAAAGGCATTACATGATCAAAGCAATCATCACTGGGTAACACAGATCTCCCTGTAAAGCCTGAACCAAGAGGGCAATATTTCAGACATATATTCTGAACCTCGTTTACACAAGATCCATGAAAAGGGTTTTTAAAAGCTGACTGTCTGGTAAAAACAGTACTTCTAAATGAGAAGGTACTTATTTCTTCTAAAGTTAGAGCTGCCACTGTGCTTTTGCTTTCTGTGGGAAGCTTTCCAAGCACAGCTAGGTCTTCTGTTGTAGCATTTCACCACTACTCTCCACTTTCTTCTTCCTTGTACCTTGTAGGAATCAACAGAGCATTGTTGCCACCCTTTCAAGAATGGATGCAAAAATTGGAAGCTGAAACAAAGCAGAACCAGATTCTCCAGAAAAATGTTGTAATTTCCACATTTGCCAGCTCTCAATTAACTAGAGTGCAGAGCTACAACTTCTCCCTCCAAACTGATGTATCTGCTAAACCCCAAAAGTCTGTCAACTGTCCAGACAGAAAAACAAAACCCAAACCCACCACCTTCCAGATCTTGCTGGTATCCTTCATTAAATACTGAAAAGTAAGAGAATGACTTTGCATTATTACTTGAGACAAAAATCCCCAGCTTATCCCTTTTGCTCATTTGCATCTAAATGATCTAATCCAAACTCCCTGTGTTCTACCCTTTCAAGAAAGCTGTGAGTACAGCAGATTCCACCTACTGCTTGAAGACTGGGATTTCAAGCCAAAGCTGTTTCTAACTGCCATGGATACTAGAAAGCCCTCCAAAGACAAAAGACAAACAAACCATATTATGCAGGCCTTGTAGCTTTACTTAAGTGAAAAAGTATTTGAAAGCCACGTGTAGCATAGTGAGATATGGACAACGTTTTTGGATGTTAAATGACAGAGACACAACCCACCCTGCATCTGAATCCAGTTTCACATTAATGTCAGTCACCCAAATCTCTTGCATAAATAGAAGACTAGTAGTGAGACAGACTCTCGCTAGGGCTCTTTGATACTTCCTACAAAGCTAATGATGACAATCATTTAGAACAATGTAAACATATTCCTGGGTACCTTCTTCCTTCACAACCCATATTGTATTGACAACTGCTGAAAAACAGCATCAGCTTTTCCTAAGCTGAGATGCAACGATGTTTACCTGGCACAATGCAGTGAAAAGGAGTCTCAGCATCCAAAAGGAAAAATGTATTAACAGATTCACATGTCAACATATGGTTCATTATCCACAGTTATCACACAAGAGTTCTGCCTTTCTTGATGGGAGAACTTATTCTTAAGAAAAAAAACATTAATAATTAAATATTTAAACATCTGTCAGAATAATCGGAATAATTTCACGTTGTTGCTCATGCTTCCTAATCCTAACTCAGCCATGAATAATCACATTAAATATTGTACAATTCCATTAAAAAAGCAATCTATTTAATACTTTCTAAAAAACTAGTAATTTCTAACTCATGGTGTCTTTTTCCATTTTTTGACAAATAAGACGAGTATGGGGACAATGAAAGAGCACCTCAAGACAATCAATCAGATATGATTCAATTATTTCTTTTTAGGTGTCTCCTCTCCAGAACACAAGGCAAGAGATGCACACAAGGCAAGAGCTGTGTCCTTTGTTTGCAAGGGCAATTGCTATCAATATAGCAAGAAATTTATTTATTTTTTAAAATATCATACGCTAAGGCAGTGCAAAAGGATCAATCACGTCCTACACTACCCAGTAGTACATCATCTGTTACCAGTGGCAAAAGCAATGATGAATGATGGTAGCACTGGAAGCAGAAGTACAGGCTTCATCTGCTGCAATTGGAGAAGTTCCCCCAGGGTTTCCTTCATAACCTATTACTGTAACTAACAAAATCAAGCTCCAGAAAATTAGCCCGATTTTGTGAATAACATCTTCCACAAACAAGCAGGTATTTTTTCCAGTCCTAATCGTTCTATGGTTCTGTGATTTTAAGTGATGATAACATAACAGGAACTTTCTGATAGCTGGGGCTGATTAATAACTTGCATGGCAACTCTGTTTTAGAAGAATACTGCTCTGTTCCCGTGTAGGAATTGAGGCTCTGTCCAGTAGGTGTAGAGACTAAAGAACAACAACCTGGGAAGAGAAGTTGCATCTTTAGCCCAGCCTCCTGGGTATTACAGACTGCTAAGTCTGCTTGATTAACATACATTAAAACCATGAAGATCAAGACTAACCCTGAACCCTCCCAGAAGCCCTTAAAAGACGTCTTTACTAGACTGGCTAAAACACTCTCATCTCATATAACTACATACAAACATGACACTAGCCCTTGCTGGCTGGAGTCCCATCACCCTCTTTGCACAAAGACTGATTTAATAAGAAATACGTCACTGGAGTGTAGCTTTACGTAGGGGTGGAAAAACAAGATGAACAAAAAAGCCCTGAAATCATAAAGACCTCTGAAATTCTTCTGAGTGAGAAGTAAGAAAATTCTCTGAGAAAAGCAACGTGCACCATGAAAAACCATTTTCTAGATCAATGTCTAAGTACTAGCATTTATCTTCTTTCTGCATATTAACTAACCAGCTGAAGAGGAAACTTACAGGATAAGAGCTTGCAGCGGTGCATCCCACAAGTAAAGCAAGAACTTGAGGCATGTGTAAAGTTTGCTCAGTGGCTACAAGGCTGGCATACAATTGAAAGCTCTGCCAGGTCACCTCCATCCATTAGGACTGTACCAAATAACACCCTTGCAAGGATCACATCAGCAAAATCCAGAAGAGTGCTGCTGCATTTCAGAAACGTGGAAAGGCAATACTGATGGAAAAAAACCTCCTGCCTCTATCAGCAAACAGTGCAGTCTCTCTACAGGGCTCTTCCAGTACAACTACTTGTATGGCATAGACAAAGAGACATGCTTAGCCCAAGTCTTCCAGCTAACAGCACTTGCTTTATGGGCAGACAATTCCTGACTTCTCACGTATCTTATTTCAGAAGATGAGAAACCCTGTTAGCTTGCCAAGTACTGGGAAATACATCCCCAGCCTGGTAAAGTCATGTGAGAAGGAAGGGAAAGCCAGGTCACCAGACGCTGCTGGGGAGAGTGACACCAGATAATCTCTCCACACACGCAGCCTCAGCTGGAGTCCCAAGGCTGTGGGCCTCCCTCCCACTCCAAGACCCACAGAGAACAGTCTGGATACATCACAGGAGACTGCACTCCTGTGCTGCACAGAACACTGATATCCAGCACAGGTGTCTGCATTTACAGATAGCATTACTGACACCACAGAGGAACAGCATTACTGTTAAACACCTCTGTTGAGTACAGCTCTTTCCCACATGAGGTGGCAGAGCAAGTTGCAGTACAGCTAATCTGCAAAAATGGATAAACCAAGAACTCTTGCAGGAGTACTAGAAGAACTGGACCACCACTGTTCATGAACATCAAGACAAACGATGTAAATACTGCATAGAAATACAGGTACCTCCAGTCTCTGTGCTGAAACTTCAGCGTTTAAGATGTGGGACATGAAAGGTTCAGAAAGAGTGCCCACACCCTAGAGGATCTCCAGACATGGAGCAGGTTACTTACTCTTCCCAGCTCCTTGATGGAAAGCCTGTACGAGAGCACCAAGTTCTGGAGCACCAGCACCCCCTCAGGTCGCTGCAAAAATCAGGCAAGCTGCAAAACACAACCAAATAATATATTTTAATTTATGAAGAGTCAAGAGCGATTAATGAAAACTACTGAGCTTGCAAAGGGGCAGGATACTAGAAGAAACCTGCACAGCTGCCCTCTGTGCCGGTGGGAGCCACAAGGCAGCAGGAGCCTGAGAATCACAGGAGCACTGACAAGTGACTGAGTAACCCAAGCAGCCACCTTCAGTTTACATCCTTAAAACCATCTGCATTCAACAATGTGAACGTGCACAGAGAAGAACTAAAAGCAGAAAAAAAGATCCATGTATCACAGTGCAGGGATCTTCCCAAACCTAGCAGGTGTCACAATCTGCTGCCAGGCTATGGCAGCTCAGGTATGTAAGAGACACACTGCAAAGCATGCTTTAAATTTTCTCTCCCTCCACACTGCAACACAGACCTGCAGTTTTCCCCATGCACAAACACTGAATATCATGAAGAAAATTAATCCAGATGATAGACATGAGCCCAAGTTATGAAAAAGCAGCAAGAAGAGTTCAGTAAACAATATGTCCATAAAAAAAAAATCATGTTTTCAATTACGCTCGTGTTCAGTAGACATCAAGTATATAATTTATTTTTGCAGTGTCTGTACACTGCATCACAGTCATTTCACCCCTGGAAAGTGGTTAAATTAATGCTGTGGCATTTGGTACTAAAAAATATATATGTATTTTTCCGTACCAAATGCCACAAATATACCAAAATATATATAAAACATCACACGGTGAGGTTATCCTCCCATCAAAAGATGCTCCAGCAGCAGCAACAAATCTGTCAGTCAAACTATGTTCTAGGATTCAGGGTGGTATTCAACTTTCTATTTGTTCCCCCATGTGGAGAAAAATATGCAAGACCAAAGACACAAAGCTCATCTGCTGTCGAGCATAAATAATTTTTTTCTTTATTAAAGCAAAAGCCAGGCTAAATCAAGCCAAATTATATTCCATTTTAAGGAGAGATTTATATTTTTCTTTGTTCAAACAGAAATCCAAGAACTATAAATCCTAGAAAGCACTGAGACAAAACAGATCATTTCAGAGCTAAATACATTCTTTCCAAAAAACATATTTGTCCTTTGAAATTTGAAAATAGACCTTTTTATAAGCTAGAGAAAAAGTAATTTTAAAACAGAAAACTTTTATAAAAAATCAAGAAAATATACTTGCTTTCTTTTCAATAATAAAGTTTCACTTTAAAAAAATTCTTCAGGAAGAAAACAGACCAATGCTCATGAAACTAATATTCTAACCCAATTCAGCACATTTGTGAACTTCTGTATCAGATGATCAGATTTCAGTATTCAAAAGAGAGGGAAAAAAAGAGGGAGAGGAAGAAAACACGTGTTGTTAACACCTTCCTACCAGGAAAGCCAAGCAACCAGCAAGTTCCTGCTGAGATACACGCGTTTATGTAAACAAAACTTCCTGGGTCAAGTGCTGAGACCCAAACTTCTTCACAGGCTGAGCTTACATGCCATCTTTTCCAAATAATTTTTAGGGATTTCTTCCCAACATAATCAAAAAGATGCATCTGTCTGTCGTGACACTGCCATTTTTATAACTAACTGTTTTCATCCTATATATCAAACCTAATTTGTTGTAAACCAAGCCTAGAGTAACTGCAACTGAAACAGTAGCCAATTCAATAAGCTCAAAGACAACAAAATAATCTCAAACTCAAAATCTTTTTATGCCTGAAAGGAGACAGCTTTTTGACACAAACTAAGATAAGGTCAGCTGCCAGTTCTGAGATCAGAGGAAAGCCTGGAATACAAAATACAGGTCTCAAAGGTAGGAATGACCAGCCTCTTCAACAAAAACAGCAAATAGAAAATTGCAAAACAAAGTTTCATCAATAGACATCTGACCTCTGGCCAAATAGGATCTCAACACTGATGGCATAAATTCCTGAAATTGTGCGGCCACACACCCAAAATTCAAACAATCCCAGTTGAGAATACACCACCCTGAGTGATTTTCCCTTCCTCTGAATCCTGCTGAAAATGTCCACTTCTCCACCCACATTTTTACCACATTGCCTGCCTTGAAAATTGGCAGACTTGAAAATGAAGAGAGGAATCTTTTTTCATCCTGTTTATAAACCTTCATATTTCAGGAAAGGCTCAGACAGCCAACAGTGGAGCTAGCTCAGCCTCCCAGACCTATGCAAGCAGGAATAACTAATTTAGGACTTCATTAAAAGCAGAAAATTGAAAGGCAGATAACATGCAGGCACTGATACCCTTAGTAGAGAAGTAATTAGCAAATGTTTAACGCCCACAGATGACAGAACAGTAACATACCATTACCATTAATGAAATAAACAACTGGCTGGTTGAGGTAATAATAGGTGTGAGTTAAAAAAATTAAATTGTTCTTATTTTCTTCTTTTACAAAAATGGGGTGATAGCTACATATATCTGAAGTGGGATTTCTGGGTACTCAGATTTCCATAGGACATGGACCTGCAATCCTTTCCTCACCTAGACTAAGAAGGAAGTGATCTCACAGGAGTCAGTGTGAAACCTGATCTTGAGCACATTATAGAATTTCAGCTAGAAATAATAAAACCAAACAGAAAACATCAGTCAGCATAGAAAAAATTTGGGAGTTATTGCTCTTCTTGAGAAGCTAGAGCAAAACTTACTTTTGTACATATCTCAAAACAGAGACAGACATCTATCTGATAGACTCCCCATGGATTTGTAACATTTAAACTCAGGCCAAATCTACTTTCTTGAGGTTTAGCAGGAATTTACCAAGCTAGGAATCACTGCAGCTTTTTCCTTCTTCCCCACTGCAGCCTGTGCTTGTGCCTGGTGGCTTCCTGCTAACAGCTAAGGTTAGCTGGTTTGACAGCTCCCCTTTCCAATCTCCTTGTTATTGATAAGGAATTTGAAGGTTCAGGTTAATACAAAAGAGGCAGGTTTCCAACCACCAAATTTCAGCTGGAGTCATGCAGTACCAAAATCAGTTCTATACTTTAGTAACTCTAGCACACACACTGTATAAATGGTGGGTTGCTCAGCAATAGCACAGTATTTTTCTTTTTGTCTTTAAATAATAAAATAACCCGCACCAGCAAGATTTTCAGATGTTTCTGTTGACTTAGAATGAGGAACTCTGATTTAAATTCACTTACACCTAAAAACTGACACAAAAAATTAAAAATATCCACCAACTCTTCTGCCCTGCCCAATGGGCAACTGCTTTTCAGATGGGCTGCAGAAAAGAGCAGCCAGACAAGACCCGGGGGTGGCATATCTGTCCAAGGAGAGCAACAGATAGTCTTCCACTTCCTCACCTCAAAAGCTCATTCTATAAGAAAATAAATCCATCTGTTTGAATCAGGGAATACAAATTCTAAGAATTCTATCACTCTGGAGCACTCCTCCTGTATCCATCACAGTAATGGCTATATATTGCTATTGGACTGCAAACCTGTTTATTAGGCGGGGTGAAAGGGTGTGAAAGCAAGAACATAAAAGTCAGTAGGAATCCAGTTGCTCTGGGAAAAATAACTACAGACTTCACAATTCCTGCACTTTTAAAATGGAAGCACAGTTATGAACTCATGTGTGAGACTGAGGATATTACATATGTACAGTATTCATCATTTTCATCATACAGAGCTGAGTGAACTGGTGTCAGTACAAAACTGGTGACAGTTTTCATACTGCAGCTTCCTCTGGGCATGCACAGACATGCAGACATGCCACAATCATGTTATCAGACTGGGAGCTCTGCCTTAAATTGTCTTTTAAACAGGAATCCCAGGATCCTACATACCCCTCCATTAAAATTCACTTCTTCCTCCAATTTCTTAATAGAAGAAAGAAGTCATCCAGCATAACATCAATAATTAATAAGTACAGCATGGTAACCTATTTTAGGGATATATTTTTTCCCTTCCTTCTAGAAAGTACATTAACAGGGTCTAACTCCAGTCCATCAGACAGCCTCCCAGTAAGCCTCATGCAACCACCCCAAGAACCCAGGCTGCTGGGGCTTCTTTCCAAAAGGAGAGAAGGAGAGCTTCATTTTTTATGAGGCTTCTAGGGGTCTTAGTCTGGAAATAGTTTAAAAACAAACAAACGAACAAACAAACAAACCCCAACAAAACAGCCTGACAACCGTGGAGGACTTGCATAACATAATGATGCCTAAAAAACTCCTTAAAGGTGGGGTGGAGGAGAAGGCTGCTGTCACATCCTAAGAATTCCCTGACACTTTTAGCATCTACCTTTCTCTGCATCTTACCTTCTTTGGCAGCAGTTTTTGCCTAATCCACAGAAAGAAGCATCAAACACGTTAATTCACTTACAGCCCCAGAGGGCCAAAAGGAAAACTGCATCACTTAGATGGTTTTATCTTTCCAAATTTTTGAAGGTCAGGAAGAAGCATTTCTTTCACAATTAGTGATAAAACACTGAAATGCGCATGGCACTGTTTTATTTATGAACCCTGACAAGTCCAACAAAACGGAAGAGATTTGGTGTTCCACTATTGGCAGGAAGGGACCCTCTCCTCCCATTCCAGGTTAAAAAGCATATTCTGGACACCTTCCTGGAAAGGGCAGGTGGAGGCCTCAGGTCCTCCCGGGACATGGGCATGTTTTTTTTACTCCCTGCTGCCCACTCCACACAACAAAGACTGACCAGGGGTCACTGCAGAAGAGATTGTGAGGGGGCAAAGTCTCAATATTTATGAAGGATACTAAGGTCTCCTCCCTTCATTTTAGTGATTCTTTCATTTTAAAATATCCAAAGCAGATACTGAAAGGTGGTTTCTGTCCTTCCTTTTAAAGTTTTGATCAGAAGCAGGCACATGGGGGTGGAACTAAAACATTTATGCCACTCTGGCCCAAAAGTTTATTTTCATTTTAGCAAATCCTCCTCACCATTGCCCTCGAAACCCTTATGCAGATCTTCATATTGCCAGTGACTGCTCCCAAACACCAGGGTATTACTTCAGTCCTCTGGCTGCATGACTTACTGCTTTTCTCAAGTCTTACTGTTTGCAGAACTGTGCCACACAGACACCAAATCAGAAGAAAGCAAAGCACTGAGTGACACTGAAGCAGAATCCATCTTCAGCCTCAGAGTGGTTGACATCTCCCAGTGCACAGCACTGGCTTCAGCTCACATGGTCCCGTCACATCGTGCACTACAAAAAGCCCACTTTGAATTGTGTTCTGCCACTACAGTTACACATAAATCATACTGCCTTACCATTAAAAATTTTCATGGAAATACCCTACGCTTACAGCCCGAGAGAATTGGTATTTTCACTGGTTCACTAATTCAGCTTCCTAAGGGTGAACCAGACAGCTGGGGCAAGGAGCTGTTCCAGAGAGACATGTGCTGCTGTGGTGTGAGGTCTCAGCACACATACATCCAATGTGCAAAAGCCACTGGAATAGGGACGGTTTAGAAACATCCAGAACACAGCTCCCACACTTCAGGGCCCTCCCTGAAGCAGGTCTGCAATGTGCTGAGCATCCTCCTGGCAGCACAACGAAGCCTTGTATCCCCCTGTCAGTCCCTAACTCCACTCCTCTCCAGCTTTCAGTACCACTGCTATCATGACTCACAACAAGAACCAGACCAAATTCCTGCTAGTACAAAACTGAGCAAACATCTGGGCTGAGGTTGCCAGTCTTTAGGATATTATGCCAAAAGCACAACACAATCAACACAGGGGTGTGTTATCGTTCAACAGCAACTCTTCAAGCAAGTACCACTACAGCATGTTTCCCCCAAGCGGATGGCAATCAAGTCATATTTTCTGTTTGCTCATCTGTCGTGACCCAAATTTTAGAGCTCGCAGAAGCCCAACACACAATTTGATGATCGCACTTCAGCAGCAAAACAAGTGTGCTTTGAAAACACTTAAACAGCTGAGTGAAAAAGAATTTTAAAAACCTTAAAAGTGGAAACAAAAACTTGAATCAATATTTGAAAACAAAGCAGCCTGGAATTTCTCTCAAAAAAATCTTATTCCTAGCAGAAGGGGGTGCAACATGGCTAGCTGAACAATTTTCCAATATATTTTAGGAATAAAACTTACTTTCATACAGGCATCATATTTTAAGGAAGGAATTGAAAGCTAATATATGTGACAGAGACCAACCATGAGGGTTAGAAGCAGCTAAAGATGCTCTTCCATAAGCTGCCTGGGGAGAAAAACATCTCCAAATGATACGACTTCTTAGCAGACACACCATACTTGAGAGCAGGTTTTATCTGCCACTTAGAGACCTGTGGGTGATGAGTATTCAGGTCACACACACACCTCTTCTGCAGCAACCCACAGCACAACTATTCATGTGATAAACACCCACGCCACAGCAGAAGCCAGAGGCAATGAATAATGCAGGAATCCAGTCACTACCACGTATCATACCCATGGGATATGGAGGCAGCATTTTAGCTTAAGTCATCCCTCTCCCTCCAGGGCACAAGCATGCTCTTTAGTAATTCTCTCTCCACCTCAGGTTGTGCATATACATTAACAAGTTAAACCCAGCAAACCAGGACAAGTAGTTACAGAAGAAATAGGGACACAACCAGAAATGCAATACACCATCACAAGATCACATTAAAATATTACATCATCTGCTCAGCTCAAGAGCTCCACAAACCAGGAGCAGTTTCCCCAAAAAGGTAGTCCTTCGTTGACACTTCCCAAGAGATGTACTTTCTCACCATTAAGTCAATAATTTCTCAAACATTAGCTAAATAACGATAAATTAAAATGGAGCCACACTCAGCCTTCCCTTATAACTCTGCCTGAATGAAGACAGGTTATTAAATGTGCTCTGCAAAGCTGAAAGAAAATCTGAATTTGCAAGTCACCTTCTTTTTAAAAAGGCATTATCACCTATGCTTTAGGCACAAATTCTCCCAGTAACTCACTTAAGTTATTAATTCCTATTCTGAATACTATTATCACTGTATAATTCTCCACAACCCCTCTTGATATTCTCCAGTACTTTCCACAGCTTATGCTGCACACAACAAAGTGCTCCATCTTAGAGCATCCTTGAGACCCACCACACCAGGGCAAGGCACAGAGATCACGGATGTCACGACACAAGGCACTTGGCAATGCCAGCTTGGCTTCTCTGGCACACTCTGCCTTTCAGCATCCTGCTTAGTCAACCACTCTGCCAGCACGCCTGGCCTTCACACAGCTTTTGCCTTAGCCTGGGCATCCACTCACGCTGCAGATTTAATGTGCCATTGGAAGGGCACATCTCTGTCTCACATCGGTGTTGTTGCATGTTATTTCTTTTATATTATTTTCATATACCCAAGAAAATCCATATAGGAAGGCTTATCTAGCAAGAGACCACATTGCATGCATTACTGCCCAGGCAGACTCTCAGACTTCATGCTTAAAATGACTGCACTAAAAAAAAAACAACCCAGAATAAAGGCTCATGTCTCTTTCCAGTTTTAGTCATAATCAATTTTAATGATGCTGTTACAAGACCTCATAATTTTGGCTTCAAAGCCAGCTAAAAGACAATAAAGAATTTCTAACTTCAACAACATGTACTAACAGAAATCATACCGATTCCGCACACCAGGACAACATATTCAAAACTTTTTTGCCTATATGTGCCCAATTGTAAAAAGGGATCATCTCGTCTACCTTACAAGCCTCTCTGTCATTCTGGTTTGTGGTGGGACAAAGTTAAAAAATATTACAGCACATTTTTGCCCCACACTAGAAGATCTTATGCAAGCCTATGAAAAGTTTGGAATAGACCATTACATACATGCTTAGTAGAAGTAAGGCAGAACCACTGTTAGAAGTAGCTACCAAACCTGTTCTATCTCCATCACCTCAAATAGAACAACTGTTGGGGTTTGGGGGCTTTTGGGTTGGACTTTTGTTTGGTTTGTTTATTTTTTTTTAACAAAACAGGGTCAGCTAGTACTTGGAATTATTTCTAGCTCAGAAGAACTGGTGGTTAACAGAAAAAATCTTTGGTTAGCTTATTCCATTATTAATCATCATTCCTAGTGAGCTGACTCACTATCTAGGCTTGATCTCTTAAGGAAGTAAAAATATTTTATCAATTTTTTTTTTACTTAACACTACAGTTCTAGTGCTATGCAGTATTTTCTCAATTCACTACATCTGATAGGGAGCTCTATTAATGGTGCAATCACCTGATGAAAAGAATGAGATTAATTTTCCAAACATCTTCAAAAAACATGCTCACATTTCTCCTACTGTCTTAAAATCTGCTATGAGGCTAAACTCTCTTATCTAATACATTTACTTTTACTGCTTTTACTGTCTTTTTTTTTAACCAACTTGAGGCCTCTGACAGAAGAGATCCTGCAGTTTCTCCTGAGGAAATGATAATTAACTATTCTAGAAACAACAGGAAAAAATACTTTTTCCAGGGAAGAGAAATTAGGAAGATAGAAGATACAAACTAATCAGCTACAGAATGGTCAAGAGAACCACTACCTAAGGATGAAACTCAGAGAATGGCTGTCACATGACAAGAAATTTGGTACTTACATGCCAGAGAAGTACGTCCTGTATCATACATTTGCTTCCTGCATGGACCAATGAGTTCCCATTGTTCTTAGTACGACTCAGACTGCAGAACAGCATTAACTACGTCTTTACCCAAAGTTACACAAAGCTTTCTTTTACCATCCTATTGGCTTCAAGAGTTTATTCCTCTAAGCTTAGCCATATTCTACCCTGCAACATGCAAGGATGGTCTTAATTAATTTGAAAGATCTTTTCCAACAATTGCTGACAAATCATCAGATTCAAACAATCACATGCCCTAAGACCGCAATCAGAAATTCTACTTAAAAAAAAAAAAGGCATTTCTCAGTAACAACTTCTGTTCATGTATGATTATACATCCAAGAACTACAATGCATGCTCATAAGTCTGATGTGGCAATTATTCATAAAATAAAAAAATAAGAATCCAATATTGATTAGGAAGCTTTTCCAAAAGACAACCACTTTAAAAGTGGTTTACTTAACAGAAGAGCAACAGTAATACTGTAGAACAATTATTAGCTATATTGCTTTGCCCAAATTTTGTTCATTTATGTTCTTTCCAAGGTCTACACTCCTAAGGTTTTATGAGCTAGATTTTTATTGGCAAGTGTTGTGTTTGTGTTTATTTTTTTAAGTAAGCTCATATACAAAACACATGAGAAGCAGCTATGTCTATATTAAATCAAAAAGGTTTTAAATTTATTTTTGAATTGAAAGGAAATTTTCCTACAGGACATCACACAATTAAACAGCCAAATGGTTATATTTACACAACATGTCAATACTAAAAAGTCAAACCACAGAAATTAAGATTTCACTGCAATATTTCAGAGTCTTCAGTAAAATCGGCTGTACACTGCTAAACTACTTTCATTAAAAGACAGGAATGCCATCTCAGAACAGACCTGATTTAAGCAGCTGTTACCAGATGCTCCAAAAGAAAGCAATAAAATTCCCTAATAATCCTTAACTGATAATATTGCCTTGCTCTAGCTCACTTAGATCCCTATCATTTCTGGCTATGAATTAAAACCTCCAGCCATCCCTTTGTTTTATCTAACGCCTCAATTCCAGAGAATTACGTTGAATTTTTTCCAATTCATGCAGAACCATCCATGTCAGTAAGAAATCAAGTGGCATCATATATAACCACAGTGAGAGGAATCTCATCTCTCAACACTGTGCACCCAAATTGATATTGAGACAGAACTGCCACTGCAGTGTTTTGCCCTAGCACCCCAATTTCAAGCATGCCAGCTATGTTTAGCATTTTGCTTGGAGGTACTGCAGGAATGTAGGGTCAGCAGTAGCCACAGGTGGCCAAATTTACTCAAAACAGTTCAGTTAATCAGTACAGCAAAAAAATGTAACCTCTTGAAGAGAGACAGCACGACTGGATAGCTTCCAAAATGAGTGCTGATAAAGACTAGAAGCTGGTTTGGACAGGAAAGTTCTGGGGCTGTCTCGGCATTGATCCTCTCTGGCTAAACTGTGACAAAAGATGTAAAGTATTATGAAATCAAAAAGAAGGTGCTCTACAACAAGAAGCAAAGCATATGATAGAACAAATTGAACTGAAATGCTGATAAAGGTCTTGAGGAGGCCTTCAGTAAATCAAAAGAAATTTAGCCACTAATTTCACTGAACCTAAATTGAGATCTGTGCCACAACTGAAAAATAAAGTTCAAAACTCTTTGTAGGTTAAAAGTATTTTTCCTCACAGGTCACCTCCAAGAGTTCTTGGAACTTGTTAAAGCTCAAGCGCAGAATTACAGCTCTAGGGAACAAAATCACTGACCAGTCACACACCATGGTTGAACACAGACAGCCAAAATGGGACCACCTGAAAGTCAAAAACATTAAAATTCTCCATCTGACCCTTCAAAACCTAAATGGTGCCAGAAGCGGCTAGAAAGCAGTATGCGAAGTAAGCATCTTTAATCTCTGCTGAAGTCACAAATGGCAAAAACAGTAACTCCCACTGTTTCCAGTTTACTCACCTAGGAAGCTGGTTATTCTCAGAGCTGCTGAGGGAGAACTAGCAGCTTCATGACTTCCTGTCAGACATAAGAGTGTGTACGTGCATATACATATGTATAAGTATGCATGTGAATGGACACAGGCACACATTTTAGATGCCTGCAAGACCAACTAACTTAATTTAAAATTAACTTATTCCCACAGTTAAAAACAACAGCGAAATTTAGTATTATAATTAAGCTCAGTATAAATTTGAAATAAGCAGAAAAAAGGCTGGAAGAGTCTTTAATCTCATGCAGACAGAACTTAAATAAGAACACAGTCCTGGACTAAACAAGTTAAAATCCATGTATGAACAGGCAGTGCTCATAAGGAATCATTTCATGTACATTCAGCTGCAGAAAGTAAAAGTCAGACTTGCTGTTCCACAGCCAGCAGAGTGACCATAACTGCACAGTTTTACATCTATGCTGATTTAAGCTGACTGTCCCTTTCAGCAGCACTTGGCCTTCAGACTGGCTCTGCCACCTCATCACAGAGACATGGTCACAAAGATGCATCTTCTTTGAGGGATTAGTTTCCAGTTGGGTCCTCAAATTAATCAGCTTGGACAGGGGGCCAGAAGAATGCCAGGGATGAGGAGATGGCATGTTGTAATAGCTTGAAGAAGATGGACTGACACCCTTGAACAGTTGCTGTTAACAGCAATTAATTTTGGAGCAGTCCAAAGTGACGTGAAACCGTGCCCATAATCTTTCACCATGCTGTTAAATTTCATTGAAAGATGTCACATCTGGCACATATGACAGGCTAGGAGCACTGCCAGCACTAATGGTTTGGATGACACATGTAACCATTGTGCTCAACTCTTCCCTGCCCACTCTGTTTTTTCAGTATTGTTTAAAAATAGAAGGGTGGAAAGAAAAAAAAAGTTTAATTGGGTAACATCGGAAGCTTACCGAAATCCACACATCCTGATCTAATTTCAGCACAGCCAAATAGATCATCCTCATTCTCTGAAGGAGGATGAATAGCTGACACAGGGACGGACCTGCTCCTTGCATCCTGGGAAAGAAAGGGAAGGGTGATCCCAGAACTGGTCACGCAGAAGTCCCCTCCGAGGATCTAGAAGTTCCTGGCATTTGCTGCCCACAGTAGCAAGCATTCTAAAAGAAATACCTTTTGTCAGAATCATAGGCCAGGCTGGGCAATACCCAAAAGTCCTGGGAGCTGCAGCAGATGCAGGACACAGAGTACAACAAGCAGCCACCAGGTTTCACTTGGAGAAATGTCACACAAGTCTCCATACACTGGATACCTGGTCAGAGAAACATTTACCTGACACAGATTACAGTGCTCCTGCAAACTGAGCAGTTCATGCAACAGTTGCGATAGTATTAGAGTAGAAACAGAGATAAAGCTTGGGAAGGCACCAATATTATAGTTCAAAGGCAGCTGAAGTCCAGAAAACATAACAGAAACCAGGGAAGTGTTCTGCCACAAAGGTATTGTCAGTCACAATAATTTAGGCATAACCTTCAATCAATGCTTTGGTGTAACTGAGCGGAAAACCTTGTTCATAGCAGTAATTAGCAGACAAAAACTGTTCCAAATAAAATCACTGGGGCTAGGATTCTGCACCCTGTATTCATAATTAAGACCAGTGGGTTTTTTGCATTCCTTTTCAATTACATATCCATTTGGCCTGGTATTTATAAAATCTTTAGAGAAATCAATGTACAAATAAATAATTTTTAAAAGTAATTTTTCATATAATATGCCAAGACAGATATGTGTTTAAAAACCTGATTTGAGAGGATGCCTTAAAATTCTCAGTGTGTTCATGCCAGTCATCCCCTGCCATCTGATCTCCTGGCATATTTATTACCAATCATCTTTTAAACTTATCCTGTTTCTGTCTGTACTTTCAACAAGCAGCTTGTGAACTATCTTAAAGACAATCTGCTAAAAGAAATAAAAAGTCAAACCTATTTCTACTTACCAAAAAAAAAAAAAATCCATAATTACTATAGCACAGGCATGCTGCTGTATGTTTAAACCTTAACAAAGAGGATTATTTAAAAAACAGTTATTGCTATTCAGCAAGTATTCCTATGACACAGGTTTTGCTGCTCATCTTTTTGCAAGATCACTGTATTAAGGCAGCAGAGAATACTTTTAAAAGAATACTTTTAAAAGCTCATACGAAACAAAACACTACTCCAGAAGATAAAAGCCTAATTAGGGATATGAGTATGCAAAACTCACGCTGCAGAAGTCATTGACTGGTAGCAGGCCATTAGATTACTACATCCTTCTTTGTTGGTCATCTTACAGGCACATGAAGAATTATGCTTAAATTTAACACAATTCTGATGTGGCTGGTACAGTCAGCAAAAAACCAGCCTCCAAACCTAAGAGAATGGAGTAGCTAAGTTACGGCAGACCAGGGTATCTGACTACAGTGCTGTAGTAACTGAGCCAGTTCTGTGAATCCTGACAACCAGGAAAGAGACCGTGCTTTGTACAAGCTAAGTAAAGATTTCTATCGTGATGGCTTAAATAAAACAGACCACGAGAGAGGAAATAAATGTTACCCAAGTCATCTGGCATGTTTACTCTTCTCAGGTGCAGCGGACAGCAACCCTCCCAGACCGGAGACAGCATTTCCTTGCCAGGGTCATGTCCACTTCCTCCCTTGGTAAAGAATACTTTTAAATAATTTGAATTCTGCCATTGGCCTGGTTTCAGTGTATGTTCTGATATCTTATTTGTAATTCCTTACGCTTCTCAAAAATGGAGAGGCGATCGGGTAATAAAACATTACGCCAAACATCTCCTCTCTTCACTAATTTTGGGATAGATCAATGCTGACATTAAAATGAACAAAAAGACTTCTGTAAGGATAACTTTTAAAGAAAATGACAATCCTCTTTTCCCTCAAATTAGCATATTTTGTTCCAAAGCCAGGTCTCTGTGGGGGGACTGACATTGGCTGGACACCAGGTGCACACCAAAGCTATTGAATCACTGACCTCCTCAACTGGTCAGGGGAGAGAAAGCTCCTGGATCAAGATATGGACAGGCAGAGATCCCTCACCAATTAACCATCATGGACAAAACAACCTCCACTTGGGGAAATTAATCTAATTTATTGCCAATCAAATCAGAGTAGGGTACTGAGAAATAAAATCAAATCATCAAACACCTTTCCCCAATCCCTCCCTTCTTCCCAGGCTTAACTTCACTCTCATTTTCTCTACTTCCTTCCCACAGTGGCACTGGGGGGCTGGGAATGCGAGCTGCAGTCAGATCACCACACGTTGTCTCTGCTGCTCCTTCTTTCTCAGAGGACTCCTCACACCCTTGCCCTGCTCCAGCACAGGGTCCCACCCACGGGAGACAGTACCCCACAAACTTCTCCAACCTGAGTCCTTCATGAACTGCATGGGTCCCTGTCCACAGAGCACAGTGCTCAGGCACAGGCTGCTCCAGCACAGGTCCTCCATGAGGCCACAGTCCTACCAGGAAACCTGCTCCAGAGTGGGCTCCTCTCTCCACAGGACCACAGGTCCTGCCAGGAGCTTGCTCCAACATGGGCTTCCCATGAGGTCACAGCCTCCTTCCTCCTTCAGGCATCTACATGCTCTGGCATGGGGTCTTCCATGGGCTGCAGGTGGACCCCTGCTCCATCGTGGATCTCCATGGGCTGCAAGGGTACAGCTGCCTCACCACGGGCTGCAGAGGAATCTCTGCTCCAGCACCTGGAAAACCTCCTCCCCCTCCTTCTGCACTGACCTTGGTGTCTGCAGAGCTGTTACACATATTCTCACTCCTATCTTCTACTTGCTATTGGTGATGCAGAGAGTTTTTTACACTCTTATATCTGCTGTCCCAAAGGTACCACCACCATCACTGATGGACTCAGCCTTGCCTGTGGTGGGTCCCTCCTGGAGCTGACTGGCATTGGCTCTGCCAGACATGGTGGAAGCTCCTGGCATCTTCCATGGAAGTCACCCCTGTAGCTCTCCACTACCGAAATCTTGCCGTGCACACCCAGTACAGGCACACAGAGGCCCAAGGTGCTGCCAGGCCTCCCCAGCAGCCCAGGCTGTGGCCAGTAACCACATTTGCCTCCTCCTGCCCTTTCTGAACTCCAGAGCCATCCAACAAGTGAGAAGCCAAACTGTACTTACACTGCAGATAGTCTAGCCAAATATTTTAAAACTTTATTCTTAAACAAAGGGCATCTGCCCGTAAATACAAATACACAGCATAGCAGTCTGCCCTTTCCAAACATATGCTGCATTTTCTCCAGCTGAGAGGAAAGGGCTGGTTTTAAATAGTGACAAAAAATTCTGTTTGCTATTTTTCTTTCTAAAAGCACAACTGTTGTTTGCAATTAACATCAGTTTTCTGATGCACAAAACAAGACCAATGGTATAACTCAAGCCAACTTAGTCGAAGGTTGTCTTTGCCTGACAAAGATACAAAATAACAAACATTTAATACACTGTACTGCCTTTGCATGTTTAGAACAAATGCACTGCCTTAAAAAAATAACTGTTTAAAACACTTTTCTTCCGATTTGCCTATTACCCCAGCAAAGCTTATTCTAAATGTTACTGAGTAAAATAACATCTAGAAACTTCATCTAAAGAAATCTCTCTCACACACAGCGTTTCACTGCAGACATTCCCCATGACACAGAGATAGATCATTCACCAGTACATAGATACAATAGGGCCCTGTCCACAGTAAAGGTGGTAATCAAGTTTTATGTAAGAAGAAAAAAGTGATGGTGATTACTGGAGGAAATGAAACATAAGAACAGTGATTACAGTTGGAAAAAGATACTTCAGAGGTTTTAAACAAGTGATTTTATTTCACCTGATAGTGCTAAAAGATCAGATTCTTCTCTTGCACTTAAAACCTGCTTCTCAGCCCTCTGTCTCTTGTTCAGAGATGTGCTTTTAGCAAGGATTATGTTGCCTTTATTTGCACAATAAGAGAACATCAGAAATTACAACAAACCTCAGACTTCCTTAGGCTGGATCACCCGCGCTCAAGTACAGTAAAAGGTAAACACTTGCAACCACACAGCTGTATTAATTAAGATACAACTTATGTAATACGAGCATCTGTATTTATTTTTTTACCTGTCACTTGAACCACTGTCATTTACAAGATTTCTTTAAATATTAAGCTAGTGAAAAATCATAGCTGAGACTAAACACAGAGTAACAGCACAGAGATCTAGGATTTCATTTTACTAGTTACCGTGAGAGAGGCCTTATACAAATTGCTTAAGCTCATAGTAGGGTGGTTTACAAACCAACTTAAAATCACAACCACCACATGTAGTACTTGTGGGTTCCTGACAGGTGTCTAAGAACAATCTGGAGGAGAGAACCTGTAAGACTCTTTACAAGTGTATTAATAACTTGTTTTGATACTTGGAGACCCTCAATTGAGGTACAGCCTGTGCACAAAATACAGAGCCAGAGGAGTTCTCTTCATGATTTCCAAACCAGAGAACCACAGCAAGATCCTAAAAAGTGACAAACCAGTAAAGGATACATAAAAAGAAACAAAGAAAGCCAGAGTGACCTATTACTCACAAATAAAACTATCTCGACAGTCAGAGGAGACTCAAGACTAAGCATTCTTATGCCACAGTCCCTGCAAGATAAGACAGATCTTCAGGAATTCAGCCAAACCTGCCCACACGAGACAGGCAAATTGAGTGAAGAACCTACTGTCATGTACTGCTGCAACTTAGCATCTTCTAATATTCTTAAATCCGAATTTCTGAGAGAGTAGAGGCTTGCTGAAAGTCTGCAAAACATATGCAGAGCCACTGACAAAAGATAATATGCAGGTACACACTATTACCAGTAAATCTAAGCTACACCATTATTTTGTGCTCTTATGGTTTCCTGCATTTCAGGCCCTTTACAACAAAACAAACAAACCAAAAGCAGCTATATAAAGATCGCTTGTTTCAAGCAATTAATGAAGCAGCAATTTATGGTAGCTAATAACAGGACAAGTCTATCGTGCAACTTCAACATTCCAAGGGATAGGAATAAACATGTAATAAATAGCCCCATTTGAGTGAAGCCCAAAGCTAATATTAGCACAAATCTTAACTCAGAGGACAAATTGCTCGGTGTCTTACAGGAGTAATGCAATCCTTACATAACAACACCTACAATTACTAAATAACTATCAACAGGCTTGTTGATAGTTAAACGACTATCTACTTGTACAGGCTTTTCAAAAGCACTGATACAAAGTTCTGTGCAAGGATAAATCTTTCATGGAGAAAGTGAAAGACCCGAGCTCGTGCACATCTTCTCCTCTCTAGCGATGCTGCTGCTGCAGTATCCCACTTCCAGGCCCAGCTATCAGACAAGCTGTCAGTGTGGTCACTGATTTAACCCCCACACCAGCTGCAGCAGGCTTCCACAGCACAGAAGCTTTATACTGCTGATGCTTGTGCTGGGGAAGTATTAGAAACATTTGTTCCTCAAAGTCCATTCATGCTTTGCAGCATTTTCTTTTCTGACAGATGTCTGATGTCTGCAAAACTCAAGGCCAAACTAGTGTCAAAGGTCCTTAAGCTGGCAGTGGCACATAATGAACAAGGAGATTGCACCATGTAATCACGACAGGATAATTAGTGTGTATTTACTTTGTCAGAGGAACACAAACAGGGTGAGTAAAAAAGGCTCAGTAACCACTTTGCTGCTGGAGGTTCTGTAGAAGCAAGAGGCAATTTCTCACAGCACTGTCTCTTGAGAGCATGCAGCAGGGGTCAGCTGCTTCCTCATCACACCTGAAAGGAAACCCAGAGGACTAACACCTCTGGGAATTCACATCCACAACATAGGCATGAAACAAGCAGTATCTGACTGAGGCACAGATCAGAAACAACAGCAATGGTGATACACGCAGCAAGATAAAAAGGATTCAAGAGTAGAAAGCCGCGTTTTTACCTTCTATGAAGTGCTGAATGGAGATGAATACCCACCACTGCATTTCATGCCTGTCTTCAATTTGGGTAATTCCAGTTAGCAAGATAGATCTGTTCCCTATTGCAAGAAACTCCTGATGTTTCTGAAACAATAAAACCCAAGGCACCCAAAACTCCAACATCACTGTGCCCTGTGAAACAACAGAACTACACAGGTTTTGCCCTCTGCAACAAACAGGTCCTTCTCTCCCTTCATTAGAAATGCCTTAGTTTAGGTTTCCAGACTGCTTCTCTTCAGCAGGGCTCCCACTTAGCTGGTGGACTCAGCACACCCTGAGCCACCCACACCATGGGAAGCTCAGGGGAACTTTTTCTCTCACACCTTCTGATCTTCTTGTGCCCTTTCTGGCAACCTTTCTGGCACAGGGCGTAGGGTGAATCCAGGCAGTGTATTTAACTCACACTTAGTGATATATAAAATCAAGCCACAGTGCTGGCTGAAACAAAGGGGCAGGGCCACATCACACAACATAAGGGGAAAAAACATCCCACAAAACAAACAAAAATAATGATAGCCTCTTCTAGCAGTAACTCACTGGCTTAGCTGTAATATTAATTTTCACTTTACTCAAATCCATTTGGCTGAAAGGATGCTCTTCGGTTTATGAGAACTTTTCTCTCAGTGTACCCAAACAGCTGAAGTTCTTTTTCAGCAGTGCTCTGAACTGAATGGAACACAGTACATACAGCTGCAAGCCTGCAAAGCTGGGTGATTTCACTTTACACTCCAAGCTGTGGCAATCAAAAAATAAACAAATATAGAAAAAAGCCGTATTGTTTCACTGAAAGCAGCATAACTCCAACTCCCCACTCAACGCCAGGCTAAGGCATGTCCTGTGTATTTGGACATGGCTCGTGAGTACTGCTGAGTATCACACTGACATTCACTGCCCTCATTGAAGCCAGAAGCTGGGGACTTTTAAAATTTTCACCTTATTTTCCAACGTTCAGTCTAGCAATTCTGTGCTGTTCTGTGAATCTCTGTTCCTTTGAAAAGGGGAACACAGCAGAGATAATAGCTACAAGTTGTCAAACACCATATATAAACCAGAAATCAAGAAAGCATACTATTAGTTTGCAGCTGAAATTGTTTCGACTGCAATTAAGTGTATTTCAAGCTACATATTGTATTTTTGCACTAAATTATAATTACTTAGGTAACTTAGGTACAACACAACTCTAGTGCTGTACGTAAATTCAACTTTTCTTTATCGTATTATGCCTTAGTGAGAACTCCCTTCAATTTTGATGAGTTAGTACAGGAAAAGAAATGCAACACCATATTAGTACAAATCTAAGGAAAGAATTGCTTAGCTAAAATTCCACCATCTACTGTTTTTGCAAGCATCTAAAAACACAGCCAATAGTCACCAGAATTGCTGAACAGGATTTTTTGAAAGTGGGACACACACACACAAAAAAAGAGCAAAATTGCAGATCCATCAAAAAATCACTTTGAGTTCAGATCAGCTTTTTATCACAAAGGTTTTGTAAAATTGCTACTGAAATAACTATTTCTTTTTTGGCAGGACATCAAGAAAAAAGACTTGAAACATCAAAAAAAGCCCATTAAATAATAAACATGTCCCCCAGATACTTTTGACCTCAAAAGGAAACGCTCTCAGCCATGGTGAATGATGCCTGTATTACTCCTCCTCGCTTTCAGAGGTATATTCAGGCACCAGTCCTCCGTGGGAAGCCATGTGATTTCCCTATGGAGGCACCTCAAGCTAGGCACATCGCTCAGATCAGAGTGGCAAAGGCGAAGCACCTTCCACGGTCATTTCTGCAGCACGGAGAGCGCAGAGCTGAAGGACAGCAACAGACCAGCACCCACCACACTGGACAACAACAGCCACGGAGAAAGAAGAGCAGACCTCCCAGCACTGCTCTCATGGACCATCATCCCATTCTTTAAAACAGTATCCATGTGTTCCAGACAAATGCTGCAAAAACAAGTTCTGCAAAAGCCTCGGCACGCACCCAGACAGACATGCCAAGCACCTCACCCAGCCACAGCTGCTGGGGCCAGGTGAGAAGCTGGAGTGGTGAGAGAGGGGGAAAAAAGGAAAAATTCAAGAAAGCGACATTAACTTTCCCATCCAGAATTGCTGTCTAGTTTTCTCCAAACCTGCACCAGGATTTTAAGCACCTATTGGAATGCCAACACCCAAAGAAGCAGCACACAGAATGATCCAGTCCAGAATGTGATGTAGGCATGGGAACCATATTTGGGTTAACTACAGAAGACTAGTAGATCTAATTTAGAAACTTCCAAGAGCACAGCATTTCAGCAGGACAGCTACATTGCTCAGAGAGCTGCTGGGAAGCCCTACCAGCTCTGAGTTGCCCACAAACCCCCCAGTTTGCACATGCATCACACAGTGCAGATTTTGGTTTCACTCAGCTACGTGCTGATATAAGGCTATAACATGGTAACCTGGCTCTGGAAATCTGTAAATTTCCATTTTGCTTTTTCAAGTCTGTTTTTGCTTATCAGAAGAAAAAAAAAAATCCCCTACTTTGTAAAAATGCATAGCATTTTTATTCCTGTTCCAAGCCAAAACCAACACCAGATGGAAACTCATTTAAAATTCTTACGTCCTGAGCTCTCTTTCTGCAAGGAGGCTACTACTACCAGCTAAGCAGCCCCAGGAAAAAGAAGCAAATTTAAAAAAAAAGATCAATAGAATATGAAAGTGATTTACATTATAGAAGACGAGTGAACACAGAAGAAAACTGGCAAACCACAGTGACTGCTTCAAAAATAATTATGTCTTATTTACTTTGAAAACAATGAAATGTCCTGAAAATACCATCAGGTCCCACCAGATAAGAAATGCATAATATGTGTTCCTAAGGACAGTGGAGGAAACATCAAGCAGTTTTACTCCGCAACAAATCTCAGCTCCTAAAAAGATACAAGGCCACAAACTGACTTGCTGTGAGTCAGACCATGCCAGTTGCAGAGGCCAAAGACACCCAAAAAGCCATCTGACCTCCATTCCCCACCCTTGGGGGTGTGGGTATGCAACAAGCTGAGTGAGAAAGCCAGACCAGGAGAGAGAACGAGACATCTTGTTGCTTCCTGAGTTTCTATCTGTAGCTTTAAGGTGGCTGCTCTGCATGTCACTGGGTCGCATTTCTCGCTGGAATAATAGGAACAGTTCTGTAGGTGACTCATTCATAATTCATAAAATCTTAAGCATTTTGCAGCTCTCACTATGAATGCAGAGCAGCCTTTTCTAGTCTCATTTACCACAGCCAGTCTCAACAAACTGATCAAAAATCAGTAACACAAAAGTTTTCTGATACTGAGACTACTTAACAAATAGTATAAATACAGTGCTTATACAGCAATCTTATTCAGGATGTGTGCAGTGGTCCTTACTGATCAGTCACTACAGAAATCTGAACAATGGCATGTCTTTTTAAGAAAGCGAAAGCTGTCAAAGTGCTATATTTATACTATTTGCAGAGCATTCTTTATTTAGATTTCTATGGTAACCAGTAAGTAAGAGGACTGCAGTTCGTATTTTGAATTTTTTCATCCCCCATAGTCCAAACCAGCAGAACTACTACAACCTTTCCTCCAGAAGGAAAAAGCAATAAGCAAACATCTTATGGACTCAAATAGAGCCGAGTTTTTAATAATTACCTTGAGATGGAGTTTTTCTCTAACATAGCAACAAACAAATAATTCATTTAAGCTATCCTTTTTAAAGTAACTTAGTAACAAAACCAGTCTGGTATGCATTACCCACCAAGCAAAACTTGTCAAAATTGGATTTCTGCTGTTACATCATTTTGTCTGTCAAAATGCAACCATTGAAGAGGAAACGGGCAAGTTTGTTCTCCCTCTGTCACATAATCAGGGACCACATACATTGTGAGAACCAGTACCTGCTGCAGGGGTACAGTACTGTTACCACTGGAGCAAGCATGTTCATTATTAAACCACACCAATTTAATTTGAAAAGCAGGTCAGACAATGCACTGCACCACACAGACACCCTACACATCCAGAACAGACTATAGCCAGGCTGGTCCCACAGCAAATTGTGCTTGCTGTAAACATTACAGGGCCAGCATGAGTAGCACCAGCTCCCTCACCCACACCGCCTCTTTATGGGTTTTCCCATCAAGGCCTCCTAATTACATTTTGGGATAATAAAACATCAGAAAGAAGAACATAATTGCCCTTTTTTGCAAATAATCAGAACTCAAAGCGAGTGTTATTTATTTCCTTTAAGGGAGAACTGCAAAGCAGGAAAAAATCTACCTCTCTCCCAAAATACAAGATATGTCCATTTTAACATCAGAATTCTATGTATTGTCAGGTACTCACTTCCCTTCCTTTGTTAGTCTTGATTTCTGAAGAGGATGCCAATACTAGACACTAGTCAGTTAGCCTTCAGCTCCAAATATCCAAGACTAATTTCCAAAACTCTCAGAGAAATTAATCCGCTGGCAATGACAAATGATTTCTATGGAATATTCCTCTCCCACATCTGGCCACTCTCTTCTCAGCATTTTGGTTGTCAGAGATGGTACCACACTCCTACCTTCTGGAAGCTCATGAGCAAGTCTGGAGCAAATGTTTTCCAAGCAAGCCCATTTTTGCCCACTGCACTGAGTTAAGCTTTTGAGAATTGGGATTCCTCCCTAGACAAAGACTATTTTTATCAAGGAAAGAGGAAATCCTGTCCCCATCTCCTGTGAGTTTTATCATACATCCACAATTCCCATGTGAAACTGCACAGGACTTTGAGAACTACAGCACTCTGGCAAGACATCTGAGGGTTTAGTCATGAGACAGCTCAAAACTAGAGGAAAGCAATCGCTGGACGCAGCCTAGCAGGAGCCCTCCACTGCCACGTTCCCTTCCCACTGCCCAGAAACCAGACGGATGACCAGGCTGCAGCAGAAGACAGCCAAGGCAATCACGCTGTGCCTGCCTAGAGTCACCAACAAGAACCACTCAGTCTCAAAAGCCACCTTTTGCTGAACTTATTTAGCACAAGACAAAAGACACCTACCACCAGTGCTTGATCAGCACAGGGTCAGTTCGCATTCAGCAACGCTTGCAATGGGACAAGTGGGATATTGTCAGCAGCCCCACAGCACAGGACCCCCATGCCCTCATTGCTGCCTGGAAAGCACAGAGAAGATGGCAGAGGCATTCCAACTACCCAAAATATCCTAAAGCACTGAGAGCCTGGCACTCTCTGCAGCTTGGGCAACTCGCAGAGCCAAAATAAACCAGCAGGGAAACACCGGGGAAGGTACTGCTAGAGTCCCTTGAATGGGCACCATTTTGCCTGGCTCCCCCAGGGGCCTGTAAGCACCAGCCACTTGATCCCTCTTGCCAGCTTCTCCCACCCCCCAAAATGTGGTGCCTGAGCACAGACAAAGGCACCCTGTTTTAACATACCACTTCATGGCAAGAGCATGGAACAGGAACAGTAGGCCATAGTCAAAAAAATTAAAGAGAACAGAAGTTCTGTGGAACAGAAAGCACTTTCAAAGCACCAAATTTCACTGGCTTGCAGAAGCCAGTGAATGAGCACTCAGTTTCGCTAAAATTACTCCAGACTAGTAAAGTGTAACATTACACAGGGTAATAAATTTGAAAAACAAGAGCTTGTTAGATACAGTAGAACTGGAATACATTTTCTACCTGTGGCTTATATCCCTCTTCTGATCTAATAAATCCAATTAATTTCAACATCACTGAAGGAAAACAGAGTACTTCATCTTCTTCATGGTCCTATCTAATGCAACTAACCAGTTTAAACAGGGAGAAATCACAAGTGCCTACCAAGAGATGTGTCAGCCAGAGGCAGGCTCCCCGCCAACAAAAACTGCAGCATGTTCCTCTCTGCACCTCCACACCAAGCCTCCTAAAAAACACTCTTCACAGCAAATTTCCTCAGAAATTTCTCAGCATGAGCTATGTTGAAGTATCTCCTACTATGTTCTGAAAGCACAATGCAAAGGTCTCAAATATTTCCTCACTCTGTGCTTGCACATGTTAAGTCATATAATCATAGAATATCCTGAGTGGCAAGAGATCCACAAGGATCATCAAAGTCCAGCTCCTGGCCCTGCACAGGACAAACCCAACAATCACACCATGTGTCTGAGAGCATTGTCCAAATGCTTCTGGAACTCTGAAAGGCTTGGTGCTGTGACCACTTCTCTGGGGAGCCTGTTCCAATGCTCAACCACCCTCCGGGTGAAGAACCTTCTCCTAATATCCCACCTAAACATCCCCTGGTGCAGCTTGATGCCATTCCCTCAGGTCCTATTGCTGGTCACCAGAGAAAAGGGTTCAGCACCTGCTCCTCTGCTACCCCACATGAGGAAGCTGTAGACCTCAGTCTCCTCCAAGAATAAACCAAGTGACCTCAGCTGGTCCTCACATGGCTTCCCCTTTAGACACTTCACCATCTTCATGGCCCTTCTTTGGACTCTCTCTAATAGCTTTAGATCCTTCTTACACTGTGAAAACTGACACAACACTCAAGGTGAGACTGCACCAGTGCCGAGCAGAGCAGGACAATCCCCTCCCTTGCCCGGCTGGCGATGCTGTGCCTGATGCACCCCAGGACACAGCTGGCCCTCCTGGCTGCCAGGGCACACTGGTAACTCAATGCCATGTTTTAAAGAACCACAACTCATTGTTTAGGCGGCACACTTCAGCACATTCTCTCCAGAGAAGTCACTCTGAAGCATCCTCCTGCATTCAACTACTCCTCTGCTTGGTTACACTAGCTTAAAAATGCACCTCCTGTGTACTCACCATGCTGCACGCTGACTAAGGTCTAGGGAGGGATAGTCACTGTATCCAACTAATTGATTTTGTACTTACTAAGTGATTTCCAGCCTGACTCACTGACCTTTGCTACTGCATCCTCACAAAACATGCCATGACAGGACCATCTCTATTCATCCCGTGTTTGATGACTAGACCCAGACTGTCCCTGCTGGAGCTCAGAAACAGCAGGAGTAGCAGGGAGATCAAGAACTGAAAGAGGCACCCAGAAGCCTTTTTTTAAAAAAAAGAAGATGTATATATACCAATATGCCAAACTATACTTTGATCCAAAACACACGAGCCAGCAGCTGCCACACAGTGAAGGAAACAGTGGCTTCTAGTAGCTGATACCCTACTTCAGCAAGAACAGTCCCAAGGACAAGAATCAAGAGTAGTTTGGACTGCAGAGTGAGACCTCACACTTTTGGTTTTTGTTATAAACATCAATGTTTTGTTTTGTGAAAGCCCAGACCAATTTCCATCACAAGAATGTCAGGAATGCTCCAGAGCATCAGCATCCTTCCCACTAACAGATAAGGTGAATCACCCTCTGTGTGACCCTACCTAAAATAGCACACTGTTGAGCTATGGTACTGGGCAGGTCCAACCACGTTAAGACTGGCTTGCTCTGTCCAGGTAGAGCTAGCTTAGCCCAGCTGGAGATGGCTGCTGGGCCTCCCAACATCACAGCAGGAGAAAGGTCACTGTCGCAGCAACACAACAGTCCAGATGGAATCTCCTGCTTTCAGCCCTTGCTCCAGACTTCACCAACACGTTTCCTTCGCTGACTGAAAGACATGCCCATCAGTAAAGTGCCTTCAGCAGTTCACCATCATACACACAAGTTCCAAACAGAGGGGGGAAAAAACCAGTCCCTTTCCGTTCATTCAGTTACAAGCCAGCCTCCTGCTACTCACAATACTGCAGTGGTACTCCTATATAAGGGCACTTGCTTTTGAACACAAGAGGTGATGGAGGAAAAAAAACCCACAAATCTATGGTACTTCTTCTCCACAGACAGGAAGCACAAAAACAAAGAAATTACCATAAGAGAAAACACTGTAACAAGCAATTAAAAAAAAAAAAAAAAACAAAACAGAAAAAACGGACTGAGTGGCCCAGCTGTCATCCGGGCCACCTTGAGGTTCTGCCACGCTGGCAGGTAGCACTGTAATCCACAGGGGCTGCTACTGAAGGAAAAGCAGCCATTGCAGAGCAAAATGCTCAGCAGAGCAAGGGAATAAGGAGGCAGGATTTTGGATGGCTTCTGCTCTAAATGTTTCTAAAAGGACTAAGTTATTTAAAACAACTCTCTTTTCTTCTGTTTGCAGCATATTTTATCTAGCTTTTTAATTTGTTTTGATCAAGTTCATGTTCCTTCTATTCAACCAAGTAATCCAACAACTTGATATGTGAACCACTCAATAATCCTTTTAACATGGAGTCCGCATGTCACTGATAACCAGTTGCTTAGGATGCAGAAACACATCAAAAATCCCTGTGCAGTTCCTGTGGCTGTACATAATAAAGGGCACAAAACTTTCCTGGAAAAATATCTCTAGTATCCAGCTACAATGAAAGGGGAGCACCTCTACACAGTTTGGCTGGCGCAGATATCAAATAAGCAAAGACACAAGAAACTAAAGTGAAATTAAAACAACCACAGAAAACCCAGGCTAGGACTAAACCCCCCCCCCCAACACCCCCAAACATGCCCGCACCAAAAAACAAAAACCCAGCGTGAACACAGATATTCATAAGGAAGGACAGAAGAACATTTTGCTACATTGTCCTCCAGTAAGGATTTGGATTTTAAGGTCGTACATAACCATTCACAGTTTCCCAAGGAAAAGGAAGTCAGATGGCAGCAACAGTCCCTCTCTATTTGTGCTGACTTTTAAGAAAAAAGCAACTAAAAAATGAAAACCCCATGGTAGGCACCATAAAGCTACTACCGTTATATATCAGCATTACAGAAATTTAGATTCTTCCATAGTCTGAGGTATCTTTAAAGCGTAACTATTCCACTTCTTTGAAATAATTCTGTCATCGTGCCAGCAGCACTTTAAGCTAGCTAGAAAGAAATATATACCCATTGCTAGGGAAGGGCTAGCTGGGAAATGCAGCAATGGCAGGGAAGCACAGAGAGCTGAGGAGATGCGCAGCACACTGCACAAGCCTGAGGTGCCCGGCCTCCCCAAGGCACAAAGGGGAACAGGGTGCCTTCCTTCCCTCTCTTCTCAGCACAAACCTGAACAGTTAAGTATTATTTTCTATTATCAGATAAGAGCTGGCTTTTGGAAAGTTAAGAGTCTGACAGCTAATCAAGAAAATTCCCCCCAGAGAACAGACTGCTTACTTTCTGCAGAAATCACGAACACGTCCAGTCACTTCTAATATAAAAGTCTGACTACATAGCAACCCATGCCACTAACACTGCAGTCTAACATTTAAAGTTTCACTACAAAGGCATCATTGCCAAAACTACCAGTTTAGGCTGTCAAACACCTGCATATTGCAGTAGTATTTTCTTTATATTAAATATGCAGAGCATAGAAATAAGTCAAAGGTGTGCTTTGAAAAGGTAGTCAAGTACTTTTCTTCTAAACACATATTTCAAACAGATCATTGACAAATGAGAAGACCTAGGAACACCACAGGGGTGTGTTCTCCAAATATTTTGTTCAGAGGGTTACCACAAAAAATGCAAAAGGCCTCCAAAAACCCCTACTTGAATCCAGCCAGAAATGCATACCACACAAGCACAGTCCTTCCACTAAGAAAGCAGCCTATGGGGTGGTTTTGTTTATGCACCAATTAGGCTGTTAAAAGCATTCAGAGGTACCCCACCTACCAGAGAGTGCATTCCTCAGGGTGTGTAAAAACACAAAGGTCCTCTTTTTCACTGAAGATCTCTAAAACTGTAACAGAGAACAGATTGTTTCCTAACATCTTTCATACAACCCTGTTTGTGTTCCTGCAATTCAAACACATTATTCACAGCATTTAACATCCTCCTCACCTTAATCCCTTAAATTTGATGAATATATATCGGCATTATTTTCCCCACAGAAAGCCAAAGCCAATTTATAAAACAGTAAGGCTTAAAGACGTTCAGATATAGTGCTATAAAAAAACATTCCAGTAGAGTCCAAGTTTTGTTGTTTAGATATAACTTTATCCACATTACAAAGTAAAGATGCAAAAGACAAGATGCCTGGATGGGTGACTGGTATTGCAAGTGATGACTATTTTTCTTTAACCTATAAAGCCTTTTCTTTTAAATACAGTCTTGTAGATGTAAAAACAAGAGTAATATAAGTGTACAGGAGTACACTAGGAACTTCAGCAATGCTGACTCTAAAGCACAGAGATCCATCCCTGAGGTGGCACCAGCCCAGACTGCCGAGGCTGCACGCTGCTGCCCAAGCTCAGGCACATTGCTTCTGGTCCCAAGCCAGATGGCTTGAAACCAGCTCAGATCTCCTCCACAGTCACAGCACATTTATGTGCAATGCAGATAATCCTTCTACAACAACCAAGTGCGGAAGGTGGGGGGGGACATGATACTATTCACTACAAGAAAAATTCCAACAATGCTTGGCTGAACAAGATGGCAAATTTGCCCGCATTATTGCATTTGTATCTTGCCATAAACACCACCATCTAAAGTCAGTTTGCTTCCAAGCTTTAAACTCAACAAATAAAACCTACTTGAGGAATTATACTCATTTACATATCAAATACTAATGACCGTTTTACTGTTTCAACCCTTTTCTTATTCCTTCACTGATGTCAAAACTTGGGTTTCATTTCCTTACCTTCCCATGCTTTTGCTGCATGTTGGCTACAATTTCGTAGAAACGTCGTACCATAAGACTGAAAGCTGTGTGTTTGGAGAGATGCTGGAAGTGGATGTTACCTGCCTGGACTTCAGTAAAGCCTTTGATACCATGTTCCACAGCATTCTCCTGGAAAAACTGGCTGATCATTTCTTGGATGGGTGCACTGTTCTTCAGGTAGAAAACTGGCTGGATGGCCAGCCCCAGAGAGTGGGGATGAGTTACATCCACCTGACAGCCAGTCATGAGTGGTGGCATCCGGAGCTCAGGACCAGCTGTGTTTAACGTCTTTGCTGATGACCTGGACCAGCAGATGAAGTGCATTTGCAGACAGTCTGCAGACAACACGAGCTGGGTGGGCGTGTTGATCTACTGGAGGACACAAAGGCTTTCATAGAAGGATCTGGACAGGCTGGATCAACGGCCCAAGGCCAACTGGACGAGGTTCAACAAGGCCAAATGCTGGGTCCGGCACCTGGGTCACAACAACCCCCTGCAGCACCACAGGCTGGGGGCAGAGTGGCTGGAATGTGGCCCAGTGGAAAAGGCCGTGAGGGTGCTGGCCAACAGCCAGCTGAAGATGAGCCAGCATGTGCCCAGGCGGCCAAGAAAGCCAATGGCATCCTGGCTTGTATCAGAAACAGTGTGGCTAGAAACACACCAGGAACATCAGAAACAGGGCAGTGATTGTCCTGTCCTCAGCACTGGCGAGGCTGCAATTCCAGTACTGTGTACAGCCAGGTGGGGGTCAGGCTCTTCCCCCAGGTAACCAGCCATTTGACATAAGGCAACAGCCTCAAGTTGTGCCAGGCAGATTAATATTGAATATTAGGAAAAATTTCTTCACTGAAAGGGTTCTCAAGCATTAGAACAGGCTGCCCAGGGAAGTGATGGAACCACTGAGCCTGGAGGCATTTAAAAGACATGTAGCTGTGGGTCTTAGAAATAGCGTTTGGTGGTGGACTTAGTGCTAAGCTAACAGCTGGACTGGATGATCTTGGAGGTCCTTTTCCAACCTAAATGATCCTATGATAATGGGTACCATCAGCACGCTATATGCAGAAACCAACTAAGAGCTGGAAAACATCTGATCTATGTGTACAGAATTATTGACTAACGCTTAAACACAATTTGATCTCAGCAGTTACGCTTGCCTGAGGAACACCAAGGCAGCATTCACACACTACCTCAAACTAACACACTCTGTTATCTGGTCCAATCTTTCAATTGGTCCTCGTGTTATGCAATTTTTACAGAAAACTTGTCTTGCTGCTTCTTTTTTCCTACACTCATGTTTCCCTCTCTCTATCTATATATATCTATACATGTAGGCACCAAGATCTTAATATGTGAAGTACAGGCAGGCATAAAGGCACCTTTTTTATAAAAACAAAAACAGAAACCTGAAGCTCTGACCCTTTTCATTAGAAATCGAAGTTATCGTGATGATTTTTTATTTGTTACCATTACAATGCTTCCTTACTTTCACATTCCGGCTAAAATCAGCTGTGGAAATGACAGAAGAAAGGGTGTTTTTTTAACACCATACATTTTTAAGCCAGAACAGAAGCAGGAAGTTCTGGAAGTTTCACAGGAAAGCTGGTCAGTTTAGTTTTATTGCTGGAAGCTGCCTCAACATTTCTTTTAACATTTGAATAGAGAACAGATATGAATCTCTGAAAATTAACGTTCATGTGCAGCAAAATCAAAGCAACACATGAATGGGTGCTGTTATCAAACTGAACTCTAACCACCATCAAGCTCACCACATACATCGACTCTGGGGTGATGTTTTATTTGATAAAGTGACACAGCCTTAGTTCCTCAGGATAGGGACTATGCATTTTGAGTTAAAATAAGACATTGTGGGCCATTAAAAATTAATACTGAACTTCAATGGTCCTGAAAAGTTTTGACTACTACACAGAAATACTTGGAAAGCTGTATTTCAAATCTTACACTTTTCCAGTCATGTACTTAGAGACAGTAAAGTCATAACAATCAATTTGGGGTGGGAGGTAGTGGAAGTCAGCTAGAAACCTGGGCTGAGCCACCTCCTCAAACAGTTCAGAGCAACCAAGCGCATCTGCTGGCTGCCCATCCATCTCACTGCATGTGGGATCCCCCTCCACAAATTTGAACTACTGTAAGTTTTCACACCATGGAATCAAGCACAGAATTTCATCATTATTACTTTGCATTAATTCCAAACAGTTGCTATTTAAAAGATAACAGGATATACATGTGTATATAAAATGTGGACTAAAAAAGTAAAAGAAAATAGAGTTCTCATGCTTCAGTCATTAGAGATGATCTATTTCTTGGCATAACGCTAAATAAGGAGGAGGAAAAGAACAAGAACAGCTGGACGATATCCAAGTTTTTAATGCCTCTAAAGCAACTGACATTTACTGGCCAAAGAAGAAAACACTTCAAATAATTTCAGCCAAAATAATTTTTTCTTCCTAATTCGTAAATAGCTGTAGTTACCAAGGCAAGACTACCTTATCCACCTGAACTGCCCTTCATTCTTTGAACTAGTGCACTATGCATAGTAGTATCAGTGTAGAAGTGTTTTACAAAATTAATTCAATGCAAAAAGAACCCGTACTGGACTGCTCTGTGGATACCACTAGTAACTGCCACACAAACCTGAACTTCTTCAAAGCAACATGGCCAGCCACAACAGGCACGCTGGTGTCTGAGAGCAGGTTTGTCAGTCAGTAGCTCCTGACGCATTTTAAATGAAGTGCGCTTTGCACTGCCCACCCAACCAAGGAGGAAGCAAGGACTGCCACATGCACCTCCCCAGGCAGCATGGGTTTGCCAAGACAACCCGATGATGGGCAGGTGGTGAGATGCACACACATCAAACCCTGGTTGGGACTGCAAGGGTCAGTATAAGGGCTCAGTGTGCACAAGAGCAAAGACGAGTGGCATCCTATCTCCTACATCCTTGTCTTCTGAAGTATCTCACAATGCAATGAACTGAAAGGAAGGCTGCAGCAGGGAGAGATAAAAGGTAGGAACCTCAGAAGATGACAGTTTCTGATGTAAAGCAGTATCTGGCAGGAGCATGAGGAGTCTGCAGAGAGAAATACGTGACATGAATGGACAAGAAATAAAACACCAGCAGATTTGAGTATTAATGTGCACTAAATGCAAGCTTTTAAGCTAGCTATGAAACCTTACAGGATTTTTAACTAAACCATTAATTATAACATTTAGAAAGGGGCTTGAAACAGCTCAGAAAAGGTTCAAGAAACAGCCATGGTTTAAAAAGCAGAACCTCAAATTTCATAGCTTTGCATAAACAGAACTGAGATGAAGAGTAATGTTAGCCTAATTAATGTCTTCTAGAGGACACGAATGCAGATTCCTTTATTATAACATGCTGTGCTAGTCACTCCAAAGGGTGCTGCTAAACCAGACAAGGTTACCTCTTTTATAAAGAGGTAACAAGTCTGGCTCTGTGAATGGAAAAACCCTCAAAATACACTGTCTTCCTGAACAATCCAAATCTGTTGAAATACACCCAAGTATGATAAGACAGAAAACCATTTGGAAAAGGAAGCCTGGCAGTTTCTGCCTGCATATACAAAAGAGTGTGTGAGTATATAAATACAAAAACTAATTCCGGCAGGAAGTCATGGAAGTCAAGTATGGAACATTTTATGTGAGTATCAGGATCAGGAGAATTGTTCCATCTACGCCAGGTTTATTACTAAGATTCATTTATCAACAACCTTAAAGGCACAGGTCTACCTCTAACCATTACAGACCATGATAAAACAACAGATACCCATAAAACCCAGAGATGCTTCCACTTTTTCCTCTAGAAATGTACAGCAGTGACACCTCATAGACAAGGTATTGAAAAGAGAGGGACACAGGGTCTGACCCACCCTGACAATCTCTCCCAGTCTCAAACAGCACCACTCTGTCTGGCACAGAAAGAGCTCGTTCCACAGTGGGTCTGGCTCTGGGACCAGACAAAAGTAGCCCTACACAGGAGCAGTAGTACCTGCTGAAACTGGAACAGATTTTGAAGTGAGAAAGGGTAGATTTAGACTGGACATAAGCAAAATATTCTTATGATGAGGGTGGTGAGGCACTGGAACAGATTGCCAAGAGAAGTTGTGGATACCCCATCCCTGTAAATAAATGTTCAAGGTCTGGTTGGATGGGGCTTTGAGCAACCTGGTCTAGCAAAAAATAGGATGTCCCTGCACACAGCAGTGGGGTTCTTGGACCACATGATGACCACTTGAAAGATCCCTTCCAATCCAATCCAATACATCCAATGACTCCATGATTCTACCTGCCTTATAATCTCCTCTCTGCCTTTCCTGCCTACCACCCACACAAAGCCAACCTGTTTGGGAAAACAAGGGCACACCAACCAAACAGTGCCAAGAGAAAAAGATACAAGGCACACAAAGACAACTATACAGAAAACCATATGGCCCTGCACACTGACCCCCACGCAAGCGGGAAGGACACCTCCACATGAACAGTAAGTACACAAGGGCCACTCAGAGAAGTGCTTAACTTCCGCAGAGCTGGCTACCTCTCAAGAAGGAAAAATAGCTCTCCTTTGAATGCTTTCTGATCTTAGAGCTACCTCTTCCATAGTTCTAGAATATTGACTAAAATGACACTTTGGTGCATTCTAGCCACAGAGCTCCCCTCCTCTTCTTGTCACTCCACACATAATACACACAACAGAACCCCCTCCATAAATTGTGCAGAGTTTAAATTCTTTCACAAATTGCATGCTCAGCATCTGGGAACATACACATTTCTTAATGATTTTCTCAGTACTGCCTGTGCTGCTAAAGACTTTTCAACCCATTCACCTCAGGAAGCATATATTTAGCATGAGCAAAGACCTATTTTCTCCGAGAAAAAATGTCCTAGCTTGAAGCTTAGATAAATCAATGTCCCTAAGATTAAATTATCCTGCTGCCCTCAAAACAAGCCCAGATGATTTTCTTTCCATCTGAAAAAAAAAGTTTTATGCCTTTTTCTGCCACTCTGTAAGCCAAAAAACTGTGATTACAATTTTTGGTGTTCAGAGTTAATTAAGTGGTCCTTGGAGACCATCAAGATTTGTTACATCATCTTCCTTTCTATTTTAGGAAAGCAAGCTGTAGTGTTGTCCAAGTCATTGCTTTTCCAGGATGTGAGCTCCTCCAGTGGGTAACCTCTTCTACCTCATCCAAATCCTATCTTCTCCTCAGGGTTTCCTTTTAAAACTCCCTTTGTCCCAAGGCATGATCCCAGGAAAAGTAACCCATTCTAGTCTGCGCAAGACCATTCACTTTCTCTCCCTGCTGAAGGCCCAGACATCACCTCTACTCAAACAGAAGATGAGGGCCAGATTCTCTCACTCTCCTGATACCAATATCATGAGATTAAGTCCTCATACATGAGGAAAGCCTCTCCATACTTGGGCAAAAGCTCAACAGTTACCACCCAACTATCTACCAAACTGTGTTTTAATAAATCCCAGTGAGGGATGGAATATTCAGTAACAGAGCTACAGGAGTGACACGCCAATGATGGAGCTGCAAACACACATAATCACTGTAAAATAATAACACACATGTAGCTTTTAATTTCCTTCCTTTTTTCCTACCTGTTCCCCCAGATGAGTGAAATACCAACACTTAACAAGTCTGCCTGGTTGGAACATATGACTGCATCACCAAAGGAGATGCAACTGAAAATCCTCCACTGTTCCCCTTCAAACTCATCAATTCCAGTCATAAAAAGCACATTTCACCGCTTGCTGCTCTGCTCTACATTCACCTTTGGGCTCTGGTAGATTTTACTCTCTGGGAGACCAATCACTTCACTTCAGGCAACAGCTTGTAGAAGAAGATGGCTTGTCCAGATCTATGAGCTTCACCTTCATATTGAAGGTGACCACTTAAGATCAAAGCAAAATAAAGACTTGAAGGGAGCGGTGCATGTATCGAGAGACCAGTTCCCAACAGCTATCTGTACTCACACATACAATGGAGTTGCTCATCACATAAGCCTATGATTAGTGGTGTCCTGATGAAAATAGGAATTCTATTTCAATTCTTCCAGAATAGCCAGAGGCCTTTTGGTATTTTCAGGATGTCATTTTGGTGTCTGGACTTTTACACAGTCTGGAACAAAGAACAAGCACTTGCAGAAGAAAGATAAGGAAGTGTCATGTACAGTCTAAGCACAAAATCTATGCTTCAGCTATAATGAAAGGGTGTTTCTGCAAAAAGCAAAGTGATGCAAATACAAGCAGGACACCGATGGGAAAATATAGGTGACTTTTGTGGCAGATTGCACATCACTGCATACAGCATTTCACTGTGGGCAGCACACCAGAAGGAGGGAAGGCAAAAGAAAAGGTGGGGGAAAATGGGGGAAAAAAGCACTTAAAATGAGAACATTTTGACTTTCCTGAAATCCCACCCACTGCAAGGACTCAAGGTGCTCATGGACCCCAGGCCAAACATACTCCATTGAGGATCCTTGTTAGTCCTTTCGAGAAACAGTGCGGAAGTTTGCTCGTCTCCATTACACTGGAGTGAAAGTCCCCTTTACACTGCAATTCCGCAGGTAAAATGGAAGGAACTGGAAACACTAACACCCTTGCATGAAGATGTCAGAGCCTTGCATGAAGATGTCAGAGCCCAAGCTCTCAGAGGAAAGCCTCAGCCATGAGGCAGCTGTCTTCTGCAGATGCTAGGAGCCAATGCTTCTGTTCAGACACAAGCCATATGCTAACCCAGCAAGTTAAAACCAGATTATTTTTCTCAACTGTTCCTTCCAGCACACTTTGTTCAATGGAAAGAAAACTAAAAACCTAGAGAAGTTGTTGTATTCATTAATCTCTGCAGACTCACTGCAATCATAATTGGGCAGCCTAACTGCTCAGAAGATTATGCCAGTGATTCAATTGCACTGCAATACAAATAAAGATATCTGCATAAAGTGGGCTGCAAAGTACTAAATATAAAGACCTAATGAAGTTGTACATTTGTGCATCATTGCCCTTTCTAATAGAGTTTGGAAAATTGAAGGCAACATACTATTATATATCATGTGCTATTGTTCACATGAGTGCCTAAATTACAGAGTTTTGGGAGATACTAGTTATATGCTTATTAAAAAGTAATTTATTTCATCATATAATACACAGACGTCTTTCAAGATTGAAATAGGAAACATGAAAGCAACATCTGAATAGCAAGTCCCAATTAAAAATTATTTCTGCTGCCATAACAACAGCTTTTCCCTCCAGATTTTGGGTTCCCCTCTCACACTGAGCACAGCAGGAGGAGAATTTCTGAACTCTAATTCATGCTCTTCACATTTATCTTCTTCCAAAGAAAAAGTGTGCTGAGTACAAACTGTGACAGAAGTTCACAACTTCTCAGAACACTGTATAAAATTGTTCATACCACCTAAGTACAAAGCTAAAGGACCTGAATAAATCAAGTTTAGACTAAATGTTCAGACCAGAGGCTCTTGGGGGCAAGGGGGTGGTAAACATCTGCACCAGATAGAGCAGAGATACAGAAACCATTATTTTAGAAGCAGAGGACACCCTCAAATGTGCAAAGGACGCTTAGATGTAGGGATACAACCCAGTTAGCTTCTGCAGCACTTGTGATGGAAGCCTTGGCCCACCTTGCACACAGGGATGAAGATGCTGAGTAGCTATCAACCATATGTCCCTTAATGAAGCCCTGACGATATTTCACATCCAGTTACTGCTTTTTGGTTTTCTTCCTTGCTCTTTTCACCTTGTGCCTAATTGATTACAAGCTTGGCTACCACTGGGATTTGTTCAGCTTCACAGTACACCGGCCAGAGAACTCCACAGAGGGGCTGCAGCAGTGCCAGTGGCTGTAGGAGCAGTCAGCCCCCAGCTGGGGAGGCAGCATCCCACCAGCTCCTCCTTCAGCAGGGGAATGGGGACAAGGAGTGAGCTCGGGCACAAAGCGTGCTCCAGGTCCGCTGACCTCTGGCATGCTGGAATCAGCTGCTCCTCAATAGAGTTTTTCCCACCCTGTGAACACTAACTCTCAAACCCCAAATTCAGGGTTTGATGAGCCTAACTTTTCAGAAGCCATTTAGTATCAGAAATGGCTTTCTAAGCACTCCCTCCCTTCTCCCTCAAAGGATTTCACAGAGCTTAAGGGAGACAGAAGAAAACTTCCTCTCAGAATTTAAATACAAATTTATATTCAAAACAGGCTTAATTCCTAAACTGCAGTTTGTTTTATGTGAAGGGATTTGTCTTTATTAAAGAAACCACAGCTGTTAAAATAGTGTCTGATAGTACTTTTTTCCTATCATCACTATTCCTTCATTAACCACAGTGTATATCTTTTATCTTAACTGTCAGAAAAAAGCTCTGAAGTACTAAGTTATACAACTCGTACTTGAGTTAAGAAGGCTATTACCATCCTCGCATCAGAGACACATCAACCACAACTACCCCAACACTGAAGTCACATAAGCAACATCTTTCCCAAATTGTTCTTTTAATCATTCAACATGCATGTCCTCAGCTAGAAACACCAAGCGGGATGCAATCCTCCTCCACAACCAGCTTTTACAACCAAGGATGCCACACACTGTTTTTGTCACAGTGAGAGATAGCACCAAGTTAGAGTGCAGCTGGCTGCAGTGAGATTCCTGTTATTCTTCCTTTGACTTATCCACATATTCTTTTTGTCTGTGCTCAGTGATGTGGGCTTGAAGCTCTTGAAAAAGAGCATGAATCTAAAAACACACACGACATTTAGTCTGAATGGTTCTTTGAAGGTTTTCAAGAGATTTCTTTTGGATTCAACAACAAGCTTTTGGAAGAGCTAACAGCAGCACCTTTCTTGTATCCCTGCAGATGGGTTGGCTGTAGTTACATCTAATCCCCAAACCTTCACTGTATAAACTCCCCCAGCTTCTCCGCCTCTCTGCCTTAAATCTTCAGAAGTGCAGGGGGTCTGGAAAGAAATGGAATAGAAAAAAATAAAATGGAAATTTTTAGCCTTTTGTTTCAAGCTTTCTTAAATGAATTCTTAAGTTCATTTTAAATGAAGAGTGCAGTTTTCAAGGCACAAAAAAACCCCAAAAAACTTTTACAATGAGAAAGGAGTTGGAACAGAATACCTCAATATTAATGGCTTTAAAGAGCTTAACAGGAAGTTCATTAAAAGGTATCCTTAGCCATGAACACTTTGTGGTTTTCATTGAAATGTACTGATGTATCACAACTTTGGCCACACTTCTAACTGCACATATTTCAGGGCATTAGGTAACTTCAGAAAAGAAGTCCTCTTTTTACTCAAGAACACACAAAAACTTAAAATTTTAAGAAAGTCTCCCCATTCTAACTTAAAACTACCACTCAGCAACAGGGAAAACTTCTCCATTACAGTGCTGCCTCTCCTGTTGCCATTGAGCTGATGGGCTTTCCCCACCTCTGTGGCCAAAAAGATGCACGCTGGGAGAAGAGGATGATGAAACACATAAGTAAGATCAGTCAGGGTCTAGACAGTGACTTTCTATGCAAGCCTTTCTTGTTTCCATGCTGTGATAAGGCCAGATTGATAAAAGGTGTTGAATTGCAGCTAAAGGCACTCTGGAAAAACAAAACACCGAAGCAACAGGAGTCGAGCCAAACGCAACTGGATGTGTTTGCAAACCCTGCCAGGAGCATAATGACCGTTGTAAAATGTAGCTGTCCTGACAAGGCAAAGGAAAAACGCTCCCTAGCACATGCTATTCAAAGCCTGTAACAGCTTAGGCTGCCAGGCTGCTAATTCCTACTGTTTGTAAGTTCTTAAACAATCTGTTGACTAGTCTTTCAAGGAGAAATAGCCTGGCACTCACTCAGAGTCTTTTCTTCACTTTACCATCCATAATAAAAGAAGAGTTGACCTTCGAGTAAACTAACAACTAGCCAGAGGAATTTCCCTCCTGGCAATTCCTGGATGTCACACAATCCCTGTAGATCTATCTACCATGCTAGTCATCATATACATGACCAAACACTAGATTGCAGCTGGCACTTCTAACACCAGTGCTAAGAATCCAGGTGGAGAAATTTCTCCAGGGACTATGGAAAGCAATTCCTTAAGGGCACCTATATCTGAAATCTACGACTCAGTAAGAAAAGATAGACGTGTAACTATTTTACTACCAACTGAACAACATCACTCAAGCCACCTCCCTCCACCTTCCCCCCCAAAACACATAAGCACAGTTACCAAATATTTGAAATATGTAGGAATCCTTATATAAACTAGACAGTAGAGCATGTGTTAAATTCCCCAGCACTGCCAATGTAGACAGATCCTTTTGTGATTAAGCACAAAGTGGTTATGCAGGAACTGAAGGCAGGCACCTTTATGGCAGATACACAACGTTCATAACTCCTTTGTTCTGATGTCTTGCAACACAAACCTTTTTATTGGTTGTCAAATACTATGTTTCCATATAATTTTAAAATTGTTCCACAATAAAGTGTGTTTCTAAATATAATGCTTTCCTCTAACAACACTAAAAACACTAGTTGAGTTAGGCAGTTTAATATGACCAGGGAGGCTCAATAGAGAATGAGGTGAATTTAACAGCAACCTTTAATTATTTGCTTGGGGCAGGGGGGGGAAATTAGAACTAATCTTCCACACTGAACTTTCCTATCCATTTCAACCTGCGGGAAAGTTTTACAGCAGAATAGTGTTTGTTAATCTTTATCTCTCTTTCTGGTCACACAGGGACATGAGCAATGCTACTACAGGCTACCCATCGGGGAGGGAGGTGGTCTGCCCTAATTGCAGTTAAAAGGTACGTCTGTACAGAGAAACCTTAAATAACACTGCAAGTTTACATCTGCCTTGGCAGGGAGCTAAACACAAAAAGGGAAACAGGGAGAGATGTTTATGGTCCAACCCACCACAGCAGACTGAAATATCAAACAGCATACATGCTTACAGCTCTTCTGCTCTGTGCCACAGCTTCCCTGACCCTACTCCCGTTGCATCATGTACAAAACCCATCAGGAATTGTCTGTTGCTGTGCTCCTGCCTTCCACACAAAGCCATGCATTTTTTGAATGCTGCTCTGTATCAAATCCACTGGAGTCAACTTAGCATTGCTAAACACTTTTGAGTCCAAACACAGCTACCCTACTTCACAATATACTACAAATTGTTTAAGAAGGGCAAGAAAAAAAAAGCAAAGTGAATAAATCTTTAGCTTAGAACAATTTTACCTTGTTTTGCAGCTGCTGTATAGCAAAAATTATGCTTAATAGCAAGAATGAAGAGAATATTTTCAATTAAAGCATATCTTGATCTCAAAATTTCACCAATCTGATTCAAACTCCCGTCCCCCCTCAACAGATAAGTAGTTTCTCATGGGTTTTGGCTATATATCAATTTTTTAAAAGTACCAGCTGAACCACTAGGACTAAAAGCATATCTGTGAAAAACAATCCTGAAACTACAAAGGTCTCACTGTCTGCCAGGAAAGAACATCAAAAACAAGTTCCAACTTGGCTGGTGCTTGGACACGGTCAGCCTAAAGCCAAAGCGTTCAGAGCCAGGTACTTCAAGTAAGAGTGAACCTGTCTCTGCGCTCTTCAGTGAGCAAATGGCCCAATGTCAAGACCCAACGTCCAGCTTGGGGAGGGAGAAGGCATAATTTTGTATTAACAAAGTGACATGGCTTTCAAATGTGATTCAGGCCCCACTTATATCAGAGGGAAGTACTTCAGCACATCTATTCTACTAGCACCAGTTGGCCAAAATCAAAGTTCTGCCTAAAATGCAAAAGCAAAGCCAAAGGAACCACACATTGCTAAGTGAAATGAACAAATATTTTCCTGGCAGGTAAAAATGTTTTCCCAGAACATCAAGATCTCTGTCATAACTTAATAGCAGTATCCCAAGCTATTCAGATCCCAAGGATTTTTAGGAATTTTGGAAACAACATCTTTTACAGAATTAAGAATGCACAATGCCATATTTAACGCCTGACCATGAGTGGCTTGAAGTTAACACTTCTCCTCACAGTCCATCTTATCTTACTTGTGCTAATTCCAGTGGGTTATTTAGAATTAACATACCACCCCAATCAATAACAAGGGTGGCAAATGCTTTCCTTTAGAGAAAAAAACCTTATTTTTTACACTGTTCTTTGAGTCTAACACACAATAGATCTTACCACCTGTATAAAAGGTTCACCATTGACTGTCTACATAAAATCTTGAATTGCTGCCATAAAGATTTTAAATACAGTAGAGTATTCAGAGAGGCCAAGCCTCATTCTTGCTCTAGCATCACCTCTGTCGACCTTACAGAGCCACCTTGATTTGCTGTGCAGGTCTGCAAGGAACAAGAAGACACACTACCAGGATCATCGCTCCCTGACTTCATGGGTTGGAGATGGCAGCCCCTAACTTACATACCATGAACTGGGAAAAGCTGATAGGAGGGAACCCTTAGCACTGCTCCTAGGACTGCCCATCCTTCTCCAGCACTATGTTCAAAGACACAAATCACTTACACACCGTAATGCTACACTGACATTTAAAAACATCAGGGAGAGGAGATGTCCTCTGGTATTTTTAAGACAGGCAACTCTAATATACAAACTAAGCCCCAAACCTGGGGGCTTTCAGGTCACACACAACACAACTATGAACTTTATAAACTTAGATAATGATAGTATTTCATAAATAGAAACATATTATGCAACCTTCTATATATAACACACTGTTACTATAATTATGTATGCAGTGAAGTCCTTGCCAAAGTTTTTGCAGCAAGAAAAACCAAAACTCTGCCGAAGCTTTTGGAATTCACTGCCAAGCAGCCAAATAGGAAGCTGCAACCACAAGTTGGGAAACCATACAGCCACAGGCAGTTCAAAGCCCAGGAACTATAGTGCACTTTTCCCTTTTCCCAGGCTGAGTAAGCCAGTCCAGTCATCCTTTGTGCCGCTTCAAAAGACAATCAGCAAAATCTTGTTTCAATTAGCTTTTCCAGAGCTATGAGCACTGAGTACAAGAGTACTGTACAACTTCAGAAAGAAAAGGTGAGATCACAAACAGGCAAACTGAGGCAGAGCTGGAAAGGAGGCAGGGAAAGACCAGACAAAGCAAGGGACAAGAAATCCCAAAGTGTGTCCCCCCAAAATGCTGGGTACTATGTGGGTAAAGCCAATGCTTGTGTTCAAAACAAGGAGCCTTATTAAACCAGGTTGGATTTCAAATTATCTTTCTCACTTCTCATTATCAAAATGATTCATTTCTTCTTAGACAAGTCCTCTACAGTATACTGTATAATGGCTCTACTTCTTCGGTATAATGGTTACATACATCTACACGTCTGCAACATCTCATTTAATACCAGCAAGAATTATGCACGTTTTGAGCATTCCTAAATTCTGGTTGACAAATTTTTCATGGAAATATCCCACCCCTAGTCTACCCCAGCCTAGGCATCTCCTTTGCTCTTCTATTGCCCTTTAGTACAACTGCTTAGTAACTCTAACGACTGCTATAACAAATGTTTTGTTAAAGACCAGATGAAATAAAAATGTTTATCCTAACTCACATTTTAAGGTAGGAAAAAGAAAATAAAGGGTCATTTACCCTGACATAGTCTACCAACAGATTAACTTATGCTGCATTTGGTCCCAATTCCCATCTATGGCTTTAACTATTCCTTCTTTTAATATCTGTTTTAAAACTTAATAGACTGACTGTTTCTTCTGTAAACACACACTGTGCTTCAAACACACCAGGGCTGTTACCATTTCAGAAAATAAATAACTTTTACATACGTTTATATTCTATTAGAACCAAATCACGAAATATGCAAAGAATGAAAACACAATACTTCATTGCTCAGAGTAGAGGTTTAAAATAAAAACCCACTCAAAAAACCATGAAATTTCCTTTCAGAGAGCCTACAAGAAAGATGGAGAAAGAGGATACAGTAACATGAAAAGGGGAAATGGGTTCAAACCAAAAGAGAGTGGGTTTAGAGTAGATATTCAGAAGAAATTCTCTACTGTGAGGATGGTGAGGAACTGGAACAGGTTGCCCAGAGAAGCTGTGAATGCCCCATCCCTGGAGAGGTGTTCAAGGCCAGGTTGGATGGGGCTTTGAGCAATCTGCTCTAATGAAAGGTGTCCCTGCCCATGGCAGCGGGGTTGGAACAAGATGAGCTTTAAGGTCCCTTCCAACCCAAGCCATTCTATGATTCTATATGGAGGATAAAAAAAAAAGTTTAGTCACCCAAGAAAATAACAGCTTTTCCTACAGCTTCTGTTTCACTTACTCCAAGAAGTAGCAGTCTGCTGAGAAGGAGAAATTCAAAGTTTGTGTTTTCCCTCCCAATATGAAAAGTCACCTCAAAGAAATCCACATTCCCCACAATAAAATATACCTACTAATTTCTGTTCTTCATAAAATACCTAGTATAGAGCAACAGCATTGCTATCTCTGTAACCACCAATAACCACCAACACTGGGAATTAGTCAAGCAACTAATTGCAGACAAGCACAATTGTGTCACAGGCTCTGAGAGGAGGTGTTAAGTCACTCCATGTTGGGGAAGGGACACGTGAGACCTTTCAGCTCAGTTGGCAGCTTGCAGTGCTCGTCCTCAGAAATCCCACACTGCTGTACTGAGATAACAAGTATATGTTTGTACAAAGGGGTCACTGACGTGAAATTAAGCAACCAAATTTCAACCAATTTTGATATCTGAGAGCATGAGAATTAATTCATCGGAGCAAAGCTCTACTGCTTACATATTCTAAGTTTAATTTGAGCAGCAATTTATGCTCTTTTATGCTGAAAGGTTACATACACATGACAGTCTTAATAACAGTCACTCAAAAATTCACAGAAAAAAATCCCAAGTACTATTCTCACTATGCCTGCTTGGATGCACAAGCAGTGTGTAACCTCCCTTTTATAGCACTAAGAAGTGTGGCACACATGTAATTAAAGCATCAGAGTTCCTTAATAGTAATAATAATATGATCCCACATCTGACGGTTGGCTGGAGCTTAACAAAACAGAAGAGCAATTAATGATTTACACAAAACCAGGATGGAGGCTAAAAGTAAGATTTGTTTCTTCTAGACAAATACAGAAGGACGTAAGTGATAATGATTACCAGTGAATATTCAGGAAAACAGATCATCTGTGATAAAAGCAACCTCAAAGTGTCTGGTATACTATCATCACTTCTAGCTCCTACTTTTATCCTCAAAAAAAAAACCCAAAAAACTTGACTAGTTTCTTTTCTTATTATCAATGGCCCTACTCAGAAAATTAAGATGGTAATTACTGCTCCTTTTAAAAAACACCTTTTCTTTTTTTTAATACCTTCTTCTACCCTTATAATATGGGCCAGCAGTCAATTACCATCTCGCAGGAGTAAAGTCCAAAACATGCCACTTGCCTGAGTGGTGGCATCAACAGACCTCCTTTGGCAACACAATCACTGCTAACATGCAACTTGCATACAAAGTTTTCAGTTCAAAAAATTAATACAGTTTAAGAAACTCATCTATCACAATCACTATTTGGGGAGAAACCCCATCAGTGTGGTAGGACCTAAACATAGCATCTACCTACACAATTTCATTTAGAATGCAAGAAAAAAATCCCTAGATTTGCTGTTCTCCCTCCTCCCCTTCCAATGTGATTCATTTATGAAGACAAAACTTCTCATTTCTAATATACATGAAATGTTTACGCTTGCCTGACTCAACGTGGAAAGGAAAGCATAAAACGAGTAACTGGGTCAAGGCAGCAATTATCAAAAGTTGTATTAATATGGTGAAATCCATGTGACAACGGGAAAACCAGCAGATCTAAAAATTCCTGTTGGCATGCTATTTCTTAACTTTGTACTCAGAGCATCTAATTAAAAGCTGCCAATCCCATGCTAACATTATAAATACTTTGCTTTTATCTTTGAAGACAAATGTTTTAAGAAAAAGGTTGTTTTAAACACAGATATTGTTACACCATGAAAAAGTATGGAGCAAATAAAGGAAATGAGCACGTAAAAGCCTCCTAACACTACTTCTCTTCGGAAGCAAGAAGCTGGTTTCCTGATCTTGATTCTGACAATATGCTGCTGTTCTAAAGTAAGTTTCTGAAGCCATCCCTGGTGACTCTTAAGGCAACAGCACTACAGTTAGACTTCCCAGTAGAGCTGCCTTGTTTTTTAAAATACCTGCCCCCATCAGGGGGGTATCAAAGGGTATCAAACCCACACCGTCATTTCGCTACAGTGCTTTGCCTCTGTCAATCCTCAGCAGACACCCAGTAAAACCAATCTACTTCAGCTGCATTACTTCACCCTGTAAAACAGTGCGGTTCTCTGCAATTAAAAGTCTTTTGCTTCAAATTGAAACATTTTATCAAGTTTAAGATATTGTGTTGCTATCTAGTTCTGGCTAAAAACCATGACAACACCCATTTCAAAAGTACTAATAATTTTACTACCATTCCCTGTATGGTGTGCAGATACCATCTGAGGTAAGAAAGTAATAGCCTCCACAAGAGTCAAGCATTCATGTGTGCACTGCTCTGTTTCAAAGAAAAAGTTCTTCCACCCACAGCTTCTGTGAGAGGTAGAAACATGGCTAATCAATGAGCCCGTCAACTCAACTTACAAGCCTTTGGAAAACACTAGTTTTTAATCATCCATTTTTACCAACCAGCTGTGGCCACTTGACAAGCTTTGCACAGGGTCTCTCACGGCCTATTAAAACTCCCTGTTGTGCTGTGAAAGCATTTGAGGTAGCTTATGCTCCTGAATTAGAGATAATAAAAGCTACAGACGCTACTACATTAGGAATAGCCAAGAAAATGCAAAGGTGCATAGCTTGTGAGTGTGAAACTCCCATGTGGAAACTTCAGTTTCTGCAAAACAAAACACAGTTATTCTCAAATTTGGGTACTTAGAATCTTACAGGATAAACCCTGGCCTGTCCTTAAAACAGACAAGGGGAGGAAAGAAAGAAACCTAGAAAACATTTTTAAATGGATTTATTTGTACTTAGTACAGACTATACCTCCCCACTGCTCCACAGAAGAGTTTTATATCCAGGTTAGTGCCTAACTCTGTGCAAGTGACTTAGGCTTATTTTACTGTTGCATTTTGCAGCCAATGTCATGATCTAGCTCCTCCGTGTAATTAAAATTCCTCTTCATCTATTTATGTAATAGCTCCTGCCTCCACCTGAGTCCTCTAGCAGGTGCCTTTCCTGAGCCAGCCTGTGGGAGCATCAGTATCTTCCTTTCGGAATTGCAGGGTATTTGTGTCACTCTCCTTAGAGCATCTCCTCTGTCAGTTTTAAAAATCTATTCAAATTCAGTTTCATCCTCTACCATCACGGATTTAGAATTTCAACACCTCCTTTCAAGCTCACCTCGTGCAAGGAGGATTCACATCCTGCCATAACAGCATATTGCATCTACCCATGCTTAAAATATTTGCTTGCAACCTCAGCTCAAAGAACAACCCCAGAATGGGGAAAGCCCAGTTCCTTGCTTGAACACTGGCTGCTTGAGGAAGTTATCAAGTATTTGCACCCAGCAGCAGCAAAAACTCAGGACATGCTCATACCATGTGCCATGCAAGAGTGCTCTAGGAAAACTCTGGACATGCTCACACTGCATGCCAAGCAAGAGTTCCCTAGGACAGCCTGACAACACTGCACAGAACGTATCCACCCCATTTCTCTGGGAGAACTAATGACACTAGTACAAACACCTGTAACTTGTGAATTTTCCATCCCTGTACCGCAGCTAAGGCAGTATAGGCAGCAGAAGCTAAAGCTCAACACTAGTTAGGTTTGAAGTCGGATCAGCGTGTCCTGAATCAGCCCCACACTGTCCAGTCTTGGTTTTATAGCTGGCATGTTGTATGGGCTGACAGTCTTATTTTAAACCTTTGCATATGTGTTATTTAACCCACAGATTTAAAACAACCTTGGGACTTACAGACATGAACCTTAACAGCTTTCTAGGAGTAATAGGATTTATCAGGCCAAAAATTAAGGAGTTACAAACTCAAATTTCTGATTTATAGCAGAAGCTCGTATTTCCTAATTTAAGTCCTAGTGCAAGCTGGGATACCAGATCAAGTGTTATTTTTTCCAGCTCTATATTTACACTTCAAGGATTATGTAGAAGCACAGAGCAGAAGCAAAAAAATCAGCTAAATGCCTCAATGTGAGCCTTTTGGGGGAGGTTTAGAGAAATTTGGGTTACAAGTCTTCAAACAGGCTTTCAAAGCGGTATAGATCTAGACATCCATCACAACTCAAGGAAGGAGGACCCAAACTTTAAATTTAGGATATAATAGCTTTACCTTCCATATGCACAAAGGCTTAGAAAAGCATTGTGAGGGAGGAGGGTTTCTCTTCTGCTCTGGCAGGAGGTGCAGCTGAAGAATTTCAGCCTCACCCATGCAAAATTAGATATTTATTTTGGATAAATCCCACAAAATGTTTTCCGCCCAGCCAGCACTCCTACCTGCTGGTTTGGCAGCAGCAGAGCCAGGCGCTGTGCTGCAGGATGGCAGGCAGCCAGCCACCAGCTCCTGGGCCTCTCCAGAGACTGGCAGGGTAGGCTGCTCAGTAAAGCCTCGGGGTTACTGCAAGGCAAGGACAGTGACAGCTCTCAGCTGCTGCATCTCTGAGGCTATAAGGGTCACCAGAGCCTCTGCTACCAGGGAAACAGCAAATTTAGGGATGTACCTTGCCATATCCTGCCTCCCAGCTGTTCCCACCCCTGTAACACGTGCACACACATTGGAAAGGAGCGAGAACAAGCATCACCTCCTGACTTGCTGGTTGGACCAGGGAAGCACTGAGGGATCCCCCCTTTTTTCTGCCTAAAAACAAGCAAGTAAAACCACATCACGGCATTGCATGTGTTGCTACACACTGGCTGGCCAAAACCAGAGCATGGAGATTGTATTTTGGAACCAACATGCAACATATGCTGGCTGATTTTCAGCCCAAAGCAAGACAGAAAACAACAGAAATGTGACTCCTGCCTGAGGAACTAACCTTTAACAATGCTCAGGATCCCATGACTTCAGGACTTCCTTGGCATCAAGCCTCATTGACATCCCTCAGAGTCTCCCAATCGCCCCTCTTGATCCCCTTCCCCACACAGACTGAGAATACCTGAATTCCCCTCACCGAGAATACCTGAATTTTCTGTGGTCTGCCATCAAGAGTTACACTTGGGCGCAAGGGCATCACAATATTGACATGCTGTTAGGCTGCAAAGACAAACTTCCCAGGGAACACTTAAGCCATTTCTCTGAAAAACAGCACCATATTTATCACATTAGGATATATCTATATTGGTTTTCAAAAAAAGAATTACTGGTCCCTAAATGCTCAGATGCCTCTGCCACAAAGCTTCCTGTATTTTTGCAGATATAGAATCATCATTTTTACCCATGTTTAAATCCGATACTTGCAAAAGGAAATATACAGGATATTTCACTGAAAAAATTTACACATGTCAATGCTGACATAACACCATGCAAAAATTATAAAAATAAGGTTAAAACACACATACATAATTAAGCATTGTTTGCTAGCAGCACTTGCATGTGCTTAAAGAATAACACATGCCTAAAGCCAACATTATTTTGTGTTACTTCAATATCCTTTGTTAGTCATCTTACCAGCCTACAAAGTTATCTAACAATGTCTGATCTCAAACATTTCCGAGAAGCAAACATGATATAATTAAAAATATGGGTTTTTTCTAATGTTTCTCTTTTCAAACACACAAGTATCATCAAACATTTTTCCTAAATTGGAGAACTTTTTAAGGGAATGAATGTCAAATTTCTCAAAATAAAAAATCCTGTTTGTCTGAGTACATGTATCTTTTCATACACAGCTGTGTTAAACCACTCCCTTTACTGACGGTTCTCATGTTGTTTCACTGTTCTCTTGAATTATGGTGGGAAAAAGAGAGAGGGAAGGAAAGAAAAAAAAAAAAGAAGAAAAAGGCAAGCAGGCTCCCACACGACTTGAAAAATATGAGTTATTTCCCAACCAGCCACTCCACCAGACTGCCTGACCTGGTGAGACCTCACATTTCCCAAAGATTTTACACCCATATGGGTATCAGGGGAAAAAAAAAAAAAAAAAAACCAACAAAAAAACATGGAGATCCTGCCTCTACTGCTCACGTAGGAGGCATGCAGGGTGCCAACGAGACAAGATCATCACATAGTGCTGAAGGTTTTCTTAATGCCACATGCATCCCAAACACCCAGGCTCCCTACTGTATTTACTTTCAGACAAATCTTGCTGTAAGTTCATAGATTATGGCCTATTCGTATGTATCTCCAACTCATTTAAACAACTTAATTAAACTATCTTTCCATTATGCCACATTTAAATCCCAGTTTGATCTGTCAAGTGCCAAATTCTCCATGGGAGAGCATTCCTCCTCCTTATTTCTCTTCCTTGCAGTTCCCTTTCATGTTTCATGCTGGTTCCCTGCACAGCTTCCTCCATAGCTACACAATTCAACACCTTGCTAAGAAATATCTCTTCCTAACAATAATCCCCTTTGCAAACAGAATTAACAAGGCAAATGTAAACACAAGAGCAAGGAATTAGTTTCCATATTTACCCAAACTACTGCTTCCACTTCCTTATAATGAAATTCTATATTAAATACATAGGATGGCTTAATGTCAAGCTCCTCATTTGCTGAATTCTGCAGCTGGCCTGTAAGAACCCTGCAGCATCTCCCTTCAACTCATCTGAGAAATTATATTTACAAGGTTTCCAATAAAGTCTTAACTCATTCGTGCCAATATTAGTCACACTAATGACTGCCATTTAATTACTCTTCGGAGGGCTTTCTATCCTGAGAACACTGCAAAGAAAAGACACGTTTCTACAACAGATGATGACAACAAAATACATAAAGCTTATGGTAGTTTCTTCTGTTAAAACAAGTTAATTCATAAAGGTAAGGAACATTTAATGCCCGTCAATTTCCTTCTCTTTGGAATCTGTCCTTCACACACAGTAATTGCATCGGGAAACCTCTCTCCACAACCAGCTAATAGATATAAGGAAAAAAATCAGTTGTGACTAAGAGAGTACTGTATGAAACATATTTTAACACCAACATTAAATCCAAATGGCATTTTTAAACACATCATCTACACTTGAAATCTGCAGAAGTACTTTAGAAATGTTCCTTTTGGTGCCTTTGAAAATTAAACTACACTTGCACTAAAGGCAAACAAAAACAAACCTCCAACAAAACAACTAAACACACTGCAGAATTGCTTAAAAGTGAAGCATGACTAGTGCTTCCAGAAGGGTTTTCCCAAAGGCAGACAGAGCTGATACTTCATCTGACAGGGTGTATTATCTGGGGTGCAATGTAATCCAGCAAGGAAGACAAAGGAAAAAATTCCCCTTAAGTCTTCTACAGAAAATAAGAACAGCCAAACAGTAATAAATCACTGAATTATAACTCTATTTTGGCATAGCTACAGGAGGACACCACTGAGATTTTAGTGGAGGTTTTTAAATTGTGAAGTCAGACAGATTAAACTGTCAAATATAAGTCTGCCAGGAGTTTGCTTAAAGTACTTTACAGCCATAGCACTATTCATAAGGTAAAACAAACCAGAATTACAGACACTGGCTATCTGGGACTGAGATCAGAAGAAAAACTTGCATATTTTATTTTATAGGAAACCTCTCTCTGTCACATATTATTTTTAGTGCACTACTACTCAAGTTAATAGTTTACATTCATGAATTCCTAGACTGAACTGCATCGACTTCATTCATCTGAGATCAGTGTTCAGTATCAAATGCAGCAAAGACTACTGATAAAGGCACATATTTGCATCTAGTTAATCATCCTAATTGGTATGCAGACCACTCTAAAAATGCACTAATCAGTGTTACACTAGGATGCAGGGTTTGTTCAGCAGTAAAAGTCACAATCCAAATACTTATCCAAACAAATATCACATTTTCAGGGAAGACTGAAGCTCAGCACATTTCAGTTAAAGAAAGAAAATGGTTTTAACATTGGGAGGCAGAACTTTGAGGCTGACCTCAGATCTCCAGCTAAATCCAGTTTCATCTCTTTAAGGCATAAAGAAACCCACTACACAAGGTTAACTCACTATCCTGTGAGTGATGGAGGCCAAGTGTCTGCTGCCTTTGTCAGGGCAGACTCCTGCATTCATTTCCAGTCGCCTTGCTGCAGGGTCTGCTCTTACACCCTTGGCAATAGACTTCAGCAACCAGGACCCCCCAGATGAGGCACAGATAAACCAGTGTTTGTTAGCAATCCCACAGCACTCTCTGCAATGCTTCCCTCAAATTCTTCTGCCAGAAGTCTACAGCCTCCCACCCATAACACCCCTTTCAGGTGAATGGAAACTGGTAAAAGAGAATCTCAGCAGGGATCCAGGGGAAGACAAGCAGAAAGAAGGAATTCTTTTCACAGCCAGGAGCAGACCTACAGACAAGCAGCACTCCTGGCTAAAGGCCATAGAGGCTGCAACAAGGTCCCAGGAGGCTGCAGACAGACCAGACAGGCATTTGGAACCAAAAGCCACCAAATGTTTTGAAGGGAAAGCCTGCACCCAACTCTGGTAAACACCAAGCTGAGAAGAGCCAGAGGTTCAGAGAGTATCTAAAGAGGAGGTTTTGAATAAGGGCATCCTGTTCTTATTTTTCCTTTGCCATCTCCTTACATGGTGACAAAAAAAAAAAAAGAAAAAGGAAAGAAAAAAAAAAAGAATGCAGAAGACAACAGATTACAAAGAAAGCAGACTGAAGGGGAAAAAGAATTAGGAAACTAAAGCAGGACACTACACAGAGCACTCCAAAAACACCCTCTGCTCCTTAAGTGTCTGGGGATGGCATGTATTAGTCCTCTCTCCAAAGCATAATGAGACAAGGAAACAGGCACAGAAGTGCTGGAATACTGGGCACCATGAGAAGCAGTCAGGTACTGCTGACAGTCACAGTACCCATTATATAGCATCTGCAGCTGACTGTATTCCATGTTGCACACACAATATTTTTCGAACCAACTACAGACTTCATACAAGTTCAACTACTGCAACCATCATGCCAGATAACTCAGCTATTCTGCGCAACAACAAATGAGACCAATCCCACGCACAACTAGCTCAACTAGACTTGCTTTCAAACTTGCTTTAACTTCATTTAATTCCAGTCTTCCGGTCACAGCATACCTTGGAGAAGTGGTCTCAGTTCACACTCTCTGGGTCTAGCGTACAGCGCTCCAGGAACTCCCTTTTTGAGAGGATTTATTAATTACTTATGGGGGGGAGGCTCATGCAAACATATAGTCTCCTTTTGCACAGCTTGGACTTTAAAGAAAAGGATTTTCCACACAATTAGATGCAGCTGTTAGACAACACATTATTTTGGAGGAGAAAAAAAACTAACATGCAAAACATTTCAGAAAGTGGCCACTAAGCACATTGCAACCATGCAGCAACGCAAATTGTAAAGCAGGCATTTTTATACCAGTTTTGTAATGTCAGATTTTTAAAAAAAAAACACTAACACATAAAATCTATATTAACTCAGACATACAGAAAAGCTCTCCCTGAGTCATCAAGCCTCCTCTCCTACTGCCACAACCAAGCATACAATACAGATATCCTCAACATATCCCCAAGAGCGAGTTAAGGGGCTTGCTCCCATTTATCCCATTTTAAGGTTCTAGAACCTGAGCCCATTTAGGGAAGAAACTGTGTAAATTTCAGCTTAAGTTTATTCATGCCAGTTTATATCCATTTGTTCTCATGCCAATGCTGTTCTTTAGCTTAAATAGCTCCTCTCTCCCTTTCTAGTGTTTATACCCCTGCTGTACTTGCCGACTGCAACCATATTCCATCTCAGCCTTATTTGCTAGGCTAAACAAGCCAGACTTTCCTTGTCTTCTCTGGAATAACTGACACTGCTGTTCTCCAGCCTCAATCTGCACTGTCCAACCTGCAGCACAGGTGAGAGAACCCGTGCCTGGTGCTTCCCAAGAGCTCTGACCCATTCCACCACTCCTCCTTCCTGTGTCCTGGCCCAACACACTCCACCATCACCTTCACTTTCTCCATAACAGGAAGGCAGCAGCAACTTGATCAGTGATCAGCCAACGCACCCAGCACATCCCTGGCTCTACTGTTCCCTGTAATTGAGCTCCTTGCTCGCAGCAGGGTACAAAGGCAAGACTTGGTGTCCCACTAGAAAGGGATGTACAGTATAGTTTGTTTTCTGTGTGGATGATTTGTTCAAGTATGACTACATATCCCGTGTCAAAGCTTGTTATCTGACAGATGTAATCAGTCAATTGCTCACCATTACCTATCAACTACCAGAATTCGCTTCAGTTTTTCACAACCTCTGCTAAAAAATCCTTACAGCAGGCAATCTCAAGTACTCAAATTCCCCCTTAACTAGCTCCTGAAGTCACCACTCTCTGCAGCTCAAACCCTGCAGCAGCCCTTTCTAGGCTCCTCAGGCACTTCCCAAGGAAGTCACCATCTCTCCTGACCAATGGCACAGCAGAGTCTACTCAACACCACACCAAAAATGACCAGTTTTGTCACTGGTTTCCAACTTAGCTGCAGAAATGAAAAACAGAAAGAATAATCCAGGTTTCCAAGTCATGCATTCCCTCTCCTAGCAAATGATTCCCACAGTTGTAATCTACTATTTAGATGACTCTTGCTGGGAAAGGCACATTCACTTGCGCTGCTTCAGAGCCAAGAAACTTCCTCCCTGTTACAACAGTTATGTTTTCTTCATAACACAGGATAAAATTACTCTTCATCACAAAGAGTCTTCTCTGGACCTTGACTTCCCTTAGATGACAAAAAAACCCCAAAAATACAAGGCAAAAAGTATTCCACTACACACTCGTTGCTGTAAAGGAAGAACAAAAATACCCACACTCTGCATGACTGTTCCAGGCAAGGAAATTAATCAGCCAAGATTTTGTCCCAAGGTCACACTGTAAGAGGATGTCTCTTCCTTTAAGTGCTAGGACATCTGTGCTCTTATTTTAACTAAATGCAATTATGCCAGCAGAAAATAGTTTTAAACACAAGACAGACAACTCACTCAGACGTTCAGAAAATACTAGAGCACAAGATGGCAGGATGACGACATGTAGGATCTAGAACAAACTGGAGGAGCACACCGCCGAGCCAGAGGACACAGCACAGCTGCAGCAGCTCAGCTGTACCTCAGCTTCGGGGGCAACACAGCAGATCTTCAGTGAAGCGCTGAAACTTGCAGCAGATACTCTTACTCTGAACAACTGACTGCAGATACCATTTACCCCGTAGAGCTACCAACAGCATCCACAACACACAAAGCCTACCAGCGCATCACCTCTGCAGAGTTGTGTTTTTTCCTCGGTTTTAGTTATTTTGTGTTTAAAGTCTAGAAGTACACTTACCCTCCCTAGCAAGTAGGAGCCAAGCCAAAAACTACAGAACATTGAAAACAAGCAGGCGAAGCAACGAAGTACAAACACAAACCGTTACACTTTCCATTTTATCTGTCCCTCTAGCCGCAACGAAAAGTAGCTCCGTTGCTGCCTTGGGACCCAAGCAAATTCCTGACAACTTCCAAGACGGATTCACGGGGTCCACGTTTTGTTCCGAGGACTGCATTTTTTGCAAACTCCCGTTTGCAGCCCCGCGTGCAACCCTCGAGCACGATTTAATCACAGAGCTCAACCCGCTCACTCTAGTAACTGAATTTAAAAAAAAAACTAAAAAGGTACTCCTTCAGGCACTTTTGCATTTTTCAGGCTTTTTTACCGCGCCAGTACCAGCAGAACAAGACCGGCCGCCGCTGCTATTCGCCGCCCGCGGGAGCAGAGCCCACGCTCGCCGCAGGCTCGGCCAGCGCTCTGCAGCACCAGCGGCAGCTCCCGCGCACCGGGGAAGGCAGCGCACCGCAGGCCGGCCCCGGCCCCGCACCCCCGAGACCGGGATGCGCCGGAATCGCCCCGGGCAAGGGCGGCGGGACCCTCTCCCGGCCTCCTGCCCG
>VZTG01004476.1:333692-345061 GCA_013397845.1 Melanocharis versteri
GGGGGGGGGAAGAAGCCTTTCTATATTATGAGCTCATACCAAAAGAATTTCATTGTCATCTTGCTGTTCCTGTGTGTGACCTATTGACTGCAATTTTATTTGGGTCAAAATCTCTCCAACTTGGCAACAAGGAATGACAGTCCACAGGAATCTCCATTGGCAAGTAAACCTCTGCAACTGACCTTCCCTGCTGCCACACGGGTTTGCAGGCCCTGCATCAGGACTGACTGTGCCCCAGGTGTGCTCTCAGGAGGAGTTCAGTTTCTCCCCTGCTTTCTTCTACGTAGCAGCTTTTTGCTTACGGGTTAGTCCGTGTGGAGGGATAGTTACAGTACGCAGTTGTCCCGTCTCGAGAAACTCGTCTCTCTTACTGCCGCGGTAAGTAGGAAAGCGGTGACTATGAAACAAGCAAGGCTACCATCTAGTGGTTCCATTGCGCTTCCACAGCACGGAGAAACCCACCAGCTTTGGCTGAATATATTGATCCTAAACACAGAAACTTGATTAAGAAAATTCAGTTATAGCAGAATGGTAATTTTCCTTGAACGCTTTCTCTAACATTTTCGCACAGCTACATTAAGTCTCCATTTTAAATACAAAATCAAATCATTTTCCAGAAAAAATAAAAACCGCCACACACAGTGCACATGCAGCTGGGAGATTTAAGAATTAGACTCAGAGCATGTAATTTTTTTATTACAGGCTTGAACATGCTTAGAGGCTTCAGTCCCTCAGACACACTGCTTCTCAGGACATGTGCAAAAGCAAGTATCACTCCCATTATTTTGAATTCCTGTCTCCTTAGTGCTCCCTGGGCTAGCATATAGTGAGATAAATTCTGCCATGAACAAACTTCCCCGTGTTATTTATAGAGAAGCAAAGGCCACAAGACATCGGTCTCAGATAAGATTATTCCAGTAGTTAAATCAAACCAGGAACTAAATCAAGGCCTCCTGCTATACTCATGGAGCCCTCTCCCACTCACTGTCTTAGCTATCTCAGGCACATTGCCACTACATTAATAAAGGCTGTGTGGGAACAAGTGCAAGTGGAGCAATTTTTAGGCCAGCAGTCCTCTGATATCTTGGCATGCCAAGCAAGGCAGAATGATAATTCTGAAGTTTCTCTATAGCTCCTCAGGAACGCAAAGCCTTGCATCCAGAAATGGTTGTAAAGTAATTATAAATGATCTCTTAGACATCTGTATAGATGTAATTCTCTGATCTCTCCTTTCTCTGCCTGTTACACAGCAGTATATTGAGATTTCCTACAGGGTGAAGGAAGGGTGGCCTGACATTACTGGCCCCCAGGCATATAAACTCCTTGGTTGTGTGGTGAATTTACCCAGCCCACCCACTCATCCAAACAGGGGCAGCTCCATTTTTTTTATTAATTCAGGCAAATTCTGAGGGGTGCGGGCAGGGTGGCTGTGTTCACTCACAAACAATCACCATATTTGAAACAGGGGAACATACCAACTGACCACTGCAGGGAAACAGTCCATTTGGGACTTCCTCCTAGCTGGAAGAGCCAGATGGGGGAAAGCTGCTGTTTGTAACAAAAAAGCTGCTATTAATGCAGAGTTTCTGAATGTTACAGTAGCTGCTTAGGCACTGCTAGAAGCCAGTAGCTGCTTTCAGACCTGACTTTTCTGCAAACTCCGCTTACTCTGTTATGTGGCTCTGGTGGACAAAAATACGCAAAAGCTGCCATGAAGCAAGGCCTGTAATTATAGGTAGTCAAATAAAGAGAATAGTTCACACTTTCAAAGCTGACATCCAGCTAGATTTTCTTGTCTTGGCTGCTTAAAATGGGAACTATAGCCCTGATGGGCGCTGAAACATACAATCACCAATATTTTCCTACAACTGAGAAATAGGAATACAACAGTGATTTTGCAATGTAGGTTGTGGTTGAGACTACAGATATTTTGAGTTGTTCAAACAGCACAAAATAAAGCAAAGCTTGGAAGTTTTAGGAAAACACCTCTCCATTGCCAGCAGCTGCTGTGCTTCAGCCCTGCTGCTCTAGCATCTTGGAGCTTTTTCTGGAAAAGCTTCACTGCAGGTTCTGCCCAACAGGCACCCAAGGATGGTGTAGCAGTACAGCTCCTTGTGAGGCAGTCAGGAAAGCCATGTTTTAGGCCAGAATGGCTGACCCACTCAAGCTATATATGGGGCTTTAAGAAACCTGCCAGGTATAGTTGAAGGTGTTGCTGCCTGTGGCAGGGGGTTTGAGACCTCTCTCAAAGATTTTCGAATAGTCTTGGGAATCTGGAGAGGTCACAGTTGACTGGAAGCTGGCAAATGTTGTTCCAATTTTCAAGAAGGGCAAGAAGGATAATCCTAGGAGCTACTGACCTGTCATTCTTACTTCAGTGCCTAGTAAAAATATGGAGAAAATTATTCTGGGGGTTATTAAAAAACACTTGAAGGACAACACGGTCATTGATCACAGCCAGCATGGCTTCATGAGGGGAAAGTCCTGTTTCACTAACTTAATTTGCTTTTATGACAAGTTAACTCACCTAGATAATCAAGGGAAGCCAGTTGATGTAATCTTTTTGGATTTCAGTAAAGCTTTCCATGCTGTCTCTCAGGTATCCTTCTGGACAAAATGTCCAGCACACAGCTGAATAAACACATCGTGGGATGGGTGAGCAACTGGCTCATGAGTCAGGCACAAAGGGTTATAGTGAATTGGGTGACATCAGACTGGGGACCTGTCGCTGGTGGGGTTCCACAGGGCTCCATCCTCGGCCCTGTGCTCTTCAACATCTTCATAAATTACTTGGACACTGGACCTGAAAGTATAATAAATAAGTTTACTAGCAGTACTAAATTGTGAGGAGCTGTTGACTCCCTGGAAGGCAGAGTGGTCCTGCAGAGAGACCTCGACAAATTAGAGGGCTGGGCACTCACCAGCTGTATGAAGTTTCACAAGGGAAAGGGATGGATTCACCTGGGTTATATGTACAAGCTGGGGAACAAGATGCTGGCAAGTAGCGCCTTGAAAAGAGACCTCTGTGTCGTGGTCAGTGGAAAGGTGAACATGAGTCAGCAGTGCCCTGGCAGCCAGGAGGGCCAAGCGTGTCCTGGGGTGCATCAGGCACAGCATCGCCAACTGAGCGAGGATTGTTGCGCCCTGCTCTACACTGGTGCAGCCTCCCCTTAAATATTGTGTGTGGTTTTTGTCACCACAATACAAGAAGGATCTAAAGCTGTTAGAGAGTGTCCAAAGGAGGGCTGTGAAGATTGGTGAAGGGTCTTGATGGGAGGCCCTACAAGAGCGGCTGAGGGCACTTGGTTTGTTCAGCCTGGAGAAGAGGATACTGAAGGGAGGCCTCATTGCAGTCTACAACTTCCTCATGAGGGTAAGAGGAGGGGCAGACACTGATCTCTTTTCTCTGGTGACCAGTGACAGAACTTGCCGAAACAGAATGAAGCTGTGTCAGGGGAGGTTTAAGCTGGATACTAGGAAAAGGTTCTTCACCCAGAGGGTGGTTGAGCATTGGAACAGGCTCCCCAGAGAAGTGGTCACAGCACCAAGCCTGGCAGAGTTCAAGAAGCATTTTGAAAATGTCCTCAGACACATGGTGTGATTGTTGTGGTTGTCCTGTGCAGGGCCAGGAGCTGGACTTTGATGATCCTTGTGGGTTTCTTCCAACTCAGGATATTCTATGATTCTACCATCCTTACTAGATGATCTTTAAGGTCTCTTCCAACCCAAACCATTCTAGAATTCTATGATTCTATGTTATAGAATATATATACACACTCTGTATACATACACATACATACACACACATACACACTCACATCCACTGATACACATTAAGAGGTACAGAAAACTAAGATAAAGTTGGAAACGCTAGGTTTGCTAACAGCAGAAGGCCAGTCTTTGTCTCTGAAACAAGAGAGACAAAAGTCCAGTGTCTAATGTCCTAAATACAGCTAGAAAAGCCCAGGCTGCAAATGCACTCAATGGGAATTTTGCCCTACGTGTATAAACATACACAGGAAAGAGCAGCATGTTTTGCGTTTATATTTGCAACTGTCGAATGTGATAGAGTCCCATTGTTTTTCTGATCCATAGTGTAGTTTCCCTCACAATCTAAATATTTTTCTCCACTGAGACAGAGATTTGTTTCAGCATGCGTATTCCCAAGCTAAACTCCTCCACTAAAACAGTATGGCTCAAGGTCCAAATGATAGTGTTCTTCATACCAACATGTGCTTTGGGTAAACACTTCAAAACAGCGCTTGTTAGACTGATCTTCAGAAAAGAAGTTTCTCTGTCAGTAACAAACACTGTCTAAACACTTCTCTAAAGGTGGACATTTGGAAATACTCTCCTCCTTGCGTAGTGTGAAAAAATTCCTGAAGCAGAGAGGGAAAAAATCCTCCCTTTCTCTGCATGGCTGGTGCTCTGAGAGCAGCATCTGAAGATGCACAGGAAGCACTATAGGGTTAGGTTCTGAGAGTGGCTGGGTCAAAGGCGCCTTGGAAGGGGTGATGTTTCCCAACTGGATTTGTTTCACTGTGGTTTAAATGTTAATTGCTTGCAGTTGAGCCAAGACTAATATCCTTCCACCAGCGACATCCCCAGCAGCGTCAGAGCCGCTGGGCCCCTGCACTGCTGCATCGCCCAGCTGGTAAGAGCAGCACGTACACCACAACTGTTTTGCATTAGCAAGACACTGGGTGGTCACCACGTGTAAAACACTTTGTGTCAGCATTATAACTTAACCAAAAGGTTATGTTCTGCCAGATGTACTTCTGGAAAGTGGCTATTAATGCAAGGTTAAGTCTCTCATTCTTACACATTTTGAAATCAAAGCCTTGACTTGTAACTACAAGTGAATAACTGTTGTTATTTGTAATTAACACAGGAATTGGTACAGCAAAGACTTTGGAGATCTTGTTGCCTAAAAAGCACAATCTGCTAGCATGACTAAGGGATGCATTTAATGCTTCTATATGCTGTTACAGGGTGGAGAAGCAAGAGCAGCTCAGATCTAGGTCTGTGAGGCTTTTTATCTACCATGGTCACAGTGAGAAAGAGTCAAAGCTGCGCTGCCCTGAGTCACTTCTGAGTCACTACCCCGCCAGGCCTGCAGACCAAGTGTATGTAGTGGCTAGGAACTCTAAGGTATGCCTTAGGAGTGATTAAGAAGGGGTAGTTTGACACTGTCTCAGGTACAGAAAATGTCTTTCCCATGCAGCCCACTTCAGGACAGGACTAGCTAGGCAGGCTCAGGGCAGACTCAGGGCAATCCGGGAACCTCAAGCTCCTGGCTTCACTCACTGGACTGGCAGCAGCTCTGTGCCAACATCACTCCCCAGGCAAAGTAGCTCCAACAGAAGAACCATGCTTGAACATCTCACAGACTGTCTGCAGCTAAGGCTTTAGAGCAGAGCACTTCTCTAATTAAAAACAAAATCCCCACACTTCTCAAGAATGTGCACATATAGATTAGGAAGCAAATCCTTTGGCACAAGTTAGTGTAAATATTGTGCTACATATGTCCTTGTTGATGTGTAGGAGTTCAGGGTAGCTTGTACTACACGGGACATTTTTGTTATGCAAGTGAAGTTTTTAGAGAACATGTTAAGCTGAGCACAACTTATTTCAGAATTTATGTAAGTGGGGATGAACATATATATAAAGATAAGGTGGAAACAGTTGACCAGAAGACTACACATAAGATACAATAAGAATACAGGACCATGCCAGTTACGTGGGAAAAGCAAGCATCTTCCAGGATTCTGTGACTAAGTTAGGTAAAAAAAAACAAGCACGGGAGGTTGGGTTTTTAAATTATTTATTTATTTAGTTATTTAGTTATTTTCATGAAGTGGCTTTGTTGTTCACTGATTTCAAGTGTCAACTACTTTAAATTCGGCTAAAGGTCTCCATTTGCATAAAAAAGACAGGATGAAGGAATGGCTTTTACATCTGCCCATCACTATCAGTCTGCTTTTCCTTCTCCCCAAAAGAAGACAGCTGATATCCAGGAGGCAGTGTAAGATGGTTTGTTGTGCTGACCTGGAGTAGTTACAATATTTCACAGTAAACCCCCTTCACATGGGAGTCCTTGTCTACAGGTGCCTCTGTTGTCATGCAAGCTGGACAAGCCCCTTTTTCTTTTTTCTTCAACAGACACAAAAGCCCTTGCTATTCCCTTCTGGCAGAGCCATACTTCTCCCTTCTTCATCCAACAACAGGCTAGCCAATTTCTTCATTTTCTCCTCACATTTCTCCCAGAAACACCAAAGCTACATTAGCATGTAAAGAGAGCGCAGGTGACAGTAGACTTGATCCAGAAGTTAGATCCCCCCTCAGCAGCTCCTTAAGGCATGTATTCTGTCCTTTTCCTGAAAAGGTTTAATTCTAGAGGCTGGAGACTGCTGACATAAAGAGGTATTTGGGAAGTGTGCTGTGCCTTTCCCTCAGCACCCTATAAACCTGAGGAAGTGCATCTCTACCACTGCAAAAGTAGTAGTGAGTCAATGTCTTGATATCCTTTCAACTGACTGACATTTCTCATCTCTCCTTGTTTTCTGCTACTCTCCTCCAGCTGAAGAGTGGCTAGTGCTCCAGAGCTGATTTGAAGCAGCCTTTTATTTTGTTTCACAAGAAGCTCATCCTGTCTAAGATAAGCTCTTCCAGCAGTCCCAGAGCTCAGGCAGAGATCAGTGCTTTCTGGGTGCTACTGTGTGGCTGTCGGGTGTTCAGAAACAAATCTAAGGACAGGGTTTGCTAAGTTGTGACTGAAGAAACAAAGACAGAGGAAGGAAGCAGGGACTGTTCTACAGGACTAGAAAGATGGATTATTCCTGCCTATAGAGGACAAAGGGTAGATTGCTAACATCACCAAAGAAAGCATTTGAGGGAAAGGAGACAGACGCCAATGCCCAGGTGCCAGTATACTGTCTTTCTTATCCATTGAGACAAGCCTTGCAAGCTTTCATGTCTTTCATAACCAGATAGTATATAATTTCATTGGAAACTAAGACACCCTTGTCAATTTTGACGTCCCTCCTACCTTTCTTTCTGAAAAGAGGAAGAAGTCACTCTCGGTCCTACTTCTACTGTGAAACAAAGCATGCTATTGCTGTGCTTCTGATAGACACCATCACTGTTTGGTGGACACGATTTTGCAGAGGAATGAAGTGAAGAATCATCAGCATCCTGCCAGACAGATCTGAAATCAAGGAAACCATGTCTGCACTCTTTAGAACTGGGACTCTCAAGGCAAGCCTTCAAAGCTACATTTTAGCAGTTTAACACGTCCACCTACAGACTTCCAGAAGAGCTCTTGCCTTCTGTAGAGCTTATTCTTTACCTGCTGGTGGGCTTGGCTGTAGTTCAGAGCAATTACAGAGTCACTGCTAGCAGTCAATACACACAAAGGCAATCCTTGGCAGAGCAGCCCCTTTCATCAGCCTGACACTTTTATCTGCATTGCTTCTGTGTTACCCCTCTCCAGCTGGTCTTCATCTCAGGTCAGACCCAGAGTTCACATCCTTCAATATGTCTCCACCTCAGAAGCCCTAAATTATTCCATCTTCTAGCCAAAACATATGCTTCTTCTGGACTATGGAATACAAGAACATAACTTTTCCAACCTTTACATTAAGTAAAGAAAGATTTGGGGGTTTTTCCCCATTCCCAACTCAGCTCTGAGCTGCTCTGAATTTCTTTTATTTGCAAGTCTCCTGCTTGACATTTGAGATATTTCAGCCCAGAGCTCCTGGTCCATGGACCTGGAGAGCAGCAGCTGACAGCCAGGTGCTGAGTAGTGACTGGACTTAGACTTCCCCACATGCTGAGCTGCATGACTTGCAGTCACCAAGACTCCTCACATAAGTATTTAAATTAACCTGGATGCAATTCAGAAACAAACAGATGTCTCTCTTCCTGCTCAAATCTTTCACAGACCCAGGCCCTCTATAAAAGCACTCAATTGCTTGGCCTATTGATTCTTCCGATCTTCTAATTAAAGGCTGGGGCACTCTCCTGCAGGAATTGCTGCTGTGCTCCAGACAATTTACCAGAAGAGAAGGGGGGATGTTATAGCCTTACACAGATCCTTGACACCCACTGTCCGTGCAGTGGCCTCAGATATGTTTTATGTTTGATACCTTGTGACACAGTGTACAGGTTCTTGCTGGGATGAAATTAGCTTTCTCCATAGCACCTGTCGTAATGCTGTAATTTGGATCTGTGTTAGGGTTAGGATTAGGATTAGGATTTGGAGCAGCATAATCCTACCATTCCAGGCACACATTTTTTCCCTAAACACCTTTCTCATCTGGGCCACAGCTTCAGCCCAGAGCTGCCATTAGAGCTAGGGTTGAGACTCACAAAGTTTACAGCTTCAGGGACACTGTCACAGCAGGAGGCATGACAAAGGGAGCCTGGCACTGCATCAACATTGCTCTGTCAACATGCAAGGATGCTGCCTTTGTGTGTAAATCAATCCCTCTCAAGGACACTGCTATGGTAAAACTGAGCTAACTGCAGGATTTACCTCAGGCAGGATTTACTCTCAGGCAGGATTTACCCCCTAGCCAGCAGAGGTACTTACAGTACGTCAGCACAGTTCTCAAACACCTTCCACTCACTGTAGGGTGAATGCAAATGTGCAATTACCAGGAGAATGGCGACATGTAGTAATCCTGTTGCTCCAGCACCTGTACAACCAGGTACCTGCATTCCGCTGCCCTGGGCACCACCAGTCAGCAATGGACAATAATTGTTTGTTTCAAAGGTAGGGAGTAGGGAATTAAGGAGGTTTGCAGGAATGGGTTTGGAAACCTTCTTTTAGGAAGTGAGTCATTTTAAGAAAATGAAGAAAAGCACAGGTCTGAGATGTTTGCTAGGCAGGTGAGGATACTGCTGCAGAAGATGTGGACTTGGACCACCTCAGGGCCTGGATTTTGGCAGGACAATAGGAAAATTATTTTCTAAAGAATAGGATACAGCCTCAGCTTCCATTTCAGGAGCTTCACATTGTCTAAGGCCAGCTTTGCCTCCTTCACTACCCTACTTGTTATAGGTACTTTTGTTTGGAGATCCTCTGAACTCAGTTACAGGCTGTAATTATAGATCTAGTTCTTCCTTGTGTAAACCTTCAACTGCAATATGGTGAAAAGGTAAATACTGACACCAAGTTCTATATCTAAGAGAAAGAAATCTGCCAAAAGATCATATATGTAGCAAAGATTCCTCTGTCCACACTTTCTAGATTAGACATCTGAGCAAAACCTTAACACTGTGAACAGTGTTGAACACCACAAGTACTATTATTACATTTGGACAGTGCGGAAAGTTCATGAGTATGTCCAGTCACTTTTCCAGGTGAGTTTTGATTTTATTGCAGTAATGGGAATGAATTGGGTTAAATGTGTTAGGCACTTCTGTCTTCTGCTCTGAAGAAAGATGGTACAGAGACTTCCTTCATCTTTGCAATGAAGTGGATGGGAACTGCATATGACACAGCACTCACTTCTTACCTGACTTTCTGGAGCCAGGCATCTTTATGCAACAGTAGCAGTTTTAGAAGTTTGATATTGTTACACTTACTGTTTATTTTAAAATTAGTGTATTGATAGATTTGACAGATTCTTCCATAGAAACAGTTCTGCTATCACTTCCTCACTTCCTGTATGCTGTACATGGCACGCAGAGCCTGAAATTACACTCAGCCAACTGTTTGCAGTCTCTCTCAACAGCCTAGACACAGGAGCCATCCCAGGGATGACTAACCTAGGGATCTAAGCACTGCCATTGCTGAGACAGGCTGAAGTCATAACCACCATTTGCTGCTGCACAATTCAGAAATAGGATTTTCTTGCCTTTTTTAGCCTTCTCGTTTGTAGGCTGCAAGATGAGTGCTTTGCTATCCTTTCAGAGGAGCTGCGTGCAGACTCTCCTACATATCTGTCAGGGACCATTAGCATTGGACTTGTTCATTCAAGTTGCTTTGATATCCTTGCATCTTACAGTGCATTAAGAGTTCATCATAAAAGGAAAGATAGTCAAAGATACCATATATAGAATTAATATTTTGGGCCAATTTCAGCCTGCTTATAGGCATCAAAGACGGTTTTCAGCTACAGTAAAGGGGAAAAAAGCAGAAATAAATGATACTATCATTTACTGTGAAACTTTCCCCTGTCCTCCCCAGAAATCTTTGAACAGTGTGTACTGCTCTTCCCTTTACTGTGATATAGACTAAATCACAGGATTGTGGGGTACTTCAGGAAGGATTCTCAGGATATCTCTAGACCAACCTCCTGCTCAAGGCATGAGCAGCTACAAAATCAGACAAGGTTGCTGAAGGCTTTATCCTGTCTGGAAACATCCCAGCTTTGGCCACAAAATACAAAGCCTGCCTTTCTATCCTGTTTTTTCTTCACTAAGTCTTGTTCTAGGTAGAACTAGTATGAGACTGCATCTTGAAACATTTATGGCCATATTTCGAAGATTAAACTGTAGGCTTCTTTCCCAAGGACTTCATTGTAAACTGAGTAATGTTGAAGAATAGGTCTCAGTTCAAAAATGCATGTGTGCAACCACCTGATGTGAATGATTCCCCACTAAATTACAGTGCAATAGATCTAAAGTTAATTTAAATGTGCTTGAAATCAGACAGGCACTTAGAAATGTTGCTGCGCTGGGGCCCAAATCGTTCTGAAACACAGTGAAAAACCAAAGGAAGAAAGTAATCAAAACCAAACAGACTGCAGACATTCAGCTGACTCTTTTGTTCAGTATTTGCATTGTTTGAAAGACAACTGTGAAGCATCTCGCTTATCCACAAGGCTCCCATCAGGCTGTTTACCAGTAAAATCTGAAAAGCTGTTGGGAGTCCACGTGATTTCTAGTATTTTGAGCAGGTTGGTTTTGTTTCCTTGTTCAGACATGTTCTAGTCCAAAGACATTGTGCGCAGAAACTGTCAGGTCATGAATAAAAGATAAAAAGCCCGCTATGTTTTAACCAGCTTCACTGGACTGGTTCAGGGGTTGGTCCAAATGCAGAGATACAATCAGCACACAGGAGACTTGCATGTCGGATTTATCATGCCGGAAATTTAAAAATAAGTGTTTAATGACTTTGTTCAATATCAAAACCATTGCATACTTTACACAACACACAGAGAACAGGGTCTGATGCTTAGGAGCGGTCAGGCACGTAAATGTAGACATGGGCTTTCGGGATGCACGGAGCCCAGGGGCTGGGCTGATGGTGGAAGAGAAACCTGTTGCCCTGGGTGATGCCAGCCGCTTGCCCACGCTGCCGGCCCGCTTCCAGCACTTTCTCCACGCCAACGTCAGCGGGCCGGGGTCCCCCTGGGCGC
>VZTG01004476.1:345597-372715 GCA_013397845.1 Melanocharis versteri
CGGGCGCGGCCGGCAGGCGGCGCGGCGGTGCCGCGCGTTGTGCTGTGTCACCGGGCGCGGTGGGGCTGTGCGGCCGCGCCCCGCGGGGACGGGCGTGTCGCGGCCGGGCCACCCGCTCTCTGTGCCCCGTGCAGGTGCTGTCCCGCCTCGGGGTGGGTCCTGGCTGGCGCTTCGTGGACGTGCTGGGCTTCGAGGATGAGACGCTGCGCGCCGTGCCGACCCCGGCCTGCGCGCTGCTCCTGCTGTTCCCGCTCACTGAGCAGGTGGGTGTCCCTTCCTGTGCAGGGTGGCACTGGCCGCTGTCGGGAGTGCGGCTGTCATCCACCCAAGCATCAGGTCGTTGGGCGTGGATGGGGCTTGGCACTGGCACGGTGTTATTCTTGGTCCCAGCCTCCAAATGGCCTCAGCTAAAATGAGCTGAGCAACCAAACAAGGGCTCTTATTCCATCCCAGTGTTCTTGTGAGATTTTCCTTTGTATATCAGACTGAGGGGGGGAAAAAAACATGAGTGATCTTGAGTGTGAAGAATAGCAATTCCATTACCATGCTGAATCATTGGATCTGGAGAGGCCTACATTATTTCTTTAATATATCAATATTAATGTATTCAGTCCACTTGGTGCTAAGGGAGTGAATGAGGTGATGGGCTTTGAAATCAAGTTTAATTAACAGGTTCTTGAAGGGTTATAACCTTCCAACAGTGATGGATTTTACAGTTATTTATACATTGTTCTGATGGGGAGGGGCTCATGAAGGCAAATAGTTCTAAAAGGCCTATTGTAGAGACATGCTGAGTAGTCTTGTTCAATGGACCAAAGCAACTGGGAGAGGCTATAAAAGAGCCTATCCATTATATTATTTCCCATCCCAAGCTATTTCCAGTGTATGGCACAGATGGAGAAGCTAAGAACAGTGCCTTTGGATATGACTGAATCATGCAGGTAGTCCATTAAGTGTTGGCCTGAATCCAGATCAGACATATGGTGCTTTACTGGTGCCACAAAGATGGCTTTCTGAGTAAATCTTTGTCCAGTCCTCATACTGATTCTCCTGCACAACAACTTGCTTGTCCAGTGGTTTGCGCGATACAATGATAGGACTGTGATGAAATGACTAAAACAGTTACGTGTTTACAGCATGAGAACTTCAGGAAGCAACAGACTGAGAAAATAAAGGACCAGGAGATCAGTTCCAAAGTGTATTTCCTGAAGCAGACAGTCAGTAACTCCTGTGGGACAATTGGTCTGATACATGCAGTTGCTAATAACAAAGACAAATTGAAACTTGGTGAGTATGAATGTTCTGAAGTGCTTGAATTTCCATTTTTTTGACAGCAGATTGAATGGGTATGGGCTATTGGGAGACAAGTGGGGCTTTCATGCAAGTCAAGTTAAGGCATGCTGTACTGTTTCAGTTGGTAAGTGGGTCTTCCAGCTCTTGGAGAGGGGCGTGTGGACTGCCTGAAACACAGAAGGGAATGTGCTTTGACTCCTGTCTGCTAGCTGCAGAGGTATTGTCCTAGTGAGCAATGGAAGAGAAAAAGGGCACTTAGCAGGACTGACCAAGGTCTGTCTGTAATTAGGAAGCACTGTGTTCAGAAGTAGTTATTGACATTAAGCTTGATGTCAATAGATGAGATGGAGTTCTTCATGCTACTTACGTTTAATGTAAATCGATGTGCTCAGAGTAGCCTGTAAATCAGTCTAAAATGAGTTTTCTTTTTGCTGGAGAAGTTGTATAGATAAGGGTTTGTAAGAAGATTTTTCCTACCAAGGTAATAGTTTTGATGGTTTCTTTACTATAGAAAAAGACTTTTGTTGTTCAGAGACTAGAGATCTGCAAAATACAACTACCATTATTCCAAGAGAACTTGGACCCTTTCTGTTGTGTGGTGTTCCTTTTTATACAAAGGAAAACGTGGAAGTCATAGTGAGCAATTAAGTATAGTTTTGCCTTGTTCCTGAAAAGGATTCACTGAAATAACACTCTTGATGAGTGAAGCAATGATACAGCACATCTTTTATGTGCTAGAACTCAGTGCATCTTTGTACTGCACTGCTAATTTATGTTCTGGAAAACCAATGTAAGCCTGTCATGAGCAAGTGCTGCCTTCATTTGAAGGCAGTGAGACAATTTCGTCTACCCATATTCTGTTAGTTATGTGTCCTTACCGCTGGTACCTTTCTTGAATTTCTTCAAAACAGGATTGAACATTTCTGCCAGATGTGCAGTGGGGTAATCAGAAAAGCTAAATCCCATTTGAAAGTGATTTTCAAAACAAGCATCCAGAGTACCCTCAAGCACTCTTCCCTGAAATAACTCTGGTTGTTTGGTAGATTGTTACTAATATCTTCTGGATAAATAGCTTATTTTAAGTAGTAGTTATAATGTGCTTATGTTGGAGATAGTTACAGGCTGAATGCAATAACTTATAGTTAGTGCAAAAAGCATTGATTACTGTGGGCTGCATCTAAACTGTGACTGATGCTTTACCTATACTGAATAAAATGTTTGGTCATCTTATGCAGAGGAGGGGTCTGCCCTGAAGAAGTTTCTTGATGAAACAGCTGATTTGTCTCCTGAAGAAAGAGCTAAGCATTTGGCAAATAATAAGGTATATGAACTACACTGACATGTGTACATGTGTATGACTACTGCTGACAGCTTTCAGCACTTAAAGATGTAGTAATTTGTACCTGCTTTCTCCTAAGGCTATACAAGAAGTCCACAATTCTGTTGCACAAGAAGGACAATGCCGGGTAAGGAGTGAACGTGTAAAACCTTGGGAAAAGTGGTTAATGAAGGTGGTAGAGCAACACTTTTTTTTTGGTCTGTCAGATAGCTGTTACAGTTCATGAGGAAAGAGAAATGCGTGACTCATGGGTGAATACTTGTTCAGGATTTCTTCCTCAAACATGGATTGAAAATTTAGGTCCAGACCCAGTCTGAAAATATGACTATGCATTAGGATTTCTGGTGCTTGACCTTGTAGAGATCTTGCCATAAATCTCCTCTGCTGAACTTAAGTTTTCAGTCATTTGCTTTCTTGTTGAAGTCTCCTCTGTTCTGTTGTCACAAATTGGGTTGGAGTACTAGCTTCTATCTAACGAATATATCTGATGGTATCTCCTAAGGTTGAGGACAACAGTGTGAACTTCCACTTCATCCTGTTTGTCAATGTCGATGGACACCTGTATGAACTGGGTAAGGCCCTGTGAACTCTGCAGTTGGACTGGGTCTACTTCACACTGCACAACAGCGTTGGGGGCTCGGGCAAGATATTTTGTGATAATTAAAGTGTTTGCTGAGGCTCTCAGAGACAAAACACAATTTGTACCTTCATCTGAAGATTTTAACTGATGCTAGGTTACACTGAAGGCCTAAAGCATGTTGTCACTGAGAACACTGTTTCCATCTGACTCAGACTACTGACAATTTGTTCTGACTTCCCAAGTATCATCATGTGAGTATTTGTTTGGGTCTACTATGCTCAGTTCTACTAATTCAGAAGTATTTCTTCCACAGATGGCCGTATGCCATATCCTGTAAACCATGGCACGAGCTCGGATGACTTGCTGTTGAAGGTAAGACTTCTCCCTTGCTGCTTGTTTCCCTGAAAACAAGGTTTATAAAAAGGTAAGAAGTCTGCATTTGGTGTATAGTGGCTGTACCTACTTGCTGTACAAGTCTGTGCTTAAATCTGCTAAATTTATGACTACTAAAGGTATTGTCCGTAAGAGCTAGATACCTGTTCAGTGTATTTATTAGCTGGTGCAATAGGATTATGTAACTTAGTTGGTGGGACTCAGGAACTGCAAAGACTTGTTCTCTACAGCAAATATATTTGGTTAGTCTAAGCAGCTGTATTTTTTAATCCCCAAGGATTCTGCTAAGATCTGCAGACAATTTACAGAACGTGAAAAAGGAGAAGTTCGCTTTTCTGCTGTGGCTTTCTGCAAGTCTGCCTAAGACTCTGAAGAGATGCGAGGAAAGCAGTTTAATAGCACACCAGTAAATGCAGTTTAAACTCCAGTGCTTCAGTACTTGTTAAACACAGCTGTTCTGGTAACTTAAATTATTTCCACCTTTTGCTATACACAGAAGCAACATCAGCTGAGCTTATGCTAAAAGATGAGCTCAAGTTTTAATGTGAGCGGTTTGGACACATCTGATATCCCTAGACTCTTTTTTCACATGTTAAGTAGAAAATGCTTAACAGGGCTTGTTTGATCTGTGTCATGTTAATTGAGTTGTTGGTTGATATTTCCTTGTCCTTAATGAGAATAAAATGTTCTGCTGGAAGACTAAATGGACTAAAGTGATGACTGATTTTCTCCAAAAGGAATTGTGTGGCATCCTCTGTAAGTCTTCTTTTCAAAAGACCCTTAAAGCTCTCCTCTGAGCAAAAAGGTAAGTTAACTTTAGGTTAGCAGGGCAATTGCTTTTTCTAGTGTCTTGAAGGCTTTCAAGGATGGAGAGACATCTGTCTGTGTAACATGTTGCAGTGCTGCAAGCTGCACTACCCTTCTAATGAAGGCTTTTCCTAATGTCTAGTCTGAAACTCATAAGCTGCAATCTGCCACCCTGAATACATTTATTTTGGAGGGGTAAGGTGTGATAAATTAGCATTCAAATGTCACCTTAATGTGGTCTGTATTAGTGCTACAAGCCACAGAATACCCACTGAGTTGGTTGGTGTTATGTTTCCTTATAGGACACAGTATTAGGACAGGTATTCTCCTTACCTGTAGCTAAACCAAACCTGCTGCCTGAGGCGGAATATAGTCCTGGGCTGGGCTGTGTGTGCTCACTAACTTATGATTCTGTTATGAAGACCTTTAAAGAGGCTGTACTTATCGGTCCCGTCCAAAATGACCTAAAAAGGAGAAACCCATGCTACATGGATTTCTAATAGCAGGATGAAATTTTGGATTTAAGGGAAAGAGATTTAATCTACAATACATGTTCTTTGGCATGAACCGTGCCCTGTGGAAACTAATTTTACCTGAGCCTAGTTGCTGTTTGCTGCTCTTGCAGCTTCCTGCTGATACTTCAGGTAGCTGTAGGCAGGGATAAAACATCCTTTAACTTGGGTCTTTATTCTAATACATGAGGTCCTAGTCTGTCCCTGGCAGCCATTTTATACAGTGGTGGGTAACACAGTCTTAGATGGTCACTGGTGCTCTGGGTAGGCTGCAAGCTGTTCTGGCTTCAGGGTTTTTTGAAGGATAATTCAAGGTTTTATTAAAGCTCTGTGTGGGCTGAAGTTGTTTTGTATTGAGCCTTGTTACTGCTTGTGTAATTAACTGGTAGCTGAAGCTAGCAAAGGGTTGCAACACATTTTAATTTGAAGTCTAAGGATTTGCTGAACCTCAGGCTACTCCAATTCTAAAGGTCAGTGTCTTCAGTTTCTGTTAGCAGGGAGGTGAAAACTATGGCTGAGAAAAGGTCTGTTATGTGTCAGTGTCCTCTACAGCAGCATCGTCTGCCTGTTAGTGGAAGTTGTCATAGGGTGGGGGGAGAGGCCTCCTGGGGCATCTCTGCTGCAGCCGCTGCTGCAGCGCAGGCAGAGAGACATGCCTGTGGCTCAGGCTGCTTAGCAACACAACCGTCAGGAGAGGAAATGCAAGGGCATGAGCATGGGAGAGTGGAAGGCGCAGTAAAAACGAGTTACAGGAGGAGGAGCAGGAGAAGTGCCAAGTGAGCTGTATGTCTTACCTGGGGCAGTGAGCTTTAGTGCTGCAGAGCACCCTCTCCTTGCCCTTAGGGCAATTACTGAGAGCGGGTACATGCTGTAACTCTGCCTGTGTAGAGTCAATGCTGAAGCAGCCTGAAAATGCCTTTTGAGATACTGTTGTATATTTTCTAATGATTGCAGGAGTCCAATATTTTGTGGTTTATTTTTTCTTTTTGTTTTAATTAGCAGTACAAATGGTGCTACTGAAGTTACTTCAGTGTTTTGTAAACTTTTTCACTTTTCCGCTCAAGCTTCTGAGTTAAGAATATACCAAAAGGCAACATTTTAATAATTTAGGCCTCATGAAAAAATGGGGAAAGGGTTATTTGTGCCAGACTTTTCTTATTTTCTCACATTCTGATCTCAGGTACAGTTTCAAAGGATGGAATTAAAGAGAAAAACTAAAGAATGAATGTTATCTGTCTACTCATGTATAACATCACTAGCCAGGCTGTTGTCCCCTGCAGAAATGATGACAAAGGCTTAGCAAACAGCTGGGCCTTGCTTTAAAACACCCCGGGTTTCAGAAAGAGGAAGATGAGTTATTAGAGATGGCAAAGATTTTGGGAGTTGGGATAGAGATCTCAAACCATGGTAAGCTGAATAGATGGAAGATGTTGCAATATTACAGTGCAGCAGTTCCAAATGTGTTACTGCATCCAGAAAAAAAGTCAAAATGCATAGAAGTGTGTATGTGACAACTTAAAACTCTACTGTATAAGTCATAAACAGAACACAAGGAAGATGTTTTAAAGCCGTATCAGGCATGTATAATCTCAAAATAAATGCTTCTCCTTTTACATATTTTCTAGCTTATTTTACCTACTTGCTAGTTTTTGAATTTTAATCTTTGCCAGTTATTTCACACTTTGGCAGAAATGTTTGGGCCAAGAGGTGTTTTTTAGAGTGCTATGTATCAAAACACTTTTCATGAGAAGATACTCTTATAATTTAGTGTTTTTTCTTGGGCACATCCTATCTGAAGTTAAGCTCAGTTCTTGTCTCTCCTTGTTTTCTCCTCTTTGTTCTTATACCTGTAGTTCCATTCAAAACTGTTACTTTTCCTTGATTTCCTGTGTGTCCTTCTTAAATAAATTAGCTGTTTTGACCCTCTGTACTTCTCATCTAAAGCCCTTCATGTTTTTCCTGAGTTTACCGCTGAATTTTCCCTGTGAAAATTGTTGAGAAGGGCAGGAGCTTGCAAAGCCTGCTGTGTTTTATGCCCACTCTCAAGAAACTGGTGACTGCTACTCTTCCAGATAGAGGAGCCTATTGAGCAAATTAATTTGAATTAACAGGTTCCTGCCATTTTTGTGCAGCCTTCCAGCGGTGGATGTTCAACAGTTAATATATAGAACTATCCTTGGAAATATTTAAGAAATATTGAAAAGTGTCAGGTAGGATTTTAGGCTTATCTGTTTAGACCTGCGCATTGCTAATTTAGAGCTCTACCACGGTTGACTGCGTGCGATCTATCATTTTCGTTGGTTTTCTTGCCTGTCTGTTGAGAGCTGTAGTCAGCTTACTCTGTAGATGGCAGCATTGGGAAACCTAGAGCAACAAGTCTGATTCAGGACCAATATCAGAACGGATCCAGATGCTTTTTTTAAGTCCACAGCTAGTCCTGCTGCTTTCAGTGGGATCATTCACATGCTTAAGCACACTTCTGATTTCAGGCCAGATCTAATTGTAGCTTACAACTACATCAAGGGCAGTTGCAAAGATGACAAAGCCATATTTTTTCCTGGTGGTAGGAGATGGTCAATCAAAGGGCAGTAACCCCAAATTGCAGCATGGAAGGTTCAATTCAGGACATTTGGTAACTAGAAGAGTATTTCTTCATGGGACAGTAATATACTGGAACAAGTTGTCAGAGAAATGGGAACATCTCCATCCCTGCAAGTTTATAAGGGACCAGAATTTAACAACCAGCTTCTGTTTTAGCTGCCTGAGTTACCTATTACAGTATGAAAAATTAGAGCAGCGATCAGTGTTGCTCCAGCCTCAGGAACCAAGTGCTGTGCTCCTTGGCAAGGAGCTAATCGTGAGTCTCCTCGCTGTGCTTTGCGTGGGGAAGTTGTTCCCCGCAGGAAGAGCTGGAGGCTGATGCTGCTGACTGCTGGTTTTCTTCCCTGTCTAGGGTGGAAGGACAAGAATGGCTGCAGGAGCAGCAGCCAATGCATCTAGGGGGAGGTGCAGGTTTTGTTACTGATGGGAGGGTTGTCACTTCACAGAGAGCTGGGGAAGGCAGAAGCCAAGGAAAGACCTGAGGGAGCTCTTCCACAGTCAATGAATCAGAAACTGAAGTATGAGGAGTCCTCCCTGAGGATGAGTGTAACATCCCTATAGGTACTCTAGGGGGAAACAGAGCAGTGAGTGATGGGGAAAATGGAAAAATGAGAGAATTCCTGTACATTTTTCAATTGTCTTCTTTCCAGCAGTACCATAAGGCTGTTCAATGAAGTTTCCCTATCTCTTAAATAATTGTGCATCAGAAATGTAGTGCCAGATGAAGCTCAGTGAATAAATAATGAGCTATGTAGAACTGATTTGAAACTTACGTACTTTTTGCTTAGATGAGTTTCAGACGTGGTTAGATGATATTGCAAGATGTGCAGCAAGATACAGAAAGTGAAATCTGCATGATGTTGGAGGAACCAGACTAGGCAAAGGTATTTCAGTCAGTTTAGCATTTCCAGCAGGGTACCATAAAAAACAAGACAGTCAATTCCATTGCTTAGGAACACTCAGTACCATACTAAGAGGTATTATTACTTACAGCACTGTAGCCAGGCTGAATTGCATTTTCTTTTCAAGTCTTCATATGTATGCACGTTAACATCTTAGCAGAAGAGCTTCTACTCTTAGTGTGTTGAGAGTGGGAGAAGTGCAGTTTAACTATTCCCACTTTGCAAGTAAGGAATGGAGACATAGATTCCCTGATTTTTTTTGCAGAGAGAGTTCTTATATTTACTCTACTTTGGCTTTGGGCCTGAGTTAATACACCCTCCCTCTTAGCTGGACTTATTAGCTAAAGCTCAGTGTTAGACTAACCTCAGCTTGACTGACTTGGAGAGCAGTCAGGTGAACTCATGTCTGTCTGCAAAAGAGGTCTGTATTGATACGTAGTCCCCTGAGTCCCCTTATAATGCCTGAAGATATTTTTCCAGTAGACTTATATTGCAACTCAACATTCAAGAAATACTACTTTCTCCTTCTTTTCCCCCTTCCCATTCCACAAAAATGTTTAGCAGCACTGGGGAGTTGAGGATTGTGCAGAAATCTAAATTGCAGATGATTATATGAAGAGTGGTTGCAGTATTCAGGCTTTCTGACATACAGAAGAGTCAGGTGGCAAGGCTGTGGCCATATTCCTGATGGTTTGAAGAAGTATTGATGAAGGAACAAGATGATTCAGAAGAGAATATAATTATTTGGCTAGCTTGATACTTTTTCTGACTACCAACCATTCTCTCTCCTTTCACTGAACAATGGCCCTGAAGGTCAAGTTGTGTCGATAAACAACACATTTCTCAGGATCAGTTCTTACTGAACAATGTGAGAAAAGGGGCTTAGTGGCTGATTTTTCCCAACTTCAGAAAGCAGCTGTTACAGGTTTTTGATGCAACCCAGTGCTGTTATGATCGTGATCTTCCCTATATACACAGTTTGGGACTTGGTTTTCAATTTTCATGACCCTCTGAGAAGAAGTCATAAAGCAATCCCTGCTGTGTTTTAGAAATTACCAGTACAGGCAGCAGTGACAACAAACTTTCCTGTAAAATGTCATTCAAATCTTTTACCGAAGATGGCAAAATCTTGTTCGGTTTGAATCAGTCTGATGCCTGTTCATGGCCTTTGATTGGGCTATGAGGGTTTAGGAAAATTGTTGCTCTTTGTGGAAATGCAGTGTTTCGGGCCAAAGAGAAACTTCTGGTTAAGCAGCCAGCGATCTTGTACAACACGTTTTACAAAAGTTGTTTCATTTCTATGGTCTGTCTGCCACAGCTGCTGCAGGGATCCATGTCAGTCAGGTGACAGACTTTAATCCTTTGCTTAGCTGCAGTGTGGATGTGTGTGGCTCATGCCTGTCAATCCTGAGGCTTGTAGTAGGGGATGGTCCCAAGAGAGCCTGGGACTGCTGCCTGCCTTTCCTGCAGGGAATATGCTTGCTATGTTGAAGGCTGAGAACCACACACTAATTGACAGAATAAAAAATCCGTAGGAAGAAATTAGCTTAAAATCTCTTTGATTTTCAAAGCTTGAGATATTTCTCCTGCCAGCCTCAAACAATTTGTAAGTGGGTTTTTTTAACCCTATAACTTAGCTGGTGTTTTTGAAAGCAAAATTCACAACTGCAGTTGGGTCCCTGTGGGTGCAGTCAAAAGAAAAGAAATACTGCTGCTCAAAAAATTGAAACATTTGTTCCACAACAACATTGGGTTTTTTCCTTACTCATTTGATACATGCATGTCAGGAAATGGCATTTTGTTCATTATACTTGATGGGGCCGGGAAAAGTTCCCTGCTCAAATACATTAGCTAAATTCAGCTCCTAGGCTGCAACAGGCAAGCTTATTTTCAAGTACTGCATAGCACTTTGGATGTGATTTTATAGAGCACCTCAGCTCATGGTTAGTCCATGATCTCAACTGAAATCAAGCCTTCAGTTAGGCTCGAGCACATGGTTGAATTTATGTATAGGCTGAAGTGGTTTCCTTAGTCAGAAACTTGATGATGTTTCCACATCTGTTTAGACTCAGAGCCTGAACTCATTGCATTAGGAGGGCAAAAGTCCATTTGCTTTCAAGCAGAAGCTTGGTATTTTTCACTCTGGACTGGACAGGGAATTAACAAACTGACAGTCCTTCTTATAAAATTGTATCAGTTCTACCACATCAAGCGGGACAGCTTTCCTTGGAATGATTAAACTTTTCCAAGATTTCATATCCTCACTCATCTGACTCCATTTAGCACAGGAAATTACAGTTAAGCTGTAAGAAGACTTTCCCTGGCTAAATCCAATGTTTATAAATTATAACAAGGCAGAAAATGTGAATCTCAATGATGTAACTATAGTCTGAAGTGTAAGAATTCACAAGTTCAGCTTCTTTACCAAATACTTTTTACCACAGCAGTAACATGAGTTCGTATCAATAATGTATGCATTTTTAGCATATTTGCACACTGTAATATAATAGATAATATTTGTGTGCATTAGAAGAACGCAGACCTGTGTGTGCTGTCTCTGCCTTCATTCTCAGACAGGAGATTTTTGGACTTTTCACCGCAGTGACCACCAACAAAGCAACTTCCTTCTGTTTGGGCTTTTTTTTTTTTTCATAAGAATGCTGCTGGAAAGCTGCTTAAGAAATAAGCTCTATAAAGCTTCTTAAGAAATAAAACAATAACAAGTTGGATATGCTTTATCCAGTCCCACAATATTTTTCACATCTATGGCAAGATCTCAATATTTGTCCTTTCAGTACTTCAGCAGTCAAGCCAAGGTATACTTATTATATCTGTGCAATAACCTCACATACAATATGGACCAACAGGTGAAGAAAAGGCTCTCTCCAGAGAAAAGAGCAGACCTAGCAGGAATGAGAGCCAGAACCAGTCACACAGTTTGGATTTTCTTGTGCTGTCCTAAACAAACCACTGACTGGACACAGATTCATTATTTTGTCTTATGTACATAAGAGATTTAATACACATTGTGTAAAATATGCATCATCCAACATGGATCATCATAGTATATATCATAAAAATATCATGGATCATGATAATATAGAGAATTATTTTTAAAACTTTAAGGCTAAGTAAGAAATCATAAAACCTAAATGTAGCTAATACATCCTGTATGGTAATTTTTTAAAATGCTAGAGATAGAGCTACTGCTCACAAGCATATTCACATGTAAGAGGAAGAGGATTAGGAACAAAAATAAGAACAATTACTGCATTGAATTAAGGGAAAGTTTATCATACACTGACTTCTGGAGTACACTAGGTTTTAAATTATAGGGTTTGCATTTCTAGGATTTAAATCAGGCTCTTGGTACCTAAAATTTGTGCAAAGAGACTGGCTTTAGCTGGTATTTGTTGAACTACTTTTCTTAATGGATGATTGCAAACCCTTCAGGGATCACCCTACAAACACCGTCAAAATCAACAGTGGTGAATGTGTGGGGTGGGAAGCATAAATTTGGGAGCTTCAATACCTGGTTAGTGCTTAGCTATGGCAGAGTAAGTGGCCAGCCCCTCAGGGGAAGGACTTTGCCCCTTAACTCTGTTTGGAACCAAAACCAGTTAAACTAGGCAGGCCACTCAGCATTCCCATTTAGGACCAGCTTTAAAAAGGAAAATAGCTGCACTGTGCACCAACAAATTCAGCTTAATGGAAAGTGTTAGCACCCGGGAGAATTCTGGCCCATGACCTAGATAATACAGAAGCAAACCATTGTGTGACTGCATCTCTTTAGCAAATGTAGTACTGCAGTCAGCAGTCTGCAAAAATACTCACTTTCAAAGCAAGCTTTCAGTAAAGCTTTCAGAATTACTTTTGTTTCAGGAGGGAATCACAGATGCAAACACTAGAACGGCTTTTCAACAGCTGTTTATTTATTTATATTAATTCTTATCTGGGGCAAAATAAATGCTTGTGCATTTTACTTTCAAATAGACCATGGACAGTGAAATCTATAACAAAACAAAAGACTACATGGTGGTACCCTTAAAACTCTGTCCAGCACATATTAGATAACTAGCTGGAAGAAACATCTGCAAACACTAATGAGAAAATATACTTTGTAAGCTGTGAAAAGAAATAAATCACCTATATTGTAGGCTCTGAAACTCATGCCATGTCTTGTAGGGAATTATAGTTGACCTTTCTGCATTTAAAAAAGGAAGGACACCAGAAAATACTGGAATGGAATACTGGAAAAATGTTTCCCAAACTACAGCCTGTGCATGCTCATGGTATTCAGACATAAAACTGCAGCTCACATACAGAAAGGCAGGCCTCTCATTTCATAGTTAATTTAAAACTGTAACTAATCTGACAAAATGTTTAGGGTCTGGAGTGGTCTTTTCATGTAGAAATATTCTAACATACAGATTTTGAACTTGAAGTGGTAATGAGTTTCACTTACATCTTGTGGCTCAGATGTGTTTGTTTCGGTACATCTCTAAGTGTGTTAGTCTGGGAAGCCTTCAGGGTGAGACACAACAGATGGACAAAAGCAGCCCTGGTCTGCATTTCTTCAGAGCAGCCACAAAACATGAACTATACTGGAGTTTAACTGGCACACACGGATGAGGGCATGTTTCCCAGAAAGGTCTCTGTCCAAAAATATCCTCTCTATTTCCATCGTATCTCAAAGAGTGACAGTTTCTCTCGATTGCGCAAAAAACACCTCTGCTCAAGAGACTCCATGGAACTCTCATCTCAATGACATTGTCATGCTCTTATTCTTGTGGAGTATCAACTACTTTCTACAGCTTGATGGGCATTTAGAAAAAGTATTCACTGAGATGATAGGCAAAGGAAAAATGTCAGTGTTGAAAGAACTACAGGTCTGTGTTTCTGGAATGGCAGCATACAGACTCTCAGCTAGTCAGATTGTGGGTTTAACAGTGATTTTTTTACCTCCCTGGGTCTAATATCATAAGCATTAGTCCTGCTGGAAGACAAATTTTGATTCATCCTGCCCATTCAAAGTATTTTCCCCAAACTTATGTCTACAGCTTTTGAAAAGATAACACAGCCTTTTCCATGAATACCAAATAAATGTTAAAAGTAGTTTTCAGTAGTGAAAGACTTAAAACTCCTTCTTTTGGAAATGTCTGTTAATTTTTGGTTTGTGGTTTTTGTTTTCATTTTCTCAGAGTTGTTTTGCAAGTAGGTTTTTGCCAGTGTTGAAAATGGAACCACACTGATGTAAATAGGCACAAGAAATTAACTTGCACAGAGAAGCTGTTTCTTTCCAGTTTTATGTCCTCCAGAATCAGGGTTTGAATGAAGCAAGTTTGGGCAAGGAGACAGTACAAAGTAACTGGAGTTAAACATTCCTTTCATTTAGCTTAAGAACAGTTGATCTGGTTGCTTCAGGGTCATAAACCCAAATCCTAAGCCAGCTGAAGTTGGTGGCAAAGTGCCCAAGAATGGCACATTGCACTGCTTAGATCCTTTTACTCACCTAACCAAAATCTACAGACCTATAAGAGGCAGAAATCCATTATTGTCCACAGCAATGAGGATGCTCACTGACAAGCCACGGTACTGTGGACAAGTGGTAGAAAGAAGCAGGAGGGCTGGGCGGTCAGACCAGGTCACCAGAGTCTTACATTCAACACCCTGCTCTGCCACCACTGTTCTTGAGCAAACTGCACAAAGCAAAGCCCTGCTCCCACACACTTTGTCACTCAGGGAAACCTCAGCCTTCAGTTAGGCAGCACGATCCTCTACAAAACCAATGGGAGGAACAAGGGGCCTATGGCTGGGGAACACAGAGCTGTAAACCTACAGAGGAAGGCATTGCTTAAACCAGGTGATGGGAATACTGAGTCTAGACACAGTTTTTCCCCAAAAGGAGTTAAATACGTTGTGATGGCAAGAAGGAGGTATTTATCCCTGCTTAATACTCGTACAGTGAATAGTCTCCTACTGTTAAGTGCCTTTTGAATGAGAGAAACAGACATGACAGGCTGTCATGGGTTATGTCACTTCTCTGGCTAGGTGTTTTCTCCTGCTCTGCTGCCAAAACATACACTGAACGTACACTCTACATTTAACTAAGTTTAACTCCTAAGGTATCTGGCATGTCATGGTGAATGGTTCTCTCTTCCTGCAGTGGTCCCCCACTTTGTAAGCAGTGAATAGTCACTGGAATAGGGATTTGACTCTGACTCTTTCACTTCTAACTTCTTACTATGAAGGCAACATCTCGACATCTCTCCTTGCCTTAATGTATATCCAGTTTCTTTATGCAAAACGTATTTCAGAGATCTCTGCAATTTATTGTCCAATGTAACAGTCTGGTGGTAGTATCCAGCTCCTAAAACACAGAAGCATCAGCTGCAGAAAAAATAGGGAGCTGGAGGCAGAACCCTGACCTCCCATCAGAGGCTTTCCCACTAGGTGATAACAGATGTGCATTCTGAGAATTACAAGACTTTACTCAATTCTGTCTTGTGCAAAACCTCACCTAAGTGGTTTACTAACCTACTTCTTTGGCAAGGGGAAGGCCAGGTTTAAGAGTGCCCTGACCCTTAACTCAGACCACCAAGCAATTCTGTGTTACCAGGAGATGGAAGCCCACTAGAAAAAAATTAATGCAAAACTGCATCAACATTGGTAGAAAAATATGGCCTAAGGGAACTAGACAGGAAAGATGAACAAGTTTTCTGAGGATTTTAGTAGTGCCTAAGGATTGAGTGCAGTGCTCAGAGTTTCCTGTTGTGTTTGATGTTTAGTCCCACCTGATGGTTAAAACAGTGACCTGGTTGCTGGAGGTACAAAATAAGGTTTTTGAAGGCAGTGAGACTTCAGTTTGCAAGCTGGAGATGTGTTCTTTCTGTAGATGGCGCTGTAACTTACCGAATGCTTTGTTTCCCTGCCCAAAACTTTTCTGATGCTATCAGCATTATGCCGTCTCATAAAGCACACTGAGGGTGAAAAAATCCCTCAAAACCATCAGTAACACTGAGATACACCTCAGATCACGGGTGTGATTTCTAATCTCAGGAGCATTATAGCATTTTACAGGATCTGATCAAAAAGCATCCTCGTTCAGGATCTGTGAATGATCAGTAACATGAACTTGGGGTAGAATGTAAAAGGAGACTAAACATATAATGGTGTTTGACAGATTTTTCTTCAGTGAATTTCTTGAATTGCTTTTGCACCCACATAAACTTTAAGCATACATAATGAATCAGATGGTCCTGGCTGAAATATAACTTCTGACTTTTTTCCAGAGTGAACATAAATCCAAATGCATTGTAAGACATTTGAAGCAATTAATGTGCAAATGATTATCATTAGCAGGAGCTAAGTAAAAACAACTGCTTGCCCATGACAAATTGTATGGATTCCCTCCATCATCTTTCTCTTTGCACCTAACTTCATGGTAAGGACTCTTCTGTCTCAACACTACCTTGAACAAATGGCACTGTCAGCATCCTTAGTGCTCATTGGTAGTTTAGCAAACATCATTGTCAATAAAACCAGGGCAAATACACCAATTCAATTAACTCTGTTTGTAACCACAAAACATTTCTAAAAATATCACTGAATAAAAACAACCTCTATAGAAAGATTTGTTCCTGAAATTTACAGGAGTATCAACAAATTACCTTGATTCAGAGTCAAAACACTTCATGAAATCCACAGGGACAGCCCAACAACCTGGCTTTTTCCTCAGGACGTGGAGATCACATTACAGCAAAGTGGCCTTTTTAAGTGTTACAACTGCAGAGCTACCGTAGCATCAACAATTTCTGCATCACTGAAAGCAAAGCAACAAGTAGTTACACATTCACATCGTTCCCTTTTAAACTCTAACGAAAGAAATATTTCTGCTTAACTCTTTCAGTCATACCTCCCAAAACTTTATGTTCTTTTTCAATAACCTCAATATATACACATACATATAAGTTATAAAAGCAATATCAAATTGCATTTTCAATATCAGATGCAACTTTAGTTGCATATGTAATTTTAGGATGAATTAGTGTTTCTTAACTTCCTTTCTGACTGTTCTCCTGCTGTTATCACCCAGATTAATAACTTGTAAATATCTATGAAAAAATGAATACCTTTATCTTTTGGAAATTTACAGTAGTATTCTTCAAAGTTAAATACACAGATAGTAGAATGTATACAGTAATGGAACCAGATTTATGGTTACAGTTATGAAGAAACAGACCATGGTTTATATCTAATAAGCACAGTGTATTTATTTGGTGGGGACCAAGAGATTTATTGTATGTTTAAGCATTCATTTCCTTATTTTTGTGCATGTTTTCTGCAAAGGATATGTTAAGTGTGTTACAATCACTGAAACAGGTTTGGAAAGTCAGTCCTAAGTTTCATAATCACTCACCATGTTATAAACTGAGGATATCTGTTGATGTAAACATCTCCCTCCATACTTCTGCACAGTGTTTCTGGAAGAAGAGATGCATCAGGGGATGGCTTTTGTATTATCATAAGTTTTAAATGCAGAGTGTTTCAATTAAGTCATTTCAATTCAGGCATGGAAGACCAGAAGTTTTAGAGGGAGATAAGAAATTGATTCCGGAAGTTAGGATGCAATCTTCCCACTGTCCAGCCTCCTCCCTGGGATGGGGTGCAGAAACCTCATCTCTCTCTCTTCTACGGGTTTCACAGTCACGAGCATTGAAAAATACAAATGAGTTCAGAAAGTCTGTGTGCTGCTGCCAAGTTCACAAGGGGAGTGCAGCAGAATTAGTAAAAAAAAACAAAAACAGAGGTCCATGTCTACATACAGAAAAGCAGACTCTCTCCCTCCCTCACAGCTTCTTCTCACCTGCCCTAGGGCTGGAGTTTCTCCACAGTGTATTCTTTCTCCTGCATTGCTCCTGGAGGCCCCAGCCCTTTCAAGTCCTCAGAAAACAAGAGCCATCACAGTCTTTGCAACAAAGCAGCCCTAAGAAGTGGCAGGTTTAATGGAGCGTATGTACAGCTCTTACTCTTCTGCACAGCACCTCCAGCACGTGCCTATGCACACTGTGACGATTTCCAGCTGGCTTCTCCTATTAGGCCAATTTCAGTGCTCTGTACTCAAAATCTTTTGCAGCATTTTAGAAGCTGGAGAAGTTAACTGCTGTAGAAAGTGGAAGGGAAGACTATAACCACCTGATGATGCTGGGACATACCCACAGATTGACATAGCCTGTGCCTTGAAGAACCATTGTTTCTCTAAGATGTTGCACACTCCACACATGAGACTCCATTTTCCTTGCAGACATATCTCCCTCCTCTAGGTTTAGATCATGAATACTTGAGTGCTGTGGTGACACCAGCCACCTCAAAGTACAACTAGTTTCATGTTACAAGAGCTCCCACAGCTGATAGCCCAGTCTCCCTCTATGGCTGGAAAGCCTTCCACTCCGTGGAACCACTTGCATGACTTCCCTTACACACTGGGATGAAGATCCCACAGGTCTTGATTGTCAACAAATTTTGAGTCTTTATTCCTGACAGGCTCATGATTTCCCAGTTTCACTGAGGCATGTAAGATGCTGACCAGTTTCACAAGGTGCTCCAGAGGTTGATCATCTCTTCCTGCACAATAATCTTTGTTACACTGTACAAAGTGTAGTTGCAAAGTGGTCTACAAAGAGAAACATTTGCAATAAAGCTTGATTGAAAAGTCTGGAAGTAGTTCACAGACACAAATTTGGCATATTCTAATTCAGCACTGAAACCTGATTGAAGTACTAATTTTCAGAGAAACATAACCCTGAACACTGTCTAAAGTTAACTGAAGGTGCTTTGTCCCTTAGAAAGCCTTGATTCTGAAGCCTGCCAAATGATTAATTACTCCAGTGTTCCCTCTGCTGTCTGACCTGAACTATCAGCCATGATTTCTGAAATGTTTCCTTAACGGTTACACTTTGAGATATGCCCTCATTTTGGTCCTCTGCTCACCTACTAGCATGCTATGCAAACATGGGGGCACTGGTGTCTTAGGACTGGAATTTTTTAAGGCATGGATGGGACTTAGGCGCTTGACCCCACTAATTTTTGAGATTTGAGCATCTAATTTCTTTAACGTCTTATCAAAATCCCTATTCAGTTTCCTGGACGTGGTTCATCAACACGGCCACAGATCACAGCATATCCTGAGTCGAAAAGGACCCACAAGGAGTGCCAAGTCCAACCCTGAAGTGAATGAACCAATGAGGATACATTCAATGAGTACTATATTTCAGGAAGAAAAAATACTCAGTAAATATGGCCCTTTTAAAAAGCAATGATCAATGAAAAAATGTAGCTTGGATCAGCTACAACGATGACAGTTCTGCAATCTGTGGGTTGTCTGTCCTTTCTTCTGGCTAGGTCAGGAACTCCTGTGATAGACAGTCCCACCAGAAGCCAAAAAGTGCCTTAGAATAAGCGTCAACAGGTATCAGCAGGCATTTCAGTAATGTGGATTATCGGAAGGTATTTTCTCTTCCCTTGAGTGATCATTTGAGATTTTCTTGACCTTTGGACTTCTTTTGGAGGCCCATAGAAGACCACTGGGGCCTCCAAACTGGGGAAAAACTCCTGGCACATTTTCTGGCTGGACAGAAAGACATAACTAAAGAAGTAATAATAAAAGAAAATTATGAAAATTACTTTAAAGTAATTTCCCCCCCAATCATCCTATTTTAAGGGCCCTGCTCATAATCCTTTTGGGCTGTACACTCAATAGCAGTGATTTCTTGGCAATCTTGTTAGCTCTGCTTTCGTATGGGTGAGCAGCCCTCCTATAATAAATCATTTAGCAGCTCACACGGTGATTCAACAGTGTTGTATCTTTCTCTTCCCTGACAGTTTGTCAGCATGGACTACGGCCCAACAGGCAGACCTATATCATCACATCCAGTCCTAACACAGGCTGGAAAAGAGAGAGCTTTGCTGCAAAATGTGCTCCATGGTACTTGGGTTTGAGCACATAAGCCCAGTTTGTAAAGCCAGAGTTGGTGGTACAGTAATGGTGCTACTGGCTTGGAGGTGGCTCACATCTGGCCAGCTGGGAGCAGAATCAACTTATGGCTGCGTTCAAAAGAGCAAAGTGGAAAACTTACACGAACCCTTCCAGCACTCACAGGTGTGGAAAGCTGTGATGGATCCATACTCTTGCAGGATAGGGTCTTTTAATTCAGAAAAGTTTCTGTGGATTCCGGTGAACTCCAGTATGACCCCCAAGAGGTCCAGAAGACAGAAGAGGAAGTTATTCCCTTGGAGCACTGAAAGGTCTTAGGGAGGTCCAACAGATACTCACAGTACTGCTTGTTTCTTTTATAGTAGGTGTTGGACATTTTTATAAAGAAGCATTCTGTATCTGCAGTCAGACTTACATTTACATTTTTCACCATCAGTATCTCTGGTGAATGAGTTCTTAGCTGCTATGTGTGTTTAAGTGGTGAAATTATCTCACAGCTCACAGTAGTAATTTAGGCAGGGTTACAAATTATACTCCATCCTTTGAAATGATGGGTAGAACAAAACAAAGAAAACATAATAAAGAAAATATGATAGAGTTTAGACTGATGGCTGATTTTGATGCCCTGACTCTTATGAATATACGACCATCCATGTCTGTGATGGCACGGCAGATGCCATCTGTCCCAGGAATGGTACCTGTGTACAAAAGCACCTTCACAGGCTTTGATGAATGTCTTGTTCTGCAAGGATTGTCATGACAGAGGAGATCACTGAGCAGGAGAGCCTGCTTAGAGAAAAAAGCCTCACCTATATCCTGCACTGCACTGCTTTTTCTTGCTTCTAGTTGAATACAATCCTCTGCTAAATACTGCCCTTTAAATGTTCAAAGGACAAAAAACCCACCCCTAATATTCCTGTGTCGTGGAACTAAATCATAATGTTGCTAAATAAGATACATTGTTGTCCTACTGCATGGAGGCAAGTCTTTTATTGCTTTTCTTGTTTTCTGACCCTGCTTCTCTCTTTCCTTTCCATTTTCCACATTTGTTTGCCTATTTCTTTATCTTGAGAAAATGAATATTCCAATTTGCTGTGAACCAGCTAAACTCCAAACAAATTTGGATAAAGCCCAGTGTTAATTCCAGGTACAGGTTTTCCCTTTTGATCTTCTCCACAGGAATATTTGCCAAGAAAAGGAAAGGGAAGACATTATTCACCAGTTCTTTCTGGATGATGCAAGTCACTGCTAAAATTAAAGGCTGGATGTAATGTGACTTTTCCCACATTTCTCAAACTTTCACAAGCAGCTACCTAGCAAATAGCTGTTCTAACATCAGTGAGAGGGGGTTTTGCTATTCTTTTTGCACATTTGATAAAAATAATGTGGTTTGGTGAACTACATGTTTATGCCACCATTACATAAAATTTATTATACACCAACAAAATGAATATAAGAACCCAGGAATTTACTTTGGAAGCTGGGACTTGGTTTTCAAATCACCTTTTTTTCCACATACAGTTCTTGATTTCCATCCTGTTTTTCACCAGTTTGGCAAAAGTTTCTAACTGCATGCTGTCTCATACATGACATGTGCTTGCCAATTTACTCTGGATGGTAAAAGGGAATAGGTAATATGTATACTGGCTGTGTGGCAACAGGGGAAGGTGCTGCAATTCAATGAGCAGAGTGCAAAATCAGCTGGAAGGTTATTGCAGATACATCCTGGAAGTGGAGAGTCCTGCTCTGGACCAGACTGTGTTTGGAAGAACACCCCATTTCCATTTCCAGTCTTGAATGAAGTAGATTTTAAGAAAGTAGCTGAAAAGCAGTCAAACTTGAAAGAACACTGGAGGAGAAATACTGTTTTGAGCTTCTGTGCCACTTCCAGTTCAGCAGAGGAGCAAAGGCAGTTTGTTGTCTTTACATTAAAGAAACAGGATGTCGTATTGGCAGGTACACAAACCTATGAGCATCCGCTCCCCATCAATGCACTTTTGTTTTAATGGGCTAAAAAGATCCTTGATAACAGCTGGTGAAAGACCCATTGTCCTGCCACATCCTTTTCCAGGCTTGATCTGTCAAGAGGGCAGAGCTCTGCAGCTCTAGGAGCAGAGAGCAGGGTGGAAGAGCCACACATTCCTTCAGAGTACCCTTTCAGTTGCTGGTCTGAGCATGTGGACATTTTCCTCTTGTAATCCGGCATAAATTTTATGAGAGGATCTGGAAAGAACATGTATGGACCTGGACCTTGCGATGCTTGGTAGCTATGAATGCAGAATGAAAGGACACTCTCCGGCCTGACAAGTTCACTGGTTCTGTGCTCAGGTTTATTCTTCCCTTTACCTTGGTACCTATTTATTTCGGATTGCTTCACATCCCTTTCACCACTCCTCCACTATATTATAGCTCGCTTGTCAACCCAATTTATGTCTTTTTAACCTTGTGTAACTTGTTATCACTTATTTGTGATCTTTCTCCTTTCACTGGCCTTCTCTCTGCTTTTCTTTCCCAGTGGTTTTCATGGTTTATATGTGTTGGGTTTTCCATCCGCACACTACATATGGACAAGAGGAAGTGAGAAGTACCTGAGATACATACTGGAGGTGAAAGACACCAGATTATGGCAATCTGGGACAAAATAAAGCAGGCTCATGGAGGAAAAAAAATGATGCTTGTTAAAGAGGGGGCTGGATATAGGAATTTCCTATACCAGAGGAAAGGCAGGTCTTGATGAGAACAATAAAAAGAAGGAAGGAAACGGTTGTTTGGGGGAGTAGGAGAATTGACCATGGCTGTGGATGAAAGGAGAAGCTAAGCCAGGCTCTGTTCCATTAGCAGAGCTATCAGCCTGGGATCTGGAGGCCTCCAGGAGAGGCAGAAGCATGTCTCAAAGCCAGAAAGGAAGGCCAGGCAGGAAAACCTCACAACTAAAGGCACAGCAGCATTTAAAACAAAGAGATATTGACCAGGGATTTGTTAGGCAGGGAACAGAGAGGATGGTGAACCCCCTCAAAATTATGCCTTGTAAATGACATTGAATACTTACATGCATTTATGCATGTGAGCTCTCATTTTGAATCACCTGCATTCTGATTCATTAGGCTTATAGCTCACTAAATAGCAACATGTGGTATATCCAGTCCTGGATTGTCAACAGCTTTTAAAATCTAAAAATTTAATTAAATGCAAAGACTGAAATATAAGAAAATATCAAATGGTGCTCAGCTACCAGGTGACAATTGGCTGTACTAGCTTTCAGAAATCAATATAAAAGTCCAAAATAGACAAAAACTGCTTCACAAAAGGGCTTCACACTCTTCCAGGACAGTGTGAGAAGGGATAATCCTACTTTTCTCCCAGGAAAGAGCAAATTCAGACGATCCATCTACTTCTGTAATTCCCAGAATGACACAGAGCATCAATGCCAAGCCTGAAAATATGTTGCTGAATGAGTGGTACCAGAGAGAAAGTGACTGTGATAGAAGACAGCATGGCCGGGATAAACAAACAGATGCTGTCAGCCAAATGCTGAACACTGCAAATATACCACAGCAGATGCCCTGATTAAATAAAATGTGAAGTCACAACATTTGTCTGAGTGGTTGGAAAAAATCAACATGCTCTCATGGTCACAGATTCATTGATTTTTCATGAGAATTAAAAATAACTAAAGCTTATTTAAAGAGTCATTTTTCAAAAGCTAGGATTTTTCTATGTATTGCTTCCAAGTGGATATTGTTACCAGCCTTCTCTCCAAGATAGCTTGCATGTCATTGAGAGTAGAACTGTCTTTGAATCTAGTTTTATCAAGGAAGAGAATTCTAAACTCCTGGTAACCATCTCCTCCACCGCCTTCCTCTGCCTTGATAGATGCTGCTTTAAGGGCTCTTCTCATCTGCTCACTTCCACACAGGACAGGCTGTGAAAATGCACAACCTGCCTTTGTCAGTAAAGGCAGTAAAGTCAAGTCAGTAAAGTCAGTAAAAAGATCTCCAAATACTCTCTGGCAGGATTAATGCCTGTTGAGAAGTATTAATACCAATATCTTTAAGCCAGAGCTGTCCAGCTCCCATGGCATCACGAGGCAGCCATGCTGCGCTTTGCAATAGTGTGAGGCCCGTGGCAGTCCAGACACTGCAGCTCTGAAATTATTTGGGGGTTAAACAGAGCTGTGCTGGGTGTGCCTACCCCTGGCTTGTGCTTTAGAAAAGGAAGGAATTCCAAGCAGAATTTTTACAGTAAATACCATACAACCTCAAGTTCTCTGCATGATATTCAGTGATTTGTTAAAGGCACAAAAAAGACAAGCAAACCAAAGAAATGTACAGAAGTCCTTGAGCAACAACAGGGAAGATACTTAGCCAGAACAGTATGCTCATGGTTCAGCTCAGATTTCTTTGAGATCTGGCCCAGGACTGTGCAACATCCCAAAGTATCACCATTATGGTCTGGAGCAAAAAAAAGAAGCGCTGCTCAGAGAATTTCAGCCCGGAGTGGCAGATTGTGGAGGAGATAAAGAGACAGAAAAGCCCTGATGCCAGCAGGATAACTTCCCTTCTTAAAAGCTGAGGGGCCTTGCTGGTTTAACGCACATTTGTAAGAGCTCACAAAGAAAAGATTAAAGGGCAAGGTAAAATAGAAAAAAAAGATATGATCCTTGGGTGTTTCACCCATTTTGTTCTCTGTGCCATGCTTTTTGGTAAAAGAAATGTTTTTCAAAGGGAGGTTACGCATGTTACTGGAAGCATTTGTGACAGATTGGCTTTGAAGAAAAAGGTTTATTGTCAGACTGATACAACCAGAAAGAGTAGCAAGAGCACAAAGATGCCATCTAGGAGTAGTTTTGCTGAGAACTTGGTCTTGAGCTCCAGACCTGTTCATTCAGGGAGACAGACCATAGTAGCAGAAGCCGTTCAGGACACAGCTTCCTTGAAGCAAGCTGTTCATTGCTGCTGTGGGATAAGATCAGGCCTGCCATAACAGCAGTCAGGCCTTAGTAAACCTCTGCTCCTGCTACTCAAGATGCTTAACAATTTTAGATACCAGGTTGAAGACAAAAAGAAACAGTAGAGCTACTCTTCGCAGCAGAGAAAACGGAACAAGGTAGAAGACCAAACCAATTAATACAAGTTGAACCCACCCTCTACCTAGAACAGTATCTTCCTAAGCCTCTATTCTTCCATTTGTGCATAGCAGCAGAAAGATCTCTGCAAACCAGAGAAGACCCTCTTTCTCTGCTTCTGCTTTCTCCTATAACCACTACATTATGCATTTCTCCACAGTTACTTTACTTATGCATAGGCACAGTCTGATTTTGGGAAGGGCGATTGAACCTGGACAAAGATATGCAGCTTGACACTGATACCTGCACCCCCATAGGTTTTCCCCTGTCTAATAAATACAGATATGAGTGTGTTGATAAGGATTGTTGAAGTGCTGGCTTGAGTTTTTTCTAGAAAGAAAAAAGAAGAAGTTAAACTGAAGCACTTGTTTTTAAACAAGAGAATTTTGCAAAGAACTTCAAGAAAAAAATCTCCTATTTTGTTGCTGCTACAAATTCCACCACTAAGTTTCCAGCATCTGGTTAGGAGCAACAGAGTGACCTTGGGAAAACCTTGCTGCAGTTTCTAACATTCTAGTTTTTGTATTTTGTCTCCTGCAGTTGCCAGGGTGGTTGCAATACGGAAAGGAAAATTGAAAAACCTATGACTGGTATTCAAGGGGCTTAGAGCAAGCCCTGCAACTCCCCGGGCAGATGGTGATTTAAAAAAAAAAAAAAAAAAGGCAAGCTGGGCTGATGCTAGAAGTGTGTTTCCATGGGAACAGGGAGGTAGGGATGCTGCCTCGTACTTGACCAAAGGAGAAGCTGGTTCAGGATTAGGATTAGAAAAGAAGTGGCTAGATTCATATTGACAGTCAGAGTGTCTTTCACACTCCTAAATACATAACAGGGCTCTTTAAAGACTGCACTAACTCTATATCCATGTGCTGCTGTGAGGATTTAATAAATTTAAAAAGTTGCGTGTGCCTGACTGTAAGCGTATAAATAGAAGTTCATATCAGAGCACATTTTCTTTAATGATCCATGAAAATTGATTGCATAAATGGGAAGTGAATGTCCACCCCTCACTTCTAGACAAGGTCTTTGTCTTGAATGCTGTTCTGTGTGGTATGATGCTTACTCCAGCCCAATCCAGCTCTTCTAGTTCTCCAAGAGGTGATGTTGAGATCACCAGACAGGAAAATCATGCATCTGATATTGCACAGTAATAAAAAAAAGAGAAGAGGTAGGATAATTATTTTAAATTGTTAGTCTTTCACTGCCCCAGGAGAATGAATTTAATTGTTGTCTGATAAACATGAATGTTATTTAAATATTACAAGAATCAGAAAATAGTTTGTGTTAGCATAAGTATTTCAAAATACACTTATTATTTATCTTTAAATGTTTGAGATTAGATTACCCATTCATCTAGTTTTTGTCTAGTTGGAGTTCTCAGAAAAATCCCTATAAACCTTATATCCTGTTTTTAGGCCCTTTGTTATTCCAGCAAATTTAAAGCAATAAACAAAGACCAAAACAAAAGGTAGAGAACAATAAAGACAAATTCCTAGAATGAAAATAGAGTTAAATATATGCACTTTCGTGATATATTTGTATTTTAAGAGCTGGTAATTTTTTGTTGACTATCAAAATAAACAAGATTCAAAATCCCAGCTATTGGACTGAGGGGAATTGAGGCCCAAAATAAGGGCATGTTGAAAAGTAGATTCTACAGTTTACTTCTTGTCAAAACTTGTTGACAACTATCCCAAGCTGAAGAAGTGGCCAGTTATGACCCCTTTCCGAAATACCTTAGTAGTAGGGGTTAAGGTTCGCACACCTGCATTTCCAGCACACAGATGCTTTTCTATGCTTGCACAAATATAAGCAAGTAACTTCGGCTCATCTTTTGAACACTCGTGAGAGGAGATTTTTAGGATTCGTCTTTTAAAAGGTCTGATGAAAAAAAAATTTCCTTCTGTTTCTAGAAACTTCTATGCTTAACTTTAGGCTAAAAAGCAACTGCTTGAGCTAGGACTACTCGCACCATGTAAGTTAGGCATGCAAGTCTCTTCAGGACAGAGTTGGATTTCTTCCTCTGCGTAAAGAGAAAAATGGGAAGTATTCACCCACGGTATATATTTTTAAGCACACCTTGATGCCTGCTCTGCTTTTCAAGGAAGACTAACGAGTCCGGCCCTGTGCCGACCCTCACGCGCTTTCGCAAGGCCAGTCTCGCCCCTCAGCAGCCCGAGGAGATGTTCCGCAGTGCCGTCAGAGGCACCTGCCGTGCTCCGCTCCTGCTGCAGGAGCCCCCGGCCCTCAGGCAGGTGGGTGAGGGCCGGGCGGGGAGCAGCGCGCTCTCCCGCCGCGGGCACTGGAGATTCTGGGTGCTCCGCGTAGCAGCATCGATTAATGAGGTGTTTAAGGCAGCAGCCGCAAGCAGCAATTCACCGTGCGCGGCTCGGTGCCCTCCGGGAGCTGAGGGCGGGGGACTGGCTGCCCCCCAACGCAGGGGGGTGCCCTGCCATCGAGCCCCCACTCCCCAGGAGCAGCGGGGTGAGGGGAGCGGCTCTTCCCCAAGCAGGGAGTGCCTTGCCATCCCCGTCACCGTCCCCCACGCGGGGTGCCCGAGTCCCCCGCCCTCCCTC
>VZTG01004476.1:375505-567409 GCA_013397845.1 Melanocharis versteri
CCCCGCCCCCGGCGTTGGGATGCACGGGCCGGCTGTAAACATGAGCCGGGCAGGTGCGCGGAGCTACGCAGCGGACGCGGATGCGTCCCCGTCCCCCGCGGGGCTCCCGGGGGCGGCGAGGGGCCCCGCCTGGCNAATGCTGTGTCAGTCTTCAGGGAATTTGCCCTAACATGATGTGAATCTGGCTGGTGTAGGACCAGAGGAAAAGGAACCACAATGAATGTGAAAAGAAGGGCTTTTATGCCAAGGAAAGGTGAGCCTGCAGCTTGGAAAAGTGAAGTGCAAATAAACACCATTTGTCTTGGGAAGATGAATACAGCTGTTTCTGTATAGCCTTCTTCATGATAGAGGACCAAGGGAGAGAGGCACATGACTCCATCACACATATGGTATAAAAATACCTTGTGACCGTGAGTCCTGCTGACTGCTAATGAAGCCAAGAACTCAATGGTAAAGCAGTTCTGTAGATAACTAAGCTGTCATCAGCCACTCCAGGCATGATAATAATTAAGGGACTATAAGTCTTCATGTATTAAACAGAACCTTGTGGGTCAGGCAGAAACTTCTCTCTTGGGCAGTCCAAGAGTTCCATGTGTACAGGGGAAGCTGTCAATAACTTCTTGTGCTTCCTCCACTTTTTACAGCGTCATCTACTTGATGCATGAATGACAGAACTGTAATGTGCTGTTAATTTTGCAACCGTTCCCTTGCCTGAGGGGAGTGTGTCAGGAGCCTGGAGCATTGCCACTGCTGTGGTGTGAGGGGGAAGCATCTGCCTTTCCAGCAGTGCCCAGAGTTGATGCTCCCACTAAGAGAAAGAAGGAAGAAGCTGCCAGTGGAGCAAATGTGGCTTAATTTGCCTAACACATTGTATTTCCTTTTAATCCCAGTTTGGCTTAAGCTCTGGAGCATGAGGGTTTTTACCTCTTCCAAAAATCTGGTCAGGATTCACCCTTCTAAATCAGGATGATTTGAACTGACTGAATTATGTGGAACTTGATAAGCTAGTGTGAAGTTATTGAAAAGCAATGTCAGTCTTAAAAAGAAATAAAATAAAAAAAAAAAGAAATTATAAGGTATCAACATTCAGTGTGCCAAGCCCTATCGATTTGCGTGAAAAGCAGAAATGAGGGTCATGCTGTGTCTGGCTACTAGGTCCATCTGCTTCAGCTGGCTCTGTACTTGTCTCTCACCAGTTTATTCTCTGGCCTAGAGATGTTAGCAAATGTCCAGTGTGTTGTGTCTTCCAGCTCCTTTCTGACCATTTAAAATTACATCTCTTTCAAATGAAAATAAAAGAAATTGTTATGATTACAAGCAGGGCTATTGAACGTGTAGTATGGAGCAGACAAGCTAGTGATAATGTTAGCAGTGTAAAACAGCTTAAAACCTGTCTTCGGCTGTAAAATAGTGCCATGCAAGGAAATTAAAGTAGAAATGGACAGATTGAAAACTCTCTGAGCTTATTGTGCATTTTTATTTCTAACGATTATGTTGTGTGACTTGCTTGTTGGATTCTCGTCTGGTTTCAGTCCTCCTGTGAGTGCTGTCACTATTGTTCTAGGGATGACAGAAATCCACCCTGTGGTCTGCAGTACATTTCTGCTCTGGTGGGACTGGAAAGGGAGGCTTGTCCTCTTCTTGCAGATGGGCAGCCAAGACATTAAGTGATGAATGTTTAGATCTGCAAGGATCAAGGACCTTCTGTTCCACTGCTCTGGGGGTGTTAGGGATCTTGTCTTTACTCTTTGGGTCTGTCACCTTTCACCAGAGCTGCTCTTCTGGGTGTCAGAAGCCTTCCTTTTTCTCTGGCTTTAATATGGATGCTGCAGTGTAGGGTGGTCTAAATTACACTGAAGTTTTGGTGGATTCTTGTACTAATCCTCTTGTCTCTCCCTGGAGCTCTGACCCAGTAGCACTGAGGTGGGAGCAGGGAAAAAGGCCAGAGCTCTGACTCTTACAGCCGAGGCTGCTTATACATTTAACAATCTGTGTTTTGTGAGAGAGTATTTCGAGTGGTGATAGATTTGGTCTCTTGTCTGTGTTGCAAAAGGTGGGATTTTGGAATTCTGTGGAGTTTTGATCGTGAGTCCCTCTGGGTAGGAAACCAGAGTTCAGACTTGCTTAATTTGCATAAGTATCAACTGTGCATTCCTCTTGTAACAGCAAACTAGTCTATTATTTTAGTTTAGTTTGGCATGTACTACGTAAGTGAAGAATGCCCTCTAAATGATAAAATGCACCTTATTAGTAGCACTCAGAGGAATTAAAATAAAGGCACTGTATTAAAAACCCTGTGAGAGAACTACATCAGTCTGCATTATTTAAAGGTGTGGTGTCTCATTTCAATTAATGCATCTCAGTTTCACTGAAAGAATATATCTGCCTTGTAAAGCCTAGTGGCATACTACAGCAAAATAACAAATCTAATTTAATCTAGTGGCCTGTAATCTTAAAATATCAAGGTTCTTTGTATGCGTGTTTAATCTGGAATAGCTGGTGGTTGAAAGAACATCTGTATAAACAGAGTTATTCTTGCTGTAAAGACTCATAGGAGAATAATATGGTGATAAAGTCACATTTAATACCAGTGTAACTCCTAAGGGTATTGTTATCTCCTCATCACGCCTCCTAGCCTTGCCTCATTAATATGCTCTCTTCTCATTGCTGACTTGGTTCAATTAGGGATGGCTTTTCCATAGATTTATATTCCTTAGAAACTTTGCCAGCTGATAAGAATACTTCCTTTACAGTTGTATGGCAATAATAAACAGGTCGTATTTTTCTGTCCCCTGTGACCAGTGCTTGACTTTATCATTCCCTCTAGATGTGTGTAGGCTAAACCCCATCAACCTCTAATGAATCTGCTGCTTTCTTCCTATATACATTCCCTGTGAGAATTCTCATGTTTTGGAGAAATTTGCCAGCCAGAGAAATTTGTTGGGTGTTTTGTGGCTTCTTTTTGCCTTCTAGCAAAACACCTTTTAGATTTTTGTATTTAAGGTGGCAATTTAAGTTGGTAACAGTGATGCTGCTTCCAGGAGGAGCTGTGCATGTGCATTCCCTGGGGCCTCTGGATGTGTCACATCACACAGCAGAATAGGCAGGCCACTCCTGCACTACCTTCTCTATGGAAGAGTATGAGAGCCATCAATTCGGGGAAGTGACTCAGGCAAATAAACTTCATGTGATTTGCTTGAGCGCGAAGTGTAGAAACAAGGTTTCTATGGGGTGTCTCTCTCAGCCAGAGAGCTGAGGTTCCCACTGCAAAAGTGTAACTTAAAAGGAGTTGAAGGTAGTTCATTGGCCAAATCTTTCCTGATGGTGAAGGACTTGTTTGGAGTATCTGCAGCAGGGGCCTGGAACTTGAGTAATACGCAAGTTTGTTTATATGACCTTCAGAATACAGTATGACCTTTGAGGAACATCAGAGATAAAGCTCTTTTGGTGATATGTATTGGGGAAGCTTGACTGATTCACTGAGTATACGAGTGACCTGTGTCCTGCAGGAGTGTTTCTATTTCCAAACATGTATAGACATCTACCCTTCCTTTGCTGTGAAGCTGATTCTAAGATCCTTGAGTAGGGACTCCAGTTCCTCTGAACATTTATACAGTTCCTAGAACCAATAGCCAAACTGGGACCTTTGGGTGCCACTACAGTCCTGCCATTATTTGGATAGGAATGGATTAAATCCAACAGACATATTCAGCAAGCATTTCCAGAGAATTCAGTTTAACTACTTTATGAGAGTATTTCAATACAACCACCGTAGAATGTTGCGCCAAGCTCTAAAACTGAATGGTTTTATTAATCAAATATTGTAGAATAGTTGTTGAATGAGCTTCCAAGCAGTGCTGCAGTTCAAATTTCTCAGCCTTTAGCCTTTCTTTCTTTTTAGTTCTTTTTCTTCTGCTGGAAGAGTGTCTTCCCTATATACTTTATGTAGTGGGAATGAATTTATTAAAGTGAGCAAGTGTATTCTCAGACTAGAAGAAACCTCTGCAAATGTATTAGACAAGTTGCCTGATATGTGGACAAGCTGAAGTATAGGCCAGAAGAATCCTTCCCACAGTGTTTGTAGGGTAACCATGAAGAGTCAAAAGGTGTGGGGCTGATATCTGGCCCTAGATGTATGTGAATGCAGGATAAGTTTACTGCGGTTACAGTGACTGGACTTGGAGAGGAATTCTTCACTGCTATCTCTACATCTCCTCCTGAGCATCTTTTAGGGACTGCAGGCAGGACAGATGGGATGCTCTTCATTCTGGCTCAGTTAGTCATTCGGTGGAATGAGAGCTAAATTGATTTAATCGGGGTGGAAGAACTCACCCAAACTCTCTGACCCTCTCAGACTACCACCTTCTAGATATTTTTTCCTCTCCAGTTGCCTGGCAGCCAGCCTCCTGTGCTGTGTACATGAACCCAGTTCCCTTGTCATGAGATCTGTTTAAGCCATGTTTACAAGTAGCGCTTGGCACGGGGGTGAAAATAATCAGAACAACACTACTGTTAATGAAGGGATAATGTCAGGAAATGCAGGACTGAACTCTTAATTGTCTTAAACCTGAATTAATTTCTACTTTCAGTACTGAAATTTTAAAATAGGTAGAAGATCTGACCTTAACACTAGTCTGGGATACTGTTATGCAGTTGGTGGTGAAGACCAGTTAGCACAGCTATGTAACCTCATTGTGCTTGTTCTGCTAGTAATTACATTTTTAATTTTTTTTTTTTAAGGCAGACATTGGTCCTCTAAAAAGGAAGGTGAAGTGTTTTCCAAGTATGGAGTTTAAATAGTAGGTTGATATAGCAGAATTTTCTAGCTTCTAAAATGTTTTGGCTTATCGTGACAGGCTATAAAAGCTGTATTATCTTTTGTTTGGAAAATCTAGCAGTCTAGGAGCTTTTCATCCACGGATGAAAAATTCTGCGCATTTGCTGCAAACATTCCAAGAACAGCTTTTTAGTGAAAAAGCCATTTATGGGGTGAAGTGTCACTTAAAAGGACATTTTGGTGTGCATGCCATGAAGATCTAAGCTTTCCCTCCTCCTCCTCCTCCTCCTCCTCGTCATCCTTCTCCTCTTCTCCTTCCAATACTATCATTTAAAGAAGAAAGACTTGCCTCGCTCGGGCCCTTAGATCACAATGAGTACAGCAGATACTATGGCACCAGTAACACGTCATTAAAATTGATAGCTGAAACTTCTCCCAGCTATGTTAATCACTGTCTTGGGCGAAAGGGTTGTGGCCTGTGTCCTTGAGACAGCCTTGTTAGAATGTGAAGAACACTAATGTACCACAGCTTAAAGTGAAGAAATCCCTGCCTATTACTGCCTTTTATTTTATAAATAGCAGAAATGTACTTCCTGTAACTGGGACAGGGTGGGGACTGACTGCTGGGGCAGCAGCTCTGCTGGAAAAGACTGGGGGAACCTGCAGGAAAACAGGCTGGGCACAAGCCTGCAGTGTCCTGGCAGCAGGAGAGGCTACCCCTTCATGATCCTGTGGAGCTGGTAGTGATGGAAGTGGCTGTTTGCTCCTGTTTGGCACTTGCTAGGCCCCTCTTGGAACACTGCATCCAGTTTTGGAGCCCAGAGTGTGGGAGGGACATTGATAAGCTGGAGGAAACTGAGCAGGAAGCCCCCAAGCTGAACTGGGCTGGGATACTTGCCGTGAGAGAAAGGGTGGTGGAGCTGGGCTTCTTCAGGGTATGCTACTGAGTTTCCTTTGTAGAAACTCCTCAAAGCAGTGTAACATATGTTTGGCTTCCAATCTAACTATTTTTGCTAAACCTGTCTTATTATAGGAAACTGTAAAAATGACCAATTTCCTTGACTTGAATTTTTTTTTTGTTGTTATTTAATTCACTGTACACTGCTATAATTGACTATTAAGGAATTTAAATTATTTCCCTTCCTTTCCAGATTTTGAGAAGATGACATGCAGGCTTAATTCTTGAGAATTTAGATGCTAAATCCTTAAGAGGCTTTCTGTTTGTGGTATTAGTTGTTTATAAGAATCCTTTACCTTGACAGTCACTCTGCTCAGTTCCAGTATAACTTGCTACTGTTAACTAGGGTTTTTCTTTAATTGTATGTGTATATGATGATTATTGCCAGCAATCCTTATTCTAGAAAAATGTGTAGCATAACAATAGAGTTAATAATAGAGCCTGCACCTGATGTTGAAATTGACTTAAAGTAGTCTAGTGAATTCTTGATTGATGAGAAGATCTTCTTCATTTGCTCATTTGAAGAGAAACCCTATTTTGCTGGTTTCAGCTGTTCAGAAGTCTCATGCCTAGTACCAAAGACAGTTTGATTTTGAAATCAACTTTGACATGCTGAGATTCTGAAAAATAATACTGCTGTGGCTTCTTGGCTTTGGCATCATTGTGAGTGATTCACAGAGCACTTCACAGGCTAAGGAGCAGCAATGGTGGAGGCAGGGGAAGCAACTCTTTAATTCTGCTCTGAACGGATGGATGAGTAAGGTAAGAGAGAAATGCTCTTTGTTAATTGCTCCTTCACAGAGTGTTCTGCATGATCGCTGGTTCATGATGGAAGTAAGACAGGGATTTTTGCAAGGTGTGATCCCACTGTGAGTTTCAGGAAGAACATGAAAGGAGAAGTTCTCTGTAATGACTTTTCCTTACGCTGTTCCAACATCCAAATTCTCTCTACCTCCATCTGACTTTTCCAGTCTTCAGAAGAATCCCAGCCCTTCAGTTATCTACAAGCTGTATGGAAAGTGGCTGCACATTCTCTGTATAATGCACAAAACCCGGGAGACCTCGTCCTGATACTGCAAATACATTCCCTCTTGTTTCCTTTCCTGTAGGTGTTGGTAGATCTCTGTAGAGTGTTGCAATCCGGAGCAGTCAAATGTCTTGGTGGATTACAGTATCATTTAAAAGATAAATTAAGCTGTTACCTGCAGTTCCTCAGACATACATTTCTGTGTTTCAGGTTTTTCTCACCAACAGTGAGGAAGCAAAATCTATGGAAAGATTAACACACAAGACCTCTAAAAATTTATTTTAGCTCTGATACATACATTCAGCAGAAATGCAGGTCAAGGGCTTTACATAGGGTATTGATAATGCCTGATAGCACTGCATCATCTGGATTCCTTAACATGGGATGGGACTCTTGGAAGGAGAAGTTGTGAACTGAAGATGAAGAAAAGTATGGTCTTCCACTTTGGGAACTTTGCATTTCCAGAGTGGCAGGAAAAAGCTCCAAATGATCTTTACACTAAAACCAGAAGGCCAAGAAACTCAGGAATTTGTAGTTCAGCATCAGGTCACACACTGGCACAAAGAGTTGTAACTGTTGCTCTGACTTGAGAAGCACAACCTTGCTTTTGCAAAAGCAGAGGCTGATGCCCATAAATAACTGATTCCAAGTGGGAGCAGAATGCCTGCATGGCTACAGAGGACAGGGGGTTGAGGTTAGAAATCTCTTTGTGGGGCTTTGCCGGCACTGTTCTCCATGAAATGCACAAGGTTATGCTATGCTGTCGTATCACAGCAGATTGTGGCTCTGGTGGAGGTTAGAGGTCTTGTTACATGTCTTAAAACAAATGTAATTCCCAAATCCAAACCTCTCACTTTAGTCTTCACCTGCATATAAATATTCAAGGAAATTATGGAACTCATAATGATTTATTTCTTGTGCAAGTTTTATATCTGATATGGGTGTATTAGACACTCCCTTTCAACTGTACTTCCAACAAATACTGAAAATCCTTTGTCCAAATGTCTACTTTACTAATCTAGTAAATTCTTAAGTGAGAGATTTTTCTCAAGTCTGCTGTCAGAGAAGGGAAGCTTCTGTGTCTGAGGAAAAGCACGGAAGTCTTCTTCCCCATTTTTTTTCCCCTGGTTTTGAATATTAACTTCATGCCTTTGGTGGCAGTTTTGCTTGTATTTTCCAATTTCTTTTTTTCCAATTTAAGAAGAGTCATGGTGTGTTAGCTGAAGTCTGCTATTTGTCAGTGAGTATTTTCTGACTGTGTTTGGGAAAGGGGGAGGATTGAGAAGAGGCAGAAGTGACTGCCTTGTCTCTGTCAGGCTGGTGCAGACAGGGATGCCCAGTGTGCCAGGATGTTCAGCCATGAATCCCTTGGCTTTGTTTCTGTGCGATTGTTGTCATTCATTTCAGTGGGCCAACTCACATATATTGTTGCAACAAAAACAGCTCTGGAAAATTTTTCAGTCCAGAGGCATAAATGTAACTATGTAATCTAAACAGGGAAAAAAAAAAAGAGAATAACTATGTAAGTATTTTTTTTTCTGTTTGTCCTTTTCCTGATTCTGATGAGTTGTTTTTTTCAAATTGTGGTTTGGAAAAAGGAAGGTACAGATTTAGCAGTATACATGTGCAGTGTCTGTCTTCTGAGAGTGTTTGGCTCAGTTAAAGATAGCCAAGAAAATAATTCGTTTTCCAGAAAAAGTTATGCTTGCAAGGAAAAGAAGGTGTCATAATCAGTGAGCCACAAAGGTGAGTCTTGCCTGAGTTCAGAGAAGTTATATAAAACCTTAGCCTACTATCTTACCCCTCCCAAAACCAATTTTTATTTCAACAAGGGGGCCTTTAGTTTTGGAATAACATGTTAAAAAACCAAAAATCAACAAAGTTTAATTGACTCAAATGATCCTTTATTAGAAACATCTTGCCTCTTCCAAAGGGAAGCAAAAGTACCCTCTAAACATTTTAATTATGAACATGCAGATCTTCAGTCTTGCTGGGATTTTGTTTTCTCCTTCCCTCAGAGCCACTCTGCCCGTGTCACTGCTCTGCTGAGGGTGCTGGGCTGAAGGGCACTTTCTGTCAAGGCAGGCACGTGTGCCTGCTGGTGGTATGGGCTGTAGGCAGTGTTACACTGATCTCTCGGGACAGCCCAGGTGCATGGCCACTGCTCAGAGTGGAGGTGGTGGCCCCTGTGTGCTGGTTCCAGCGGGTGCTTCCAGCATTGGCTGCTGTTTCATTGCAGCTCCTGACACCCAGAGACTCCCAGACTGGCACAGCACAGCGAAGGGTGAGATATGTCCTATGAGGAGACGAGCGGAAAGGAAGCACAGGGTGTTAAAAATAAAGCTGGTGAAGGTGCAAAGCAATTTTATCTCCCTTGCTTATCTTATCTTTCAGTAATTATTTTCTCCCAGGAAGCAGTCCAGTTAGATTTGCAGATGTTCATTTGCTGTGGGTGCCCTCCAAAGATAAGCATCAAACTGGGTCTATGAAGGATATGCGGCATGAAGGATGCACTGCACTTGGTGGGAGAACCTTCTTGGAGTACCCTAAACAGGAAAAGATCCCTATTTTTATTTAAAAATGCATCTCAGTAATAAATGCTTTGTAACTTCATTCCTTTCCCTCATTTTGCTTTTTATTAGTAGCTTCAGGGGAAAAAGTAAGCAAAGTTGTTATAGATAGCTATGGGACAATTTAATGAAAATTCACAGGGGTAGCTCTGAGGTGACATTCCAGTAAGATATAATAAAAATCTTGTCTACTAGTGCTTGTGGGATTTTATCCAATAATTTCCATTCATTGTAGTTCACTCGTGTCTCTGATGTTGCACTGCTGAATAATAGCTTTGATTCTGTACTTTTTATTTTTGGATTTCAGCCAAGACTCTTGAGTGCATATTCTGATTATAGGCAGATCTGATATTTGTGGTTTTTACATCCACCTTCAATATTTGTTAGTTTTTCAGTGCAATGCTTAGTTCTCCATTGCCATACTGTGTTTCTTTTTTTCTTTTTCTTTTTCTTTTTCTTTTTTTTTCTTTTATAAATTGTGTGGAAAAAACTTGCATTTCAGCTTCCCACATTAAGGGCCTTGAAATCAATAGATCAAAGCCAGAGCAGACTTCTTGGAAGTGGTGCAATCTCAAACTGTGTTGAAAGCTTTTGTTTTCTGCCTTCTTCCTGTCTCTTGGTATCTCCCAAGAGGAGGAAGACCATGAGGGGGGTCTCTGTGTAGGGAAAGGGGAGTTCCCATCCTTGCATGCTTGCGGTGCAGGGCTATGTGACCAGAAGGTGCTGATTTTCACAAGTAGCAGTGGGGGCAGGCTTTGCCCAGGACGAGGAGCTCCCAAATGAAGCATCAAAGTGACAGTTTCCCATGGCTTGACCTGGGCTCCAGTACACCCAGGAAATAGGTGCTGTTGGAAAAAGTGCTCATGGAGAAAGGACTGTCAGTGATAACTATGAGCAGTGAACATTTCTCAGTGCATGCAACTTCAACAAGGTTGAAGTTTTCTTTTAGAATTGAGAGGGAAAACAGAAGCATCTTGTACACAAAATGTATGAAGAGAGCGAAATACAAGGTCCTATTTTTGTGTTTGGTGGGGAGGGAGAGTGCTTTAAACCTAGAACTGCAACAGCATGAAAGCTGTAGATGGTTGGTGAAGCAGATGTGGTAGAGTCAATAAAGTTGAGATGCTTCCATGTGTTAAAAACTCTTGCTGGTACTCCATTGAGGATAAGCTTTTATTTCTTCAACAAAAAGCAAGTTAGAGAAATGGCTCTTCTACAATGTAGAAAGCTGCTGTCAAGGGCAGAAGGTCACTTCCAGTGTGCACACTTGTGTCCTTTGTTGTCCAGAGGTGTATCATAGCAGAATTCTTCAGGACAATGGCATGAGAGGAAAAGAGCTGCTGTCTGACAATTTTCCCACAACCAATTGCATTTATGGGTTGCCATGAAAATGTCTTGTAAACGACTGAGCTTGAAGCCACGTGTGTTGACCTGTGCACTTGTCCTCTTGTCCTACTCCTCAGAGCCATGATTTCTTCCTGCCAGAAGTCTAATGAGGCTGTTGGAGGGAAAGAGCACGTTTGGGAATTTCTAGAGTGGGGTAACTATAGCTCTTTCACTCCCAGTGCAGTGACAGAATATTTGAGCTAATACAACTGGGAGAATTACAGCCTTGTTCCTACTACTAAAGCAAAATGCCTTTTTCTTGCTCATCAACAGCCCATCTAACTTAAAATATGACTTTTGACTGAAGGGCTTTGGACCATTTTACTTGCTGCTTGTGTGGGCAACTTTGGGGAATTTTTTGTCTGTAAATGACTGCCCAGTAATCCGTCTGTTAATGCACAGAAATATGGGTGGCAAAAGGCACTCATTTGATGCATTTGTCACATGGATTCTGCCAGCTCTCTGCATCCTATGTGCCTTAAGGGCTTAAAATATCTTTATATAGGATAATGGTTATTGCGAGCTTACTTGAGTAATTGATGTGCAGTTGGTCATCTGTGCCCCCTGTATCTTTGTATCCTGGTGCATATAACTTCAAGGTTTTTCTTCTAAATTTGCACAGAAATAAAGAAATTTAAGAAATTTAGTTGAGAGAAGGGAAGAAATGAGAAGTAGCAGAGTGGATAAAGAGCTTCAAGAGAACACACCCTGTAACAGGCACTTCAGAGAATATAAGCAAGATCAGGCATGTCTAATCCACTGTAAAATCTCCATTTCCCCTAGGAAGTCCTGGTTGGATTGGGGATATCAGGCCCTGATCATGTTGCAGGCAAGATCTTTCTACTGGAAATATTTGATAGCAATTCTGACTGGAGTGAGTTGCTCAGCAGGGATTAATAGAGATTCCCTGGTACATTGTTTCTGTGAAGTTGTTTCTTCAAGAGTTCTGCATTTAGTATTCCCTTCTATCACGGTAGAAAGTGAGAAGCATGAGTACAGACGTATACCAATTTGCCAGATCATCTCTTTGGAAGACACTTGGACTCAACTCTCAAATTAATTCCAAATTGACCCTGCTCTGTTTCTGAAGAGACCAGTTGCTTCTTTCCTTTACTGCTTCTGTCTTTGTCCTGCATAAACCCCATTTTTAAGAGAGAAGGTGGTGGAGGCAGATTTTAGTTAGACTGTGGTGTGAGCTCCTGGTTTTGCTTTGAGGTTGGGCTGAACATATTGCTTTCCAGCTCTAGGCAGTTGTTCCTCTAGTCGACTTGAACAGCATTTCATCCTGACAGCTGTTTTGCTGACATTATCCCCAGTTAGTTATTCATTGGGATTAAGGGCTTTCTGTAGCCAGAACTCTTTGCTGGGAGTGTGCTGTCATTTGGCAGACCATTAAACCAGTAATTCTACAGTGCTTAAAAATTTTAATTTGCCCTACATTCTTCATATTTGGAGTTCCAGCTTAATTGCCCTGTGGGCAAAGAATAAAAATTGACTATAAATACCCTCATTTTTCTACCTGTTCCCCTTTCCCACAATATTTTCAAGCCAAAACTTTAAGAACCAGATTTTGGTAAGAGTTGCTTTTTCCTGAGGTAACACAGGTACCATATGTGGGCTTGGGACTCTGTATACAACTGTTTCTTGAACACTGAGTGAAGTTCATGAGCAACAAGAAGGTCACTCAGCATTCATTTGATTTGTTCACTCCCTGAAGATGATTACTGTAGTTTCCAGATTTGGTCCCGTGGGTAGCATGATCCTGGGAAGAGAGTACTTGTAATGGTGGTGATGATGACGCTGCTGCTACCTCCTTCTGCCAGTGCTGGTGGCACAGGTGGTGTCCCTTCAACCCGACATCCTCATCTCTCAAGGAGGTGGCAACAGTGGTTCTTGCCAGCACAGTTGGGCTGGGTGTAGTTAGAGGAGAGTGATTTGTGTTTTGGGGATACTTGGTGCTTGAATGGCCATTTCTTTCACTTCTCTGCTGCTTGGCAGTCACCTGATAGTAACTTGTCTTATGCTTTGAGAGTTACAGTTTTAAGCTAATGTGTAAGCAATCCTCCTGTAATTAAAATCAAGGATCAGTTCTCTTTTGGATCTGTAGCTTAGTTTATCCTGGCACGGGTCCAGACTGGATGGAGAAGCTGTTTCCCTCTGCAGGCTTCTTTACTGCTGCTGAGCAGGTAAAAAGAAGAACTCTGATTGGGTTGCATGCTCTCAGAATGTCTGTTTCTTTACTAATATGTTTCTTACTGGCCCTGGATCTATTGCATAATGAAGAGAATGTTAAGCCTATGGGTTACTCTCTCATGGTCTGCATCCAATTTCAGCTCTAGTGCCATCTACTCACACATTGTATCTATAATGTTTGGTGTAATTCTAGAAAGAATCGTGATTAACCCCTAATTTTTGTCATATCAATATCTTTTCCCTTGGCTCATCTTATTTATCCTGCTACCAGAGGGCACTGAATGAATTTAGTATACTTCTGGTGAGAGTACTCTTGTGGGCTAACCCTGAGCATGAAAGGAGAAAAAAGAGGTGGTTTTCCTTATTAAAAAGAACAGTCTTGAATAAAAGGGCAAAAGGACCGATGTTCCTTTCAACTGGAGATAAATTTCCAACACTCTGTTCAGCTGATGTGTTGTATTTTTAGACTTAACTGACTTTGGTTTAAGACACTACTAATTTCAAATACCAGCTCAATTTATATTTGAAAATATATGGAAAATCAGGTGTGTTCATGAGTATGAACTAGCAGAACAGAATTCTCTCTCTGGAAAGACACAATAGTGTTAAATAGTACTGAAAAGGTATGAAATTCCTTATATCATGTCTGTAATCACAAAGTTCATCTTCTTAAAACTCAAGACCATCAAAAATGATCTGCTTTCTTGAATATCATCAGCAGAAAGATTTACTAGATAAGTACTGAGAAATACTTCTTTTTTTTAAATAAGAGAATCAATCTATATCTACATTTTTCTCTCAAAGACCCAATAATTCAAATCCCATTCCTTCTCTTTGTACTGTGTTGTACTTTGCTATCCCAAGGATAGGTTTAGGGTGACGTTGCAGACCAAGCAGATGATCCAGATAAGCTTGTTTGAAGTGGGAGTGGAACAGAACTTTCTGGACCTTTGTTATTTTTGCAATTAAAGTAAAAACTGCCAGCCCTGCCCTACAAAGCCAAAGCCCACTGGTGCCCAAAAGCTCATCAGCTGGCTTCTGTTTTCATTTTTATAAAGCAGACTACAGAGATTAGTACGTAATACTTGTACTACAAATACTGCTTGGAATTTGATAGCCTTTGAAAGTGGCCCAGACTGGAGTTGAGATTGTAGCTCAAGATGATCTCATTATTTAGTTCTTGGTTGGGAGATTTCATAATTGTGTGTCTTGAAAAACCATATTTTGTATATTTTCACCCTTGGTGATATTGTCTCGTTTCCTTATTGAGTCCAGATGTTTACTAGTTTTGTTTTCTAGCACTCTGATTTTAGGGTAAGTTTTGTAACTTTAGATAGAGTGAGTCCTTATTTGGTTTTGGTAGTTGTTGTTACCATAGGATTATATACCTAAATTTTTACAGGAGACTTACAATTTTACATTAGAAATTTAATGTGCTAAGAGTAACTTGGCATTAGTCAGTTTGCTATCTTTTGTTGTGGCTTCAAGTTAGGGTAGCAGAAGTAAATTTCATCATCCAAATGGGAAACAAAATCATTCGCATTTTTAAGTGCATTGATGATTTTTAAAAAATCCATTATGATAGCTTCTAGTACCACAGAGGTCAGTTGGTATAATATTGCAGAGAGCTGAGGAAGGCTCTGTCCATTCCTCCAGGAATACCTTACTTTCTACACCAATAGAGCTTTCATTTATACAGTACCAGAAAATCCCGCTTCCCACCCCCATGAACAACATGTGAATACTAATGCAAATGATGGTTTCCTGTATATGTAGGATATTTCTGGGCTCACGCTGCAGGTTTAGCCTCCACTAAAGCACAGGCAAACTGACTTCAGGAAAGCACAACAAACCTTCTTCCACTGGGCTTTTAAAACTGTTTTCTTACTACTACTTTTCATTTGAACGTATACTTTGTCTGACTGTTCACTCTTTTGGCACTTCATCTCCTGACCTTTGCTTGCAGCATTTGTTAGACTGAATTGCATGTACAAACTTGAAAATATTAAATTATCAAGAGGTGTGCTGTATTCCCCTTGGGAAAATAGATTGGCAGGTTTTTACCCTCCTCATACGGTACCCAGCATCTCAGAGCCTGATCTCACTGAAGACTGCTAAATGCAAGTGAAGTAAGAATTATCTCGGTAATATGTTTCTGTCTTCAGACTTGGAGAACGTGATGAAATTTGCAAGGTCAGGCCTGCTAAAATGACACAATAGTGTTGTTTCTGCAAGCTCAGTTCTCCTTCATGGGCATGCATATTAAATACGTGGTCACTGCTGTGTTTCTTCTGAGTATCTCTTTAGTGCACAGAATGAATAGTGCAGCTCTCAATGAACAGCTATTCAGTGTTTCATTTTCTCCTCACTGTTCAACATGCAGTCCTATGCCATGTTCTTTGTGTGCAGTTCAAACCAAATTCCGAGGGTGGAACTATATTCTCAGACTTCTGTGGTGCTCATCACTAAAGTATCTTTGCAAAAAAGTTCTGTGCAAACATGAACCTTATTTCATGCCTTCACTGTAAGTACCAGAACTGTGGTACAGAGAAATTGATTCAAGACTGTATGCTAATTTGAGACTCTTAAGATTTTGTATTCTTTGCCATGTACTTAGCATTCCGTAGCATTATAGGGGCACAGCTATGGCTCTCTTCCATGTGCTGGGATGCCAGGCACTCATAGCAAATGAGCGATGTGTGACTAGTAATCAGCTATCAGATCTTGGTATCACTGACTGGGCTGGTGACACCACTGAGTACAGTGGCATAAGCCAGGACAGTATTCAGATCTCAGATCAAGCATGTAGCTGGCTGAAATATGATATCATCTCTTCAACTCCCTGCAATTCTTTCCCACTTTTGCTGCCTACATACAAATTATACAGGCAAGGAAATATTGTCCTTGCCTGAAGTGTTGGTCTCTAAAGCTTTCAATCTCAGTCTTCTATGATATGAGTAATAATAATAAATTTGTCTTACTTTAATACCAGTTCTTTATTCTTAATCATTGTCTGGCAGTTTTCCTTTTCTCCTGTCTTCTCACTTCCCCCACTCTCATATCTCACTGGACTGTGTGCTTTGAAGTTAGCACCAGCCTAGGTGAAGGAGCAGTGTGGTGGGTGCTGTTGAATCCCAAGGTTTGGGACTGTTCTAACAGGGAAGAAGTGGGGCTGAAATGCGCCTAGCTAGGAAACCCTTTTTTATTCTATCAGGATGCAGCCCTAGTGACTTATTTCCTATTATCCTATCTATTTCCTATTATTCCTATCTATTATTGCTAATAGATGATAAACTGCTGTAATTAGAAGTACTTTTCTGACTAGCATTGCAGATTTTCTGTCTTCACCTCCCTGGATAAAGACAATTAAAGAGCTTGTCCAGCACAATTTTTCTGGCTTGCTATACACATTTCAACTGGAATATAACATTTTTCAGGCTTATGATCACTTTTTGGAAATAAGAAGTCATGATGAATTAGTAGTTCATACATTAGGAGTTTTGAAATGACATGTGGTAGGAGAGAGGGCTGCAGAGGCCGGCCCATAACATCTGTCCTACTGTGTAGCGTCATCTGTTCCTTGGTATTCAGGTTGTCTGAATTTCTGGCTAAAATTCAACATGTGAAGGTTATTAGATCAAAATTTTTCTGTCACAAAGGCTGTGGAAGCTTATTTTGCCAGTTTGTCTTGGTAGTGAATCTGCTTGCTATTGCTGTGCTTTCCTAAATCTGTTTTATCTCAGTAACATCGCAGGTAACTTCTGTAATTAGAATGAAAAGTCAAACAAAAATTATTCATTTAATACCCACTATACCCATTATTATAATACAATAGTATTCATTTGGAACTCTCTGGCATCTAAAATGTCTGTCTTGTGGCAGATTTAAAGTAGGGATCTTTATTTTTAAGTTTTAAAATCTACAAATTTCGTTTTCCTATTTTGATCAAGCTATGAAGTGTAACAACTGCCTAAGGCTGTTTTGTACATTTATAAATAGATGCATATAATTTTTTATAGTGGTTAAAGGAGAAATTAATGAATTTTTCTGTAATAATGGGGACTGCACTATAATGAAGCGTACATAATAAATTTGACTAGGAACTATAATAAATTTGACTTAATATTGGTAATCAATAAATCAATTAGGTAGGTGTCATAGAAGTAGGATGACTTAGAGTCTAAGTGGCATGTCTGGTATAAGCCACAATACAATTATATTTTGAGCTTAATGTGCTAACTGTTCATAGGAAGTGGGTATTTGGCAAAATAAAGGATCCCTAAAGGAATATCGTGCAAAATAATCCAAACAACTCTAGCTGGCTATTTTGCTTTTCTGACCCCATAGGACTTCTGTGGGCAGGTACGAGTCCTGTTACAACCCAGAAGGATCAATGCAGTTGTAGGCACAGCACTGTCTCAACGTACAGCCCTTCAGTTGTAAAATATGCCAACTGTTTTTGAGGCCAACAGTTAATAAGCTCAGGTCCTACAAGCTGGTGATTCTTCACGAAACTGGGAGACTTAAAGAGAAAGTGTGTGTTAAGCATGCACACAGGCACACCAGCCATGCAGTTAAAGTGATGTCACATTTCCCTGTTGCTTGGGAGGCTCTAGGGACAGCAGGGTGGTAGTATCACATTCAGGTAGAAGGGAAATTTCTGGCTCGTGAATCTGAATCGTTCATGCCTTGGAGACCCTTCAGGTTTTAAAAAAGTTTGTCTATTTGCTAAGGACATGGTGACCCTTTAAATGTTATGATAAAAGCTTGGAGTTTGCGTCTGGTTTTGGGCTGTCACTGTAACATGAGCTGGTTTATCTCATAGAAAAGCTCCAGGGAATCAGAAAGCTATATATTTAAGTTAAGTTTTAGGATGCCATTTGTAAGACTCCTATTACCATTTTTACAAGATAAGTGTTGATCAGAAAGGAAACCTTATCTGTCTGTCTTTGAAGCACGGGGTCTACATCATACAAGTCTCTTTTGGTGTGTTGGCATGAAATCATCTCTCAGAACAATAGTTGCACTATGACAGTGGGTAGAAGTGGAGGATAGGCTCCCAAATGGGGACACAAGTAAGCAGAATAAAAGTTTTGGCTGGAACCCTGGGAAAATGCTTGCAGCTAGTGTCTCTTGTGGAAAAAGAGAAGAAACTTGAGATTTTAGCACAAGGTAGCTTTGTGCAGGTTTCTGTCGATGGCAAAGAGAAATGTGGAAAGCTGCATGGCAGACACTTGATAACTAGGCACCAAGAAAAATGCCTTTTGATGTTAAATCCTGTAGGTCCAGGTGGCTTCTGAAAAACTGCAAATATACCCTTTTTCCCAAAGTAGCTGACGTTGAAGTAAGGGGAGGAGCTGGCAGAATGAACCCAAAGGAGGATTTTTGAAGCTGGAGTGTGCCTGTTGCATTATTTGGTCCAGACATTGTCTTGTGGGTGTCTAGGAAGATCCTCAAATAAAGTAAAGAAAGTGCTTATATCTTGCTGGCAAGAGTGTGATCATCATATCTGGAGCTATTTTGTTTTTCCTATTCTTTAATTATGTGTGAGCACCATCAGTTTGCTGCCTTTGAAAATCAGGCTGTGTATTCTGCAAAGGGTGGGAGTAGGCAGCTGGCTAACTCCCCAAGTGCTTTCTTGGGTGCCCTTGCAGAAAGCCTTATAGAAGACAGACACAATTTACCAGTCTTTATCTAGTTACTCTAACACTTGAGAGTTGAGGTTTTAGGCAGTAGGATATGTTTTTGCAGACTCATTTGTAGCTTTTTTCCCTTTGATTTCTCTGAATAGGGTCTCAAAGCATTTGCCTGAGAGTCTTATGACTCTTGTAAGTCCTGTTGTGGTTTGGTTTAATGTGGCATTAGGAAAACATCAAGCATTTTGAGTAAAAATCTGTGTTTTATTGATAGTCAATTCACTCATTAGATGCTACTGAGAACCCAGATTCTGAAAACAAATATAAATTGGGGAGGAAATAAACAAGACGATAAATACACATGAAAAGCAAGATTTGCGAAGAAACTCTTAGTGACAGATTTGAGTAAACAAAATTGATTCAGAACTTTGTCATATCTCACCACCTCTTAAAGAACTTGATGAGCTTTTTTCCAGTACTTAAGTTAAGGCAGTGAATGCAAATTCTAAAGCTAGAATTTTTCTTAATTGGCTTTGTCAAAAACTAGATTGTTGTATCACATGAACTGATATCTGAGCTTTATGTAAACTATTTGCTTGGCATATTAATTTTTGACTGGGCAAGATGGTGTTGAAGTTTAAATTTATTCTGTAAATTCAGTTCCTGTGGATATTATTGTGACTGCCAGCGTGAGGACCATCACCATCTCTGTTTCAGGGGAAAATTAATTTCAGCATAAGAATGTTATGACAAACTGAGTTGAATTTTGTTTTACAACTGTTCACATGCATTTATGAGTCAGGATGACACACAGGGGCTGAAGTAGGATTTTGATTGTCAGTCTTCAGCTGGGTTTTATTCCATCTAGCCACGTATACAGTGTTGAATACGTGTAGGTGCAGGACACCTGCCCATTTTGTCCCTCCCCCTTAGATTCAGTTAAGGGCTTGGAGTTAGAAGAATGAAGACGCTGACCAGCTTCACACAGCTGGAGGCAGCTTGTGTCACCTGATCTAGGCTGGCCCTCAGCTCTAGCCAAAAGACCACCTGTCTCTCTGAGGGCTGACCTCAGAGATGGCCTCTGCTATGAAGTGAGGCTGTCTGAGCACAGCCAGCATCCTTTTCCATTGTACTTGGCTGGCATCCTGGAAAATAGCCTGTTTGTGGATTTTCTTTTTTAACTCTCTGTAGCAGAGATCCTCCTCATCATTGCTGAACCTGGGAACATGCTTAGCTTCTAACGGGGCATCTGCCAGATTTCTGACCCAGCTTGGCTTTCAGAAGGCCCCCAGGTGCTGTTTTTGCATAGCACATTTAAGAGCCTTGATGCTTCAGTAAGGTTAAGGATATCTGTTGCCTGCAGCTCTTCCACCCAAGCCACTGAGCCCCTGTGGCAGTATTTCCCTACTTCCACGCTGTTGGTTCCTTGGGCTTGCAACCGTGATCCCCCAGAGTGTCATTAGGCAGGTTCCTCTGGGAGGTAGTTTTCTCTGGTGTGAGAATCACCCCTCTTTCCCACCTTTTCCTTATCTCTTGCTTTGTAGATTTTAGCTCATATTAGAGTGGGAACAAGACCTAGTGCACAGCTAAGTAGTCGAGTCCTTTAATTCTTGATAACTGTTACCCCATGGTGTATGCACACAGAATCTAACCAGATAATCAGTATGGAACACCTGTACCTAGTTGACATTGTCCAAACAGCACTAATAGCATCATATATGGGAACAGCTGTACTTCTCCAGCATTCTGTGTAAAATCTGCCTCTAGAGTAGGCACACAGGTAAGTGGGTGTTGTCTCCAGCTGGACCTAGGAAGGCACCTTTTGAACTAGGACATCTGAGGTGAGACAGAGTATTGTCAGCCAGCTATGGTGCCCAGAAAGTGTTCTGTAATAAATGGGGATATTTGAGTGCCTGCAGTGCAGAGCCTGGCCTGTCAGTTTGGTGACAAGACTCATCCAGCTGTATCACTGATGCAGCTCAATGGGGAATACTCTGGAACGGGGAGGCTATATCGAGAGCACAGCTTGAGTGACGCCTGTGGCCATCTTCAAGCATGCCATTCCTTTTCTAAAACATACACTGAAACCAAATATCCTGTCATGTCCAACTGTTCCTGGAATTCCCTCCTCCTCCTCCCTCTCCACCCAGATCCTGACTCTCTCCCACCACCTCTGTCTTATCCAAATGGTTTGCTGGCCTCAAAAAAGACCTGGTGTCAGCCACTTTTCCTGACCATGAGACTTGCAGTGTTTCTCCTCTGTTTTTAAGTGCTGACCACACTCTGCCATCAGAATCGATGCCATAGAGATGGCTTGCTCTCTTTGGTACCTTTTTAGCCCAAACAAAACCCATCCTAGAGATGGGCAGATCCACTCAAATGCTAAGCAGGTCCCACAACACCCTCTAGGCAGGGCTTTATCATTGAAAAAGTGTCAACTGGAAATGTAGTAAGTCACGTAATAGGTCAAAACACACCAAAATGTGCATTTAATGCCTGATTCCATTGCCTGATTCCATTGATATTTGGTTTGATTGTTTCCACTGCTGTAATGCCATCCATCAAGGAGGGAACATGGTGGACAGGATTATTGACCAAGCGTCTAGGTTTCCCAGGGGCAATGGGGTCAAAGAAAGGGCACATAAACACATATTTTTTAAGTGTTATTGTATTTAAGTCAAGCCAGAAAAATGGTGTGTCCTTGCTGTTCTCAGAGCTATGCAGTGAAGGCTGTGCTGCAGTGGCAGCCTGGTTAAAAGAAGTGGCTGCTCTCAAAGGAGCTGTCAGGTGCTGCTTCGGCCCAGCCTCTCAGTGCCTGAGGTTCACCTCACTCCACAGCTGTGGTGCCCAGCTCTCTGCAGGGCTCCTGGGCCCACAAGTCGGCTCTCAGGATTTTTCTGTTTAGTTCAAAGATGAGAAAAAATTGGTTGTGTGGGAAAAATAAAACCCAAACCCAGAACTTAAAGGACTGCAGGATGATGATTGAGATACACAGATTTTAAGGAAAATGTAGTTTGAAAACTACAGCTTTGTCTTCACAAAACAACCCAGTGTTCATTCAGGGAAGGTAAGGACATCTCCATCCTTTTCTTCTGCACATCAGTCATTTAGACGTGATACACGTTCAAGGAATCAAATTTTGCAATGAAGTGAGCTCCTGTAATGGGCTTAAGAGACGCTCTACGGGATCAGAGCATTTTGGAATTCTTGGGTTTGGTCTTGTATTTTTCTACGTTTTCTTAATCAACACCCTCCCCTCCCCATCCCCTCTGGAAGCTGTATCTGTATGTGACTTTTTCAAGTTGTGTTTGCATGTGGCTTTGTCTTTCTTTCTTTTTCTTTTCTTCTGCTTTCATTCTCCCCCCCTTTGAGGGGTAGTTATGAAATTCTTGACATTTCTGGGCATTCTTATTTGCGGTTTATTTGTGTGGTTCATTTTCATCACTGACTCGCAAAGAAGGATAGGTTACTGTTCCTGTAGCAGTCTAGCTAAATTTACTGAAAAAAACCCCAGCTTTGCTTGTCTTTGAATTTCTGTGGGTGAAATAAGGATATCTCAAATCTCTGTTGCTTGTTGACATATATATATATATATACACACACACATATGTATATATATATATATACACACACATTCACTAAACTACTTTGTCAGTGGCAGGGAGGGCAGCTGAGGTAGTCCTGCCTTGTGCCAAGTCCAGTGGTGTGCTCTCGTGACATTCCTTACAGCTGCTGGGCTGAACTGTCTCAATTAATTGTAGAATTAATCTGGTAGCAAAGGGTATTGTTTATATTTTACCAGGGAGGTCTTCAAAATAGTTCAGGTCTCAACTCTTTTGTTTGGAGCTTTTTTTCTGTCCTCTATCCTTAATCTTTTGCAACAAGTCCAAATGGCTTCTTCTTTTTGGACAAATTTAGAAACGGCTATCATGTTGCTTGTAGCTTGTGGCATGCAATAAGACTGGGAACAAATGGCTGCACAATGATATATTTGATACCATTTGATCTATGGAATGCTACACCCCCCCCCAAGATTTTTTCTCCATTTTTTAACCCCCTCGCTCCTATGGACCTGTCTAGTGGTTTAATATTCTGCCAGCTCCTAAAAACAACAAAATCATGCACATACTGTACTGAAAGACTGAGATAGCAGAAGTTTCCTATTTGCAGAACATGATGCTAAAGTCTTTATTACCAAAAAAAGAAAAAAATCAAATCCTTCAGAAATTCAAAAAGTCTGGCTGTAAATCAGGTTTTTGGAGCTAAGTGGCATTCTTAGTGAGCATGTGTGTTGAGTCTGTGATGTGAAAAAGCATGCTTAAGCTGCAGTTACTTAGACCTTCCTGTGCTCTCCTGGCTTGCTTTCTTGTGGGATGTTGAAAGCTTCCATTGCTATGCAGTTTTTCTCTCTGTGGCTGATGCTGTGATCCTTTTGCTTTCTAACTCTTGTTACTTAAGCAAGGGGGAGATAAAAGCTTTTGTTCACAGATTTACTGACTCAAGTAATTATTTTACTTTTTTCTTGACTATTCAGTATTAGCAATTTATTGGAAGAGTGCTTCTAACTTATAGCAGTAGAAAATACAGGTGCCAGCTGTCTTGCACAAGGGTTGTCCCTGATTAATTTAGAAATTGGTAATAGACTAATTCCAAAAGGCTTTACATGGCTCATCAATTAAAGGGTATTCCTAGCAACCAAATTTTACTGTATTTTTTCAAAACCTAATGTTAGTGCATTTGCATTATTGGTGAAGGTTGCAGGGGCTTTGGGACAGCCCTGTTGCTGCTGAATTTTCTCCTTTTTTTAAAGCTGAAGGTTGCTGTATTTATTAAACAGATTCTACGTAGTAACCTTGCTCTTGGCATTGAGTCCCACTGTACAGATGAGCATTGCAGCGTTCTCGGTGGTGAGCAGGTGATCCAGCTCACGTGGCACCCAGGCAGGGCCGAGTCCTGGCATTGCCAGTTGCCTCACACAGATCGTGGTGGCTTCTGTTCTGTATTACAGTGACCAAAGACATAGCAGTAAGCCAGCAGCAGGTAGAGGGTGGTTGATCTGAGAAGCAGGTGTGTGCTAACAAAGGGAAGGCTTTGAGCGGCTTTTCAAAGTATTCAAAGTCCACAAAAATCAGATTTGTTACCTGGTGTGCAACAAGTCAATAATTACACACTTGAGAGAGACATTGGTTATTCCTTTTGGAGTTGTGCAAGCCTGGGTATTCCGCAAATCAAGCACACCAACGATCTAAACTTTTTATTATTTATACATTTTAGCAAACAAAGGAATTAGTGTTCATTGGCTACTTGCTTCTCATGATATTTAGCCCCCATGCGCAGTTGTTCTCTTCTTTTGAGTCAATGAGTTTCTTGGGTTGGTGGTTACAAGCCTGTGGTGATGATCTCCCCCTGCCAGAACTATCTTTTACCAAGTCAGAGCTGATTTCAGCACAGTTGCTCAGTTGGCTTTATTAATTTATTCCTTTTCTTGGGAGTTCTGCCAAATATCCTTGTGGCCCGTAAATTCTTTGTGTCTGCCATCTGTGGGCATCCTTCTTCCCAAGCTTTGTTAACCTCCACCTAGATCTGTAATCACTGAAACATCAAGCTTTTCACCTTAACAAGGCAATTCTACCAANTGCTTCTCATGATATTTAGTCCCCATGCTCAGCCTTTCTCTTCTGAGTCAGTGAGTTTCTTGGGTTGGTGGTCACAAGCCTGTGGTGATGATCTCCCCCTGCCAGAACTATCTTTTACCAAGTCAGAGCTGATTTCAGCACAGTTGCTCAGTTGGCTTTATTAATTTATTCCTTTTCTTGGGAGTTCTGCCAAATATCCTTGTGGCCCGTAAATTCTTTGTGTCTGCCATCTGTGGGCATCCTTCTTCCCAAGCTTTGTTAACCTCCACCTAGATCTGTAATCACTGAAACATCAAGCTTTTCACCTTAACAAGGCAATTCTACCAATGAGTAATTTTTTCTAACATCCAGGCGTCACTTAGAGTTTGCTTGTTACCTTCTCTCTGTTTCAAGGGTTAAATCTCCCTTCCTGCTGATCAGACCTGAAAGCACACAAAGATCTAACATCAAAGAACATAATTTCCCAAGAAGATTTTATATATTCCAAATTTTGCAACAAAGTTACTAGACTCTAAGGGAAGGAGACATTGGAAATTCAGTGGAAAGTAACTATTTTCCTTCAGACACATCTGCCCTGTCAAGAGCATGGAGAAAACATAGTTTGAGAATGGATGTTCTGCAAATAGTTCCTGTGAAACCTTATGGATCTGTCTCTCTTCTTCATTCTTTAAAATTTTTTAAAAAATGTTGAGCTGCTCTTCATGGCGCTGTTATGAATGGTCTCTTGCAGTGCACTGTGCAATCTCCTGCTGGGGAAGGGGCAGTGAAACACTAAATGATAGATTTATATTTGGCCTCTGACTATAAATTAAAACAATTTTTTTTAATTTGGAGTAGTGCTGATGTTTGACTTTCCATAAATCTTGTCTCATCAGTATCTTATCAGCATTTCTGATCAGCTCTAACACAATGGTTTAAATCCTCTGAAAAAGAATTTGGAGGCCTTATGTACTTGAATACTCCATCTTTTAATGGCTGCTATGAAGTGCCATCAGCAAATTTATGCTGGTATATTAGTTTTGCTCAGCTCTACAGGTCAAAGTACATACTGGCAGGAAGGGTCCCGCATTTAGGAGAGAGACAGGAAATTGCACTGGACAGGAAAAATGGCACTGCTGATAAAAGTGTGATTTTGGCCTAATTTGTGGTTGACAAGTATCAGGGTTGGAAAGGTAGCCTTTGTTTGTGTTGAATGGTGTTATGATAGAGGACCTGGACAAGAATATCCCATTTAGACTAGTCAAGCAAAATTACTTCCCTGTAGAGTTGAGTATTTTGTTGGAGAACTTTTCAAGTGGTAGGTTACGATTGCCTACTTCTTTTTCCTTACTATAAAAATCACTCTTATTTCCACACTTCTAAAATATCTGTAATATAGCAGATACATATGAATGTATAGACTTTTTTTCTCTCTTCCCTGTTAGTAATACTGATTAGCATCTTCAAAGAGTAGATGGAAATAAAGGTCAAAGAATTTTTTTAATGGTGCTAAACAAAACACTGTGATATGGAAAAATGTGGCAGCTTCTTATCAGGATAACGTTTTTTAGATGGCATTATCTCTGTCTGAAACTACTAACAGTGTGTAACAAGAATATTAACAAGTATTCAGTTTTCAGCCGCTTTACAATCTTTCATCTTCAGTATTTTAAGTGTTCTGTATGAAAACATATCTCTGCATGACATTGAAAAGTGTTTGGAAAGATACAAAAGAAAACACAGTGGCAAATAACTAGAATAATCACCTGACTCTTAGAATTTAATATACACTGATTATTTATAGTTGTTGTAGTTACTGTCCTAAAAGACTTAAATGAGACAGGAAAACATCTAGAGGAGGAGTGTTGTTCTGCCAGGAAAATTTTAATAATTAAAGTTATTTCACAAGAGCAAATGACTGAGGAGCTGTTTGTATGAATATTGTTCTGTGCCTGTAAAACTCTAGTAGCTTTGAAAATGTCTACTGCTTCTTACTTGGTTTCATTTAAAAATTCCCTCCCAAGTAGTTTATGGTGTTAATCTTTGGACTGAGTTGGCACAGAAGCTCTCCAAAAAGAACTGCAAATGTTAAAAGATTTGGCAGTGCTAAATACACAGTTGTATAAGAAACAACCAGCAGAGAGACATGGATATCTGTAGATACAAGCTACTGTTTTGTAGAATCTTATTTGTCTTTTAAAACTAATTTTTTCTCCAATAAAATTATGTAAAATACCACTTGCATATGTTGTATTCTTCTTCAGACCTATGTGTGTTGCTTCAAAACCAGAACTGGGGCTGAAATGCAAAAGTTTGTTAAATGTACATAGGCTAAGACAGCTCTCCGACCTCTTCCTGACTACAAAATTACATTGTGTGGAGACTACAGCTAAGGAGTCCTCTCTTTTATATGACTTTAGAGATGAAAGTGGCTGTCTTTCAGTTTATCTACCCAAACTCTTTTGTAAGAATTGTAGGTAGGATGCTTTTGCCACCAAGGTTGGGACTGAAGTTAAAGGCTGTTTCTGACTTGCAGGTTGCTTGTGATCAAAGTAGTTATTTCTTTTGCAGTCTGGTGTGAAAGACAACATTTGTAGGCACTGTTTTGGCCTTGTTCATTTAACAGTTCTTTGAATCAGAATGACTTAGTGCCTCTGGTGGAGCTTCATGCAGAGCAGAGAGCCCTGCCAGGTGGATTGGAGCTGGGAACTACTGTCTTCATTAGGTCCTTGGGGTATCTGCCACTTGAACTTGAATTGGCCCATTACATAACACAAGATTCAGTGAATAGAGAGTGCAGAGTCCTTTGGAACCTTTTCTAGGTCTTAATATTCTGTGCTATGTATTTGGCTTCTCCCACTCCCTTACGCCTTCTGTTTGCTTATTGTAGTCATAGCTGAATATAGAAAATAGAATCTTCTTGTTTATTGCAATGAACATAGCATCACATGTCATACTTGTCTTCAATGAAGACTTGGTTAACAGAACTAAGCTTCCTTTGAGTTGTTTCTCAAGAAGCTGGTATGATAGTAGTTGCTAATTCCTACCAAAAAAACCCACCTATCTTTTGTATACCTCATCCTGACATACTGCTTTCAGTCCCTAAACCAAAATTTTACTGATGTTTTAGTAGAAATGTGAAACAATCTTGGTATGTAGTGACTCATTTTTGCAGCTCAGTCCTTCTTTTGGGAGAAAAAAATTCTCCCTCTCTTACATTCTTTCTGTCTCTTTCACACTTTGGTACAGGTTGTAAAGACATTTCATGTGTCTACTGTGTAGGATTTCCTCAGTGTAACGATTGAAAGCAGATGTGTGAATATGCACATGCACACTCTCCCATACTCGCATACGGTCATATGGAGCTAATGAATTTTGACTGAGCCACAGATGATGCAATAAATCTATATGGCAGGTTTGGGAGTGTTGCCACTTGTAGATATATGCATACAGTATGTCCACTTTCCTTTCTGCTCTCTCCTTCTCCAGTATTACTTGTATTTAAACAAAAGACATATCAGGATGACCCTTGGGAATGCTAGAATGAACATATTTTTTTAATTTTGCGACTCTTAAAAAAGTTTAGAGCAATTCTGTCTGCATTTTTTGTTTTCCCTCCAAAATTATGAAAGATGCTGACTGATTTTCATCCCTTTAGCATTGCCTCTCCACAGCATTTCATTGTGGTTTAGAATGAGACCAGTGCCTAAGTTTTGGTGGGTGGCATTGTTTTGTTTCTAACATGGAAGACTAAAACAGAGAAATACTTGGAATTAATGATCTGAAAGAGTGAAGTGATTGGAGTTCTGTATGGAAACAAAATCAGCCTCCCTAGCAGTAAAGCTTAAATATGACATAATCTTCTGTACCATTTATTTCCATCAGATTCATCCTTTATGTAATGCTCTTCCTATTGACAAAATAACTGAGGGCTGTGTTGGGATAGCAAACTGTGCTCTCCTGTTCAGCAAAGAGAGGAAAAACAAGCTTCTTTCTTGGCTTTCAAGACATTTGCTTTCTAACCTGCTCCTGTAGGCCTTCATGAGTGTGTCAGTTTTATGGTGAAGGCTTTGTTAGAAATGCACATCCACACCTCCTGAAGAACCTTTATCTTTTAGAAAACAAGTAGGTTTTGCCCTGCATTCCCACCCCCAGTACCTGTGCTACTCTCATGATGTGTGGGTTGTGCTCTTTGGCGTAATCAGTGCCTCTGTGAAGCAGAGGAAGAAAACTGCAAGCCAAGAAAATACTGGTTGAAGATCAACTTGGGACTTTGTTGTGGGTAATGACCATGATGAATGGTTTGGCTATTTGGACACTTTTCAGTTTATACCACGAAGGGTCTCCTCCCTAGCTCCCACTTACAAGATGACAGGAGAAACCCACTGCAATTAGGTATGACAAATCCAGCCATATTTAGCACAAAGCTGTTGTCCATTGCCAGTCACCTTTGACTGGGAGATATCAAGGGATAGAGGTAGCAGTAGATGCATTTATCTGCTCCTTTTACAGTAAACCATGAGCCCTGAGCTTTTGTTTTAACCCATTAGCTCTAGAGAGTTGAGAACTTGTTTTCTCTTGGCTTTTAATAATCTTATAATACAGTTCAATTTGCACCTTAAGGGAAACAAAGCACAATTAAGAGCATGAAAAACTCTCATAGGTTTTACTCGAGTTTTTCTGATTCTTACTGAAGTTGTTCCCTTAGAGATTACTGAACTCCTCCAACAAGCAAACAACAGACAAGGAATTTAAAGTGGATGTTTGAGCATTAGAGACCACTTTATGTTCTCCACCTGCAAGCTGCAAAATTCTAGGAATTGCTTCTCGTGTTGTGAAGAGAGCACTGTTGTAGTACCGGAGTTTGGTGCTACCTGGGAGTTCAATATGCTTTGTATGTAGGAGTGAATAATCTGTAACTGTTGGAATGTGACTTAGAGAGTATTTTTAATTTATTTTTCTGATCAATTTGAGTTTTTTTGCTGCTGTTATCCAACCCAGACTGTTTCAGGTCTTGAATAAACAGTTTTTCAGGGTTGATTTTTAATGGCTATTTAAAACTAAGCCATTTTGATATCTAGTGGTTGTTGGACTCGAGTCATATTGCATAAAATAGAATATTCTTTTAGACTTTAATAAAACACAGTTGGTAATGTTTAGTGTTATGAACATGGTTGAGAGGTATTATTTTGTAAAATAATAAGACTAAAGATCACCCTCCAGTGCAAATTTGGTCTTGAGCTGACTGAGCAAAAAACAGTTAAAGGAACAGTTTAGCCGCAGAGCCAATAATGTCATAACATAAACTTTAGATCTAAAATTGTTTCACCTTTTCCACTTCCTAGATTGTGACTGTACGTACATTTGTGGTGACTTCTAGAGAAGGTGTTTGTGGTACAAGACTCAAATAATTAACTAAATATGTGATTTCAAGTCTTACAACACACAAGTAGGGTAATATGAACAAATTAATATGCTTTTTGTCAAATTAATATAAATTAGTTAAGAAGGATTTAAAGAACTCCATCCAGATTTGCTCTCAGTGGTAGATGGCAGGAAAAAAATGTCTCGCAGACTTCCCGTTGGAGGAGATCAAAGACAGGTATGCTGAAAAATGGTACAAGAATTGCTACAACTGTAGGTGAGAACACTTTTTTTTTTATTTTAAAGCCAAGTTTTTTAACTGAGAAAGGTGTGTAGGTCTTATTATCTTAGTGGAGTGTCTGCTTCAAGTCTAGTGCTAACTGGTAAAGCTTACAAAGAACAAAACCTTCAGTAGGAATCACTCACTCTAATCATGCTTTGAACAAATGCCTTTTCTAGTGATATAGCAAGGAAGCCCTCTGCCCTTGAGAACCCTGCCCACACAACGCATGGTCTCGTTTTCTTGTTTTCCTACCGACTTGCAGTACTAAAACACTCTAAGCTTAATACAACAGGACAAGTCAGTAGTGAGAACAGTGCAGGAAGTCTTGCTAAACTGTCTCAACTCTAAATCTCATTAATAGTGTTGGCTGTACCATGTGAGCAGCAAATACATGTCCATTGCTGAAGCTTTATTGTTGATCACCGTACCTTCTGTAGTGGCACAGTGGCATTGTGCCTTCTGTGGTGGGTGGCTTTGTGCTTGGAGAAAGAAGAAGACCTGAATCTCATTGAATTTCAGAAAGACTTAACATATGCATCCCTGGCTTGGCGCCTGCACCTGTGGTTTTGGAGCCTGTCTGGACATTCAAATATGGCCAAGTTTTCTCCAGAACAGCTGTTCTTATAAGATTTAGAACAAGAAGAGGAAATCTCCCAAGAACTGCTGATTGTTGTGAAACTCCTTGCCATTTTGGCAGAAAACTTGCTTTAAAAACTGAGGACAGATCCTAAAGTCCTTAAGTGCATAAGAAACTTTACACACCCGAGTAGTTCTGCTTCACTCAGAGGACTTCCAACTCTATGTGGAAAACTGCTGATGTGCTTTAGTGCTTGCAGATTCAGGCTTGAGTAGTACTTTGCTGATGAGCCTCATGTTCTTTAAACTCAGATCCACAGATGGAAGACATGTAGGTAGGAGTTTTAAAGTTATGGGAAAGGCAGAGGCTGACATACAAATAACGCAAAACTAGATCTTGAGCGTATTTATGTGTATAGAAAGATGGACATCAATAGCGTCAGGTCTTAAAACTGGGGAGAGAAGAATGAAAGCTAAGTAATATTAGACGCCTTAAGTTATATGGTGCATCAAGAAAATGAAGTAATTAGTTTTCTTAGGAGCCTGTAAGTCAGTGAAGTTGGCCTCCTTAGGTTGAGCTCCCGATGGAAAACCCTTTAAAGTTAGATGGCAAAGTTAATTGGTAGGAATCACCTTCCTTGCCAAGGGTTAAAACATAGCCAGTGTAGTCAACACCAAGAGGATGCAACTCCCAGGGATGGCAAAACCCAAGTTCACTAATTATTTTAAATGGCTGTATAAAAAAGTAACCAGTAATTGTTCATAAGCATGACTAAAAGTGGGGAAGCGACTTCTTATGCCAGATGAACATACTTGAGTAAGTGTAAAAATTTTTGATGGTAGATGAAATGCAATAGGAAAGGCAGCTAGGGTCAGGTCACTATGGCAGTGCTGAGAAAGGGGCTTTCTTGTGTTGCTTTTGAAAATGTAAAAGCTAGCTGGCTTTATTCTTTGTGATGTATCCATAGCACTGTGCAGGGAGAGCTGTCCATACTTGTGCCAGGCTAAATAAAGATCCCAAAGGAAAGCAAAGAAGTCAACAATATGCCAAAGATGTATAATACATACTCTTTTTTTCAGGAGATATACCACATATGATCAAGTTGTAACTGTGCTACTAGTTACTCTGATGCCCGAGATCATCTGTTTTGTGTAAAAGCTCTTAAGGGGAAGTTCTATGATAATTTTTGGTGGTGCTGAGATGTTAGGATAGACCAGCTTGGGGCAATTTTTCTCTGTCTCTCTTTTTTTAAAAAAATGAAAGATCCTTCCTCCTCCCCACACAATGTATAGGCACATTTCCAAAACACTACTAATGAATGCACTAATTTAACAGCATGCAGTCTGTAGTGCCGGATTTGAGAACTTTCTATGCACAGATGGAATTTTTCCCCCCTACAATGAACAGATGAAGTGAGAGACAAAACAGGCTTCTTGGATTTCCCAAGGGATTTCTTTGGTAAGACACTGAAGCCCTTCTTTTGTAGGGATAGACTGTGCTTTCCTGTCAAACTTCCATGTTTTGGTTCAGAGTAGTCTGTGGTCAAGTCTGTGACTTGCTTTCAGAGTTCACTTTCTGAATATGTGTGGCTTCCTATTGCAGGCTTGTGTTAAAAAACCCCAACACTTCTTAAACTGTGGAATGCTTGGAGCTAGAGCCAGCTTGTGGAATTGCTTTGAAATGAGACAGCTTAACTGCTCAGAACTGGGAGATGGAGTGAGTTGCACTTTTGTGCAACTCCTTGAAGTCATTGTGGAACTGCTTTAGTCCAAGATATTTCATTTTCCAAGCCAGTGAAATTTACTGCAGGAGTTACAGGTTATTTGTGATTCATTTGCCTGCCCCAGTTTCATATGAGTTACTAAATTTTGTAGAGGTGTCAACAGAGAATCTCATGGGATGTAGATTCTGGTTTGGTGGATGCAGTGGGAATGTTTAACCGGTTTTGGTAGGGTGTGGAGTAAACTAGCTAGATGGTATCCAAGGCAGGAAGAGCCTTTGTCAGGGACAGTGCTGTGTTAAAACAAAAGGATAAACTTTTACACTACACAGGAACTATGAACTAGTGGGAATCACTTTATATCATTGCTGCAGTTACTCTGCAGATGTGGTTCATTGGGTTTTGCAAGCTTCGTTCCAAAATGATTCTGGCTGCTTTGGCTTTAAAAGAATTTTTTTCTTTTGTCTGTGAAAACATGTGGTATCAACTCATAAAAAAAAAAAAAGAAAAAGGAAAACCTCAACAAAAAACCCTTTACTGCATATTGCCTTTAGCAGTAAATGGTTACCAACTGTGTAAACAATGAAAAACGTTATGAAAGTCTCAGTTCACATATGTCTTGGTGTGTAGCATGTCTCCAAGTCTCTCAGCTCTGAGCTAGCATGAACTGAGTCTGTTACATGGGCATCAGGAAGTCTTGGTCAAGTTGAAACATTCCCATTTTGTTGTCCGAGTTAATTTCGTAAAGGTTACAACCTCACTGAGGCAAGCCTATTTTCTCTGCAGCTTGCTCATTGTTTTTGCGTCGTGATAGGGGCAAGCCTTTGTCCACACTTGAATCCTGTGTTTTGGTGTCAGACATTTTTTGAAAAGCATGGTTTGTTACTCCTAAATCAAGTTTTAAGGTTGAGATAGCAGACATGCCTAGTACTCGTTTTAAATTCAGTAGGACATCCCGTTTTTGGCGCAATAGGGATATTGGAGGTTCATTAGAACTCCTTTCTTGAGTTTTTTAATCTGCAATGCACACTTGCTTATTCTTGGGTATTTTACTTGAAATAATGTGGAAGAAAACATGGAACAGCTGTTTCGTCATCTGAGTACAGCTTGGGTAGCTGGAGCAGTGAGACTGATTGTAGTGTTGGATCTGCTGGATGGAGCAGAAAGCACAGGTGTTCTTTGGAGGTGTGTGACAAACAAGAGTTTTTGCTGGGTAGGGAGTGCTTGTCAAGAAAAGGAAATTATCACTAGCATGCCAAAAACATTTCCTGGAAAAACTTTATGGAGAGGTTAGTTTTCTGGGATCCATCAGTCTGCATACATGATGTTGTGAAAGACTTGTGCCTTGGGCATAGCAGGAGCAGAAAGGACGTGGGAGCAAAGACCTCATTGACAGCACTTTTGGTTTTGGGGTTTTTTAGAGTCACTTTACATTTTCACAGGGGGTAAAAATAAGGAACTGTGTTTCACTGTAAAGTGGATATTTTAGTCTTGTCCTACTAAATCCAAATAAATATGTTCTATTTTGACTTTCCATTGACTTGAGCTTAGGTTGTTTGAAGTTGGATGTTGGCATAGCTTGTTTCTGCCATTTTATAGAAGTTGCTGTGTCTATGAGACAGATACATTGTTGATATTACCAACTAGCCATCAAAATATTTTTAACAACATTTTCTCAATATATTTTACATACTTTAATGAGTAGAGCTCAGATAGTTCTCAGGTGCTGCTTTCAAACTGTGTTTGAACTTTGGTGTTTTATTTTTGTCTCCTGTACTGATGGCTTAGTACCTAGGAGATTAAGATTTTTCATTTCTGAATGGTATTGCATGAATTTTTTAAGGATTAATTATTTTAATTTTCTTGCAGTCTTAATGCATATACATGAAGCCTTCTCCTATGCCATGTATGCATTTTGGTAATGTAACAACCTCAAGACGTTTTGGTTGGTTTTAACTAAATGAAAATAAACGGGCAGCTGGCTGTGTAATGACATCAGAATGCCTATTTAAGCCAGGAAAATGTTACAGTCATAACTAAGTTGAAAAGATGGTCTCAGAAAATTCTATTCTATTTCCTAATAAAGGAAACTGCAACATTATTGTTTCTTGTTTTAAAAATCTCAAGTCCTAGTAGGCTTTCCACAATAGTGGAGGGCGTTTTCAATATTGTGTTGTTTAAATAGAACCGGTTCTCTTTCTCGGGTTTGTGAACACTTACTTTGACTCAAACATACAACTGGTTTAATACTGCAGGGCAAATTCAGATGAAGTTGAGCAGATAGAATATAATTTGTAAGATGAAATACCATCAAATATGTTATTTATCTAACTTTCAGTAATTAGTGATAACAGCTGTTGCAAAAGTCCTCCCTGTTTTTGCACGAAAGGAAACTTTTTTCTCAAGTTCCTTTATATTCGGTAGCCTTTCAACTTGTTTTGATGCCATTGTTTCAATCCCTCCACCACATTCTCTGTGAGTTTTATGACCACACATTTGTAACTATTTATTAAGAATATTTGTGCTTGTAAATGGATCTGGAAAGTTTCAAAAACTGTTTGCTGATACTGCATGCTAGAGGTGGTTGTGTGAGATAAGGGATGAAGGACAGTCACTGGGTAGAAGTAAGCCCGTGTCTTTCTATCCCTCCTTGTGGAGGGATGCTATTGAGGAAAAATGTATGAGGGGTGTTACATATCTTTTGAATAGAATTGTGTCCTCATGATTATAGATGGACCTTCACAGATGTACAGAGCTTTATCTCATATAATGTATGACTTTAATGACCAAATATGTGCAGTATAGGAAGGGGTAGGGGGAATATAAATTGCAAACTTACTCTGTCCGTAAGGAAAGTATTATTTGTTTCACAGAGCAAAGGTCAAGGGCATGTAGAACTGTTATCACATGCTGGGGGTCAGGTAAGGTATCTGTATGAAAAATATTGCCAGCTCTGCTCACTAATTATGTTGATGCAGTGCTCTTCTCCAACCTAGCTGAATTATTGGACATTATCATTAAGCTTTCCAGTCCTTCCTTCTGTTCATTCAGTGTTTTTCCTTCTTGTACTTCTTTTCCCAAGCTATACCCAGACTGTAGTGATTCTATGGGCCTGATACAACTCTTACAATGCTATAGAATGCATTGTGAGGACAGAGCACAGGGACAACCCTGTTATTTCCACAGCAATTTTGCAAATGCACGTCAGATGACTGAAGTTCCTTATTTATTTATTTTTAAGCCTCTTTGGCAAGGATTTCTAGGTCTTAGCATTAACAGCTATTTTGCCAGGTGTCGGTAAAGATTATGCATTCTTGAAATTCTCAGTAATAGTCACTGATATCTGTGCAGTCTGCTCTGAACTTCCAACTTGGACCTTAAATGTGGAGTGACTTTTAGTAGATGGAAGGGAGCTTGGGAAATACTAAAGAGTATTTCTGTGTGTAGCTGCTCCAGAAGTCCTCTTGGAGGTGTGCATGTTCATGGTGGGTCTACTTCTTCAAACTGGGTGATTCAGTGTTTTCATACAATGTTTCGTACTGAGTATGGTATGATGTTTCATATCTCACCTTTGACTCTCATACAGCTCTCTTGCTTTGGAAGTAAGCTCAAAGTATGGCTAGGGCTACCAGCATTTAACTGGGAAAGGTGTTGACTGAAAAATAATATTGGCAGACTTCTCTCTTCAGCTGAATGGTCTGTACTGTAGACTATCAAAAGAGCAGACATGAAGCCAATTTGGAAAAGGTGTGCATGTCTCCTAATAGTCTGCTCCTAGCTAATGATAAGACAGCTTTGCAGGGAGCAGAAGCCCTAAGAAGCTGAAACGTGGTGTCCACAAAGGCCAAAACCAGCTAACTATGTAAAATGCTGCAGCTTTCTGTAGGGTCTTTAAACACGATCGTGTGACCCATGGCAGTATGAATGTCTGTCCAGGCAGAGGAGATGGCCTACTAAGTGATTTCAGAACTCAGCCACTTGAAAAGCTTGAGAAAAGGATTCCTGATGAAGATCTTCTCATGGAAGATGACCTCCATATTTTATCCTTCCTTGATCTACACTTGACCTTAAAAAAAAGTGCTTGAACATTAGTCTAGACACAATGTAGTTTTTCGCGGTCTCCGGTTTTTCAGAGTCCTTCTTTCTGTTGTCAAAATCCAGACATTCATTCAGCTTTCTCATTAGACAATCATATTTTAATACTCAAACAGAACATAAATATACCAGACTTCTTTCGCTCTGTCTCCCCAATAACTCTACAGTGGCTCTGTTATTTGAGTAGTGGACATCTGGACCCTGTTTCCCTTTGTGACAGTCAAATCTTTCTGAAAATTCTGTGTGTGCCAGAGATTGAGATCCTCAAAAAGATAAACAAAGACTATGTTGTCAAATTCCATGACAGTGTCTTTCATTTCTTCACTTTCCATTTTCCTAAGAATACTGAAAAGCTAGACTGACATAAGTGCATGTTTCTGATGCACTTAAATTAAGGTCTTCAGCCGCCAAAGAATTCAAATGGTTGCTAAAAGTATATTGGACCCTTATAGAAGTCATGCCTGAAGTTGTGTCCAGGAAATATCCTGTGTTGGATCCTCTGTATTCCATAAAACTGGTTCCTCTGTGCATCATGAGAGAAGAGCAAAGCCAAAGTGCTGTGCTTTCTGACTGTCAGCTCACCACATCTTACGCAAAACAAATGTAATCCTATGGTTTTCCATATGATGAAACTGTTGGCTGGAAGCTGCAGCCCATACCCGTGGTAATTGTTTCTGAGTCTTTTGACACTGGTGCTGAACAAGCTGACTAGCAGAGCTGTTCCATCAGACCCACTACTCCTGAGCAATTAAGAATGGATTTTGGGTTGATGACAGATTTGGCAGCTGAAGCTGTGAAATTATGACATTTAAAATTGTCAGTGAAAACAAAGATAATAATAGGACCAACTGGACTTCAGGAGAGCAGACTTCAGCTTTCTCAGGAAACTGGTAGGAGTGATCCTGTAAGAGGCTGATCTGAAGGAGAGTGACACAGGACGACTGGCCTAACCTTTGTCTGCAGGAAGATTATGGCAGAGACAGATTATCTTGGAAGCTGTTTGAGGCTATGTAGAACAAGGAGGTGATTAGGAATAGTCAGCTTGAATTTTCAAAGCTGAATTTTGGCTGACCAACTTGCTTGCCTTGGGTGGTGAGATAACTGGCTCGGTCGCTGAGGGCAGCGCAGTCAATGTTCTTTTCCTTGGTTTTTGATGTTGTCTCCCACAGTGTTCTTTAAGACGAGTTAGAAAGCAATTGACTGAAGTCTGCTGGATGGGTGGAAAACAGACTGGACAGAAAGGCCACTGCTTAGTAACTATTAAATTCAGTTGGTGGCCATTTACTACTGATGTTCTTCAGCAGATCCATATTGTGACCAAGGCTGGTCCTTCTGTTCTTTGTGTCTTTCTGTAGGCATCTGCCTAGATTTACGGCTGTGTAGCTTTCTGGCAGGAAGTTTGCGGCTTTCTGGCAGGAAGTTTGCGGCTTTCCTGGCTGATCAGTATCCATCCAGCCACATACAAGTATACTTAACACTGTTTCACCTGAGATCCTATGCTTGCTCTTCTTCCCTTACTACTGTTGGCATTCACCCAACTTCCTTTACATGAGCCATGCTAGTGCTTTGAAATTTGCTTTTTGCTTCACTGTACATCTTGCAGGTGTCCACAACCCTTTGCTTTGCAGTGGCCTTACATTGCATCTTAGTCCTTATACACAGTGACAGGACCTAGTGTGTTTTACTGAGCTCAGTTTGGTTGTTTGGTATGGTTTTTAAATTTTTTTTGTTTAAATGCAGAGGAAGATGTACATAATGCATCTGATTGTTTGTGCTGTGCTATACAGAAGGCCATCCTGACTCACTTCTGTCATTGACTTTATGTAGTTATCATCAGCTGGGCTTGTATAGGTTCACAGCTACTTTACACATCTTGGTTCTGTTAGGGACACCTATTTTGTGAGGCAGAAAGGGGTGATAAGAAAGACCATAAAGACCAGAACATGGTTTATCTGGCTTCTGTCCACAAGCAGCCTTTAAGGAGGAATTGAGAATGAGGTGGCTGAAAATGTCAAGTGTCCGTAGTTGTCCATTAGGTATTTAATAAAACCCCAGAAAAAAAGGAAATGGGAAGAGAATGCATTCCTTTTAAGGAGGATTATTGCTTCCTCATGGAAAAACCCAAACAAAACAAAACAAACCTCCCTAGCACTTTGTTTGGGGCTAGTATTGTTTTTGGATCCTGTTTTAGTCAGGACTGCAACACAGGTATGAGAAGCGTTACATGTGCAAAAGTGGGAAGTATTTCTCTGTTGAATATGTGTCTTAAGAGGCATAAATGCCAGAACTCAGGCTGGATTCCGTGCTTAGACTCCTTTGATGCCTGACATTTAAAACTATTATTGGTTCCATATCAGGTGAGCTGTGATGGCCGGTAATGGTTTTCATTGCAAATCAAAAGAAATCTTTCTGTTCACTGCAAACCTCTGTTTATCCAGCTGCTGCACGTGTTGGATGATGACTAGTGCAAAAGAATGAACTAGTGAAAGATGCAAGATTTTCTTAGCAGTCTTCAAACAGCAGAGCAGGGCATTCAGTCTGTCAGCTTCAGAATCTGAGAGATGAGGCCAAGAGTCCTCGTGTGAGCTGGATTGTGGAGCTTTGCAACAAAGACTTTGGATTGTCCAACTACATTGGCCTGCTTGGTCAGGAGCTTTTTGTTCTATGTAATCATGTTCATGTAAAAAATTTCTGGAGGTTGTGATTCTCCACTCCTCTCTACTGTGAACAAACACCAAAACACGTGAAATCAGTGGGAATGTGGTGCCTGCTGTAATCTGTTTCGATGAAACATAAAAGTGATTTCACACTTTTATGTGTAAACTGATCCACAGCCGATCAGTTAGTGATTTCATATAGAACTGATCCACAGTGATGTCATATACTGATTTTTGTTTGTTACAAAATGGGACATAAAATGCATTGAAGGTATGTACTTTGTCAGCTGTTCTACTGCCATTTGCCTGAAGCACAGCTTTGTTTTTTGTGACTAGTAAAGCATTTGAGGTTCATTATTTGTGCACACCATTTCTTTTACCTAAAGCCTAAAATCAACTTTTAGAGTTGCCTGTAGCAGAATTTGTCTGAACCACCTCTTCTAAGAAACGTAGATATCTAAGATCTGGCAATCCGGCCTGTGTTTTCAGATCATCTTTCAAGTAACACTTTTGTCCTTCATGAAGCAAAACAGCTGTAGAATTGAGGATTTCTTTGATAGCTCATATTTACTTTCCTAAGTATCTAAACTACCTGTTCTAGACATGTGCTATCCACTTGGCATTTCAGAGCAACTCTTGGAAATGTGTGCTTATTTCGGACATTTTTTCTTAAAATTACAAGCACTTCTTACAGAAATAATTTGGGAGGCTGTGTGTTTGTATGTAGGAGCTACTCTCAAAGGCCCTACAAAGAATTAATCATTTGCCTAAATTAGCTTGCAGGTTTTAGAGCTTATTGAATTTCTTGTAGTTGTTAGGGCTTATTAAATACTTCGCATTTCTGTGTGCAAATTCTGCCGTGGTTTAAACAAGATCTACCAATATTAACTTCTAATGAACATTCTGATATGGGTGTTACATTCGTAAGAGGCCTTTAAATTTATATTTACTATTTCTACATAACTTGCATTGCAGTAGTAAAAAAAGTAGAGTGAATTTGAAGGTAAGCACTCAAAAGTTAGTGTTAGTATTTAGTCTGCCTCTCTGGTCTTACTTCTAAGATGCAGCATAAATTGTGATCTTTTCCTCCGTAATTATAGGCTCTCTTTATCCAGCAGTCTTTTTCTCTTTCAATGTATGAGATGCATAGAGCTAGGGCAGCTGGTCAGTATTGATCTTTATTTGGTGTGTGTATTCACTCCAGAATTGTTGCATAATATCTAAACATGTTGCTGAAAACAGCTTTGTTAATTTATTGTTTTGAGTTTTCATCCTTGTCTTTTTTATTATATTTCAGTACCCCTAAGCAGTTACGTGAGTTCAGATAGGAGAAAAAGAACTATTTACCTTGTATTGGTCCTATTCTTATCTCATCTAACCTGTTAAACCTTCCTCTGCAGTGGGGTTGATTGTGCTTCACAACCTAAAGCACAAGTGTATCTTCATTCACTTCTGGAGAACCTAATCCCAGCACAAGTGTATTTCCTTGAGATACTACCAACAAAAAACAGTGTGTTGCAGTTCAGAGTTTGCATAGGCCCAGAGAAGAGCACTGCACAAATTCATGGGTCTGTGGTAGTCGTGAGAGGAAATTTGCTATACATGGATGTGGCCAAAATCTTGGCTGCTGTCAGCGCTAGGATAGTTTTTGTGAAGAGACCTCATGATGTAGGACTAGAGAGGATGAAACACTCAACTTTTATTTTAAGCATATATCAGTCAGTGCATCTACAACTGTGCCTATTCCTGTGTCAGTGTTGTCCTTTGACTTAAAATAACTCTCCTGGTTCCAAATGCACCTCATTGTTTAACAGTTATGTAGCTCAACAGTCTCAAGAACAGGAGGGTGAATGAGTTAAGAGTGGAAACAATTTCTCTGGGTGAGCTACTAGTTAGTCCTGCCTTGGGAATCTTTTGATAAAGAATGAAAAAAAAAAAAAGAGTACAAAACAGAGCTCATGAGTGTATGTATAATTATTACAGTGTAATGTGTTCTATGTAGGAAGAAGTGGTGTCTTGGCCCCAGGCTCATTGGAGAATTATTAACACAGGTTGTTACGGGAAACTAGAAATAGGCCATCCCTGACATATAATTGAAAATAGACTGTTATTAAAGGGTTCATATATATGTAAAAAATTGATTACATACTCATTTCCAATTCAGAATATAATTTTAATTTCTTCTAAAATTATATTTCAAGGGCATTTGCTTTTCAGTTTATCTTGCTTGTGGATACCAACCCCTTCATTTCCTGACTCTTCATACAGCAAGACTTTTCAACAGCCAGTGAACTGGCTTTTGAATTGTTGGAGGGTGAAGTTATCTTTGTCTTTTATGTTTACTTGTAATCAGCATGAATTGTGAAGAACGGTATTTATTGCCTTGCAACTGTGGTTTTGTCTATTAATAGGCTGATGCTCATATGTGTGGTTGGCAGCTTGTTTCCCTGGTAGGCAGGCTGCTTCCTGAGGTGATGAACCAATTTACTCTTAGTGTGGATAAGAAAGCCCTGTCTGAAGCTCTGTCCAGGGGAGCTGTGTGGAAGACTTGCTTCTTAAGAGGTTAATGATCTGGAATTTTACACATAATGCAAAATGCTCTATACATTCTCTGTGAATCTTCTCACTGATCACAAAAAACTTTTGTTTGGTATGCTAGGATGGTCCATAAACTAAACATACCCTGTTCTTTTAATTGGATGGAAGTAACACTGCTAATTGGAGAAAAGTGGATAAAGTAGTTGGTGCTACACACCAAATAACAGATTTTATACGGGAAGTATACCTTGTCCTTTATATGCATCAACAGAGTTGTAGTGTAAACATGTGATACAAAATGAAGCTGATAATACTCAGAATCAATTCCATTATTTTACAGAGACTACTAGTTTTAGATGACATCCTTACCTGAGATATGTTTAGTGTTTATTTTGCAAGCTAAAGCAGGTGTGGACAATTGACTTTGCCTGAAAGAAGGATGTGACTGAGAGCTTGATGAGGCCGATGTTGTTTCTTTAGCATTCCTCCAGCAGAACCGCCTGAATGCAGAAGAAAAGAGCAACACATTCCACCCTCCACGCCCAGTCTGTGTGGTGAAGGGAAGAGTTAGTCATTATTAAAAGGGCATCCACTCACTGTGGAGTATCACAGATTTTTAAGATCAAGACACTAGTCTTCACCATGTTGTCAAGAGCAGTTTGCATTCACTAGTAAGTTACTATTAGGGACGATTAATTTCATAAATAAAGGAGGCTCAAAAGGATGAAAACACACACAGACACACAGAGCACAGCTTTAGTCTTTTTATACTGCTGCAGCTGATTCCTAGGTAAACATCTCTGCATCCTGGTAAAATCCTCTAATCCTTTTAGTGTTGCTCTGTAGTGTGAAAATTAGGTTGAAGGTGCCAGAGTACATTTTACAACATTGCCTTCTAAATAAAATACTTTGGAGAATCCGAGGTGTGCCTAGCCAGGCTGAGATGCTGCCAGACAATTTCAAATTTAGAAATCTTTTGTACAGGCCCTCAAGTAACAGAAGAAAAGGATGCTGGTGACGTACCAATCATGTAAAAGTGTTTGCAAAATATGCAATCTACTAACCTGATAGTTTGACAAGAGGGTGCAATGATTTTTTTTTTTGGTTTGGCTTTGGAAATTTCCCTGTAACTTCCACAATCTGCAGCTGAATGCTCGGTGGGCGTCTGTTAAGGAGCCCTGTCTGTTTCATCAGACAGCCACCTTCATGAATTTGGGAAAGCTAGTGCTAAATGAATGGGAGTGAAGTAAATGCTGGTTTGCCTTCAGGTAATATTTAGGGTATCATAACTAAGTGAAACAATATTGGTGAGAAAAAAAATAAATAAAAAATTCTAAAACACACTGTTTAAGATGGAGAGAATAGGACTGAGGATGCTTGAAGGAATATAAATTATTTTATCTTTAAGGCAGAGGAATTAGTTATCTATTTGAGATGAACAAAATAATAAGATTTTCATGAACGTAGGCAATGAAAATGTAAATATTTGTCTTTACGTGCTTGGATTTTGTCTGACATGGAATAAACAGAATGTGTTAGCGAACCTTTTCTGAAGGGTAAGTAAAAGGGAAAAGTGCATAGGTTCGTTTGTTGGCTTGTTGAGTTTTTTTTAATAATCTACTTTGGACCAAGGTTGTCATGTGAAAAACATGGATCTCTGATGTATTTGACTGCTAAACAGATACTCTTTCATTTTCATTTGTACTGCATAGAGCAATTCAGCTATATTAGTATTCTTTCCCTGGGACAAATAGTGAGTCATTCAGATATACATGGTAAACACTTCATATCTTCCAAAGCTAATTATAATTGCTTTAGTAAATTGCAAGTTATGGGCTTGAAAAGAGGGGTAAAGTAGCCACCAGAACTTTTTGCAGAGTTCATTGGTCATCAAAGAAATTGAGGGAGAAAAAAGAATTGTATGAGATACAAAAAGAGCAACTTGGCCTTTTTTTCTTATTTTTTTTCCTATTTTTGTATATCTTTTACAAGTAAACTGGCAGAGTATATTCAGCTGTAAGAACTGTTCTCCCTAACCATAGGAGTTTGCGGCACAAGGTTTTTATGACTCCAGTTGGAAGCACAGACTAGCTAAATTTGACTTCTAAAGATGTGTAAGGGACAGGCAGAAAGGGACAGCAACTTGTACGTACCTCAGTTTTTAAAATCTGCTTTCAGAAGGACCGTTTTAGATGCCATTCCTGAACAAGTAGGTCTCAAAGTTAAACTCCAGTTAACTCCAGCCCAGAATTTTTGAGGAAAACACCTCTCACACTCCTGTGTGTTGTTCTGGATGGCTGGTGAGCCATCCTTTGTCCTCGGGGTGGCAGGGCTGGCTGAGGAGAAGGGGCAGGGGAGCTTCTCTGAGCGCGCAGGTGCAGAGGCACGTCCTTGGGGCTGGTGGGGAAGCAGGAGCTGGTGCACAGCTCCAGCACTCCCGTGACAGCTCCTTCACGTCAGTCTCCCACTTGCCCTGGAGATCCCGTCCTGTCATTAGACGTGGAGCCTGGAGATGGGTCTTGTCCTTTGCCCTACAGACCCTGGCCTGTGTACTGTGTGATGTGGATGATGTTTCTTTGCTAGGCCAGATCAAGCGCCTTTTACTGTTCCTTGTCTTGCTGTCAGCTTAAAGCAGTATCTTCCAGGCTCACAAGGTTGCTTTTCTTTATTGACCAACAACTGACCATCAGTAAGTTGCAAACCGTCCTGGGGGTGTCTGTGGTCAACCTGTGCCCACATTTTGGGGCCTCTGGTGTTTCCCTGTGGGTAACCAGTCCAACAGGCCAGAACCGGGGTGCTGCAAAGCCAGCACAAGGCACAGTTAACATCAGGCGCGTGACCTGTTACTAGTGATGGCAGCACTGATTTTATGGCACCACTAGGAAATTCAAGGGTATGCTGATCCTCTGGACCTCCTAAATTTTCATAGCATACTGTTTGAGGGCTTTTTGCTTGTTGGTTTTGATTTTGGTTGGTTGGTTGGTGTTTTGTTGGTTTTTTTTAAACCTGTTAAGTCCTGTGTTATGCAAACGGACTGCCATAGATGATGCTTTCTGCTGTATCATCTATTCATTTGTAGCTTTTCAAAGCTCAAGGAGTTTTGGGGGTGTTTTTTCATGCTAGAGTTGAAATGTGTGAATTCTGATCCTGTGGCTTAGTGGCCTTGGCATTTTGCTGGTAGCTGTCTTTGCATGTAACACTTGGTTTACATGGCTGCTAGTTTTTAATTCACACATATAGCAGACTAAATTATTTATTGCATAACAGTAATTTTTTTATAAAAAAAGCTCATTTAGTTCAGTGTGAGATTTTCAAGTAGAATAGAAGCCAATTCTTAACAGAGTCAATTATAAGTCCATATCTAATGTTGATACAGAAAGAGGCTGTTTGTTGGTTTCCATGTCATTGTACAAGCACGGAATCATCGTCTTCAGTGGTCTGTGCTTGCTATGCATCCTCCTGTGGTCTCCTTCAAAGACAGTGTAAAGTGATTTCAGGCTGTTCTGCATCAGTATAACTGCTTGTGAGGGGTTTTTAGGTTGATGAAACAAAGCGTAAGAGCTAGTTCCTTGAGACTACGGAAGCTTAGAGCAGAATTACAGAAAAAGTTGCTTAACTTATTTCTTTATATTTTGAATTATTATTTTTGGGGTGCTTTTCTTTGGATTTACTAAGGGAAGAATGGCCACTGCTGTTGAGGGGTGCTCTTGGCAATGGTTAATGTCAAAATATTTGAATATTATTGAATTTGATTTTAAATAAACTTCAAATATTTTGAATTTGAGATGTTTGATTCAACTTTGAGACAGAAATTATTTGGCCTCTAAGGACCTTTCCAAACATGAGGGATTTTTTCCAGTAGAGCCTATAAATGACACAGGTGGCCATCAGGGAATAACGCAAGATAAAGCAATATTGCCATGATAGTGGAGGAGGAAACACTTATATTAATGTTCTTTTTTACTCCTTGAAACAGCATTTACTTCAAAAGATAATGTGCAGATTGCCATTACATCTCTTGGTTCCAGCGTACTGCATTTTGAATAACAGTTTAACCAGAATATTCTCTGTATTCAGACACACTAGGATAAATAAGATGCTGTAGTCAGCTGTGACTTGGTCTAAGAATCTACTGAATTGAATTCTGTATAGTTTTCTGAAGGACTGAAAAGTGCTATTGCAGAAGGTGAGAATTGTTCTGAGAAGAGAGAGGATAAAAATATGGGAAAAAAAGCTGGTTACTGGTGTCTCTGATTTTAGAAGTAGAGAAAAGCTCATCTCCAGAGAGAGTAACTGAGATGGCAAATGAAAACTGGTACATAAAATGTATTTTGTGCTGCTTGCATGCCTGTTTTCTAGCTGCATAACTAGTGGGAGCCTCAGGAACTGAGAGCAGTTTGTTTTAAATCGCAGATTAATTTCTTAAAACAAAATGATCACTGTATTCTGTGTAGGGAAAGAAATTCTAGCTTTTAACTGTAGAGAAAGCTTTATATTTGTTTCTGTAGTTTTAGGGAACTTCCAAATAAATACTCAATTTTCAGAAGTGACTTATTTTTAATTAATACCACATTTGAGGAGATTTAGCATTTGTTTTTTCAGAACTATTAGTCCAAGGTTCCTACATTCCTTTCTTTGTGTGTCTTGCTTAGTCTGACAGATTTGAACAGGTTTTTTTTTGTTGTCAGGAGTGCCTCCATCTCTAATATAAAAGTGCTTATACCTGCAAATTGGGTGGCCTGATTTGTATAAAGTAACTGTACCATATGAGAGACTGGTCAAGAAAAAGAATTAGGTTTTAAAAGCTGGTGAAAGGTGCATTTTAAACAATATGCTGATTAAATAGTTAACCTCAAATATAACATTAAAAAAAAAAACAACAAAACAACAAAAAGATGTCCTCATGCAAAGAGAGACTGAAAATCCTGCCCGGGAAGCTGGGTTTGTGTAATGCAATAGATATGTGGAGATTTTTGTCTAACCAAGCAACTTGTGGCTGAGTTGCAATCTGGACCTGGATACCTGTGTCTTAGGCATCATAATTCCAGGGGAACTTGTTTTGGCTGTAATGTTCGCCCTCCTCCTGCTGAGTTCCACTTTCCTCTAGGATTCCTTAACGACCTCACGGTCAGGCTGGGAGTGGCTGCAAAGCTCCTTGCAGCGTTTGGTGGTGGCATTGGGAAGGGGAGCACTGGCAGGAGCTGATGGTGGGGGAGGTGGTGGGACAGGGGCTCGGGAAGGTCTCCAGCAGTGCTCTGGGTGGTGCTGGGCTGGTCCGGCAGTGGCTGAGGGAGCTGCTGGAATGTGGGTTTGGGCTTAGAGTGAACAGGGAATTGCATTTCCTGACTTTTGGATCAGATAACTGTTTTTATCTCAGGCCTTGGTCACATGAGTAACAAGGGTATGGGAGGGGAGATGACCTCTCCAGAGCACGCATATATTTGGTGTGGCTCTGTGTAGTTCAGAAGTTGCACAGCTGGATGTTTCTAAACTTTTAGTTCTAGAAAAGAGTTCATTTTTGCCCTCTGTCTCAATAGCAAAAGGACTGAATTTTGAGCCCAGCGGGAAATGTGGCAAATGTTTTAATTGCAGGAAGCAGTGTTTTGATCTGAATTTCATAGATATATGTGTTTAACAAGCCTGACCTTTGGCTGAGTTTTGTTTCTGGGCTTTTTTCTGAAGAAGAGTTAGGTATTTAAAACCTATTAGCTCCTTTTCAAAAATAAATTAAACTCTTACAGAGAATTTTGAGATGAAGCTTTGGCATCTGTTCATTGAATCAAATGAATATTAAAAAAATTCCTAACTAAACCACAAATAGTTACATGTGAAATACTAGAAAGAAAAGCAGCTGAAATGTTTCCAAACACATTTTTAAAATTTAAGTTTGTTTTTATTTTGCAGCTTCCTTCAAAAATCTTCAGTACAGGTTATATTCAATGTTCAAAACCAGTTAAGTTCTTCAGGCTTTTTAAATTTGCTACTTGGTTTTTAAAGATTTAGTGAATCTAAAAATAGAATTAAATGTTTGTAATTTACTTAACACAGCTTAGATGTGGCGACCACTGATAGTGGTGAGACTGAAGTTTCTGATTCGAGTCGGCTGCCCGCCGTGGTGCATCAGGGCCTGTTTAGTCACACACATGGCACACATGGACACGAGCCACACACAGTTTATTTGTTAGCAGCATAACCTCGGGAGCTCGCTAACACGTACAGATACTCTGCAGACAAAAATCTTGGAAGGGGCTGGGAAACCATCACCCTTTCGCTTTCCACTTCCTCTCCTTTCTCACACCCTCAGCCCTTATGCTGGGAGGCTCTGCCAATATTTCTCAGCTCTCTCCTACTCTCTGGGGTTGCAGTCGGCCTAAGATCTGGCAGGTTTATTGCTGATGTTTCTTTTTTCCAAGCTAATTGCAAACAGCCTCGTTAATATCTTGTTTGGTGACTATGTCAAATTGCTATTTTTTTTTAATTCTGAAAGGTACTGGTCCAGAGTCCTTTTTTAGGGGCCGATCTCCCAGCATTAAGGTGACTTTGAGCAGAGATTCAGGTTATGTTGTGTTCCTGAGAATCTGGAAATAGTTCTGACTTCTAAAGTATGGGAAAAAAATTACTTTAGTGGTATTTGTTTATGCTAATGCTGCAGTCAGCACACACCTTGTTTTGTTTGCTAAGTATCTTCTAAAGACTGCAGATGTTGTTTGTTTTGATTGTGAGACATGTAAGTGTTGGTCCCCGGGAGGCTGCTCCGTGAATTTGCAAACTGATAAAACCTGTAAAATGTGTTACTTGTAGAGATCATCTTGTCTGCTAAATCGTTAGTTGTACTTAGCTGATGAATGAATGCAAATCAACAATATGAAGACTTAAAAGCCTTTTATATACACAGATATAAAAATGATTGTTGATAGACTTTTGTGCATAAGACCATCAAGAATTTGTGTAAGATCTAACAATGACTTGGAGAAAAACAGCTGTTTATAATAAAATGGATACAATCAGGAAAACCTTTGTTTGATTTTTCCCATATGGTCACTTCTGTTACTACAAGGGGAAGGAACAAAGGGGTCTGTTTATTTTAGGGCATTTGAAAGAAGCAGCAAATCTCAATCTTCTTGCCCTGCGTGGGAGTTATTAGCTGCAGAGGTAGCACCTTCTCTAACTCTGCTACAGAGATGGTCTGCAAATAGCTGAACTGGTCGAGGCACGGTCAGCTCCCTGTTGAGAACTGAATGGCTTAGTTTTCACTAATCTTAATAGAAGTTGGGATCGTTGTTATTACTTTGGGATCAAATACCACATGCCTAGCTCAAAATTAACGAGAAACCAAACTGGAAGCTCGAGGGATATTTATCTAGACATTAGTTTTCTCTCCTGAGTGGAAATACTTCTTTTCTATTCTTAGAGTAGAAAACTTGGTAAACTAGAGGAAATGCATTACTGTGACTATAATGGCAAGAGTGAAATGATTAAAAATGGTACATGGGTGGCTAAGCAAACCAGAGGGGTTTGAAGAGGGTCATGGCAATGTTGGTAAAGGGATCATGAGTTAGCATTAGGAGTAGATTGAAATAAGCTTTGTATTCTCAGTTTTGGTTTTATCTCCTCCACACAGTGTTGCAACAGCTCATCTAAATGCATCACTTTGGATTTCTGGTCTTTCTGTTTACTGGGATTTTTCCTCATTATCCACACGGGGTTTATTTCATAAGAATAAATCACAAGAGTAATGGGTACTGTGTGATCATGTGGGTCACTGACTTTCCCTAGACAAGTCTGGGAAAAAACCTTGCCTTTCATCTTAGTAAGCACCTCTGCTCAGCTTTGCAAAGGTTATCTTGCAAAATGTTGTGGAAAACACAAATGGCAGATTTGTGCATCTAGATGTAGTGGCCTGCTTTTACATACAAGGTCTGCAAAAGACATCACTGTCAGTTGATGATGGAGCAAGGGACAGTATATTTGTTATTTAATTTGCCTGTTTGATTTTACAAAGCCATTCCATCTTCCTCTGCTATCTGAAGCACAAAAGAAAGCCACAAAACTGAGAAAATAAAAGGTCATTTTATCTGAAGCTTGTCTCTGGAGAATTCTGCTTCAGTTGCTCTAACAAGTGGCCAAAATGGGTCTTGTTGGATGGAGTTAAGCTGGAGAGGAAGTAGGACAAAATGGCATAACTGATTTGTGGAGAGAATGTGCTTTTGGGAAATGGCTCAAGAGACAGTTAGACCTAGGTAGAAAGGTGCTGAACAGTGTTCAAAACCCAGCTTCAGATGTCTAAATGTTCATTTGCATTTGCTGTCTGGTTTAAATTGTAAACCCTGCTACGTAAAGACAAAGTTTTAAAGCAGCATATCTGGTTTTAACCCAGTAACCAAAGACCGCAAAGTAATTTAACTTTTATTAGTCTTGGAAAAAATTCGAATACTTGCTGGCTTGTGGTTTGGATGTGAAACATACAAAAATAGTGTTATTTTTTCTGATGTTAAATCTGTTTTTTTCATATTGGTAGACATCCGATTTTGTTCCATTATATAATGGTTCTTCAGACAGGCAGTAAGGGACAATTAGCTCTTGAGACACAGTTTATTTAACTTGATAATTTTGTACTAATGCAAATGTCTTTGCATTATGTGGTGTCAGCTCATCAAGATAAAAATGAAATCACTCAAATAAGTGATGTGAGGCCTCTTCTTATGTACTAGAGTTTGTATGAATGTGGGACTTTTGGCTCTTGGAGACAGCAGCTGTGCTTTTCTGTAGGAGTTAACTTACATCAAACGGACTTATGTGTAGCTCCTAGTGCATAAAGTACTTTCTGTCTGCTACTTTATTTTTATCCTCATGTGTCTTTTATTTTTGCCCAAGTCAGAACTTTGAGAAACCAGAGAAATTCATCAGACTTCATCTGAAAGTGATATACACAAAATTGATGGGATGCAATGCTATGCAATTAAGGCATCTGGCACTGGTTGCCCTTCTCTTCCTTCTGCTCCCTTGCTTCTGTCATACACCAAGTGTTGAGGCAGCCGGAAAATTAACTTTCTCTCTTTTAACATAAAAATATCTTGTTTTATTGCTGAGCAGTGGTGTTTTGAAAGGTAGAGAATGACAAGTATAAACAAGTATCACTTCAAGCTAATTGGGAGAAATTTTTTAACAGTTTTTTGAAATACAGAGTCAGAGTGCAGAGTATGCAAAACACTACAAAAGCACTGGACTTAAAATTATTTGGCCAACTTTGCAGGGTATGGTAAAAACAGACGGTTGGAGAGTGTGCTGATATTCCTGTTTTGGCTAAAATGAGCCAGCTCATACTCAGATACCTGGTGCCCCTCATCATGTACAAAACCAGCAATGGTGGGCTTGATACCAGAAGACAAATTAACTTTAAGACAGATTAACTGGCATAGTTAAATCATGTGGTGGTCGCAAATGTCTCAGCAGATTAGTCTTGGCAAAATAACATTGAGTTTCCAGCAGCCTCTCCAACTCCATATAAACTGTTCATATTCTGCTGAGCCCCTAGTCATGGAGTGAAAAATAAGCAAACATTCAGAAACTGGATTGACTGTTAAGGTGAAGCTGTCTGAACTTCGGGGAGGTGTCAATGATGCTTTCATAGCAAATAAACCTGTGTCAGTTTCTTTTTTGTGTTTTTCCTTTTCTTTTTCCCCCTCTCATGGGAAGTCGTGAACACTTGCCCTTAATTCCAGATGACAGGTTGTTATCAAACAGCTGTTCCTGGTAGCTTGCTGTAGGTGACTGCTTCTTCCAGCCTAAGCTGGGCAATATTTAGCACGAGAGGTTTAGAATTTGCACCTAATAAAGTCAGCTGATTGCAAGAGACACTTTTAATTTTAGCCAGAGAAAGAAGCTTTGGGCTCTTCCTGAGCTTTCCCTTTTAAAACATCACAGGGGTTAGCTTGGGTTTTAATATGGCTTTGGTGCACTTGAAGACAGACAGACAGACAGACAGGATTGAAAAACTGTATGAGCATGTGAACTCAACAACAAAGCTCCTGCTGTCATGCAGATACGTTGTCACATTAAAAAACAACAGGAGAGAAATACAATTTCTGTAAGTGAATGCCCTCTCAAAAGAGTGTTGTGGTTAAAACACAGACTATCTGGATTATTTAAATAAATTGTAGGGTTTGTTTGATTTTTCTTTTTCCCTTTCTTTGTGTATAATTTTGCTTGTAGATTAGGCAGGTATGCTTGTTCTGACAGTTCTGGTTCATTTTCCAATTTGTATGACAGCAGTATTCTTCCATGGTTGCATGTACAGTATTACTGACGAGTGCTACAGAACATTGTCAGTACTATATGCTTTTAAAAAGGAATAGAGAAAGTTGATGATATTTATTTGCCTTTAATTTAATCTATTTGAATAAAATGTGAAATTTAAAAACAACCTATTTAGGAAAGTAACTTAAAGAAAATATTTCCCTTTTTTATATAGTTGTATTGTTAATTAATGATGAGTTTCAAGATCTATGGATTTTTTTTTTATTTCAAATTAGAAGGAGGTTGCTGAGTGTGTGTGAGTGTCAGGCGGTACGTAGAAAACCAATGTGCTGATAAAGGACTTCAGTCAATCATAGTTTTTCCTCTCATTTTGACATCTGAAAACTGTAAATTAACTAATTCTTAAAAGTACTTTGTGATCCAATTCTGATGATATTTAAATACGCTTTTCAATGTTGATTCCTGCCAGTGCTTCATATTTAATGTGGCATTTGAGCTGCCGTCTGGATTGGTAAGAAAGGGTGAAAATGTCCTTGAGGCAGGCCTGATTCTGTCAGGGAAATGGCCGACTGAAAAGATTTCTTGGAATTGTAGAAATGTAGCAAATGTTTTGAAACTTGCAGTTCCTATTGTTTAGATTGGAAATGTTAAGCGCATTTTTAACAGTCTCCTTTTTTACTATTAAAGCATTATGGTGAAATAATTACATTCCTTTCAATCCATTTTAGACCTTACATGATTTCCACTATGAGTAAAAAGAAAAGTAACAGTAGTTAAAATAATTGTCAGGGGTTCTTTTTCTCTCCAGGAATTTATTTTCTACTAGGCTAAATTGTTAAATTTTGTAGGATGCAAATTTCTTTTATTGCTCTGACTGTATTTGAACAAGATACTTAATCTAATTGTTCCTAGTATTTGTTTCACCCAGCAATAAACACGGCAGAGGATGAGTGCCAGTGCAGCTCATTGATCTGATAATGAGAGGTGCTCATTCTGTGTCTTGCTTCCTGGTCAGGTCTGTCGTGTCTTCAGAGCCGGTGCTTCTGGAACTGTCAGGGCTGGTGTGCTGCATAATGGATGAGCCCGAACTGATGGAGGCAGCAGGTGCTCTAGTAATAGAAAAGGGCAGTGTTTATTATTGTTGTATGCATCATCAATCCTCCTCCCTTTCTCCCTCTGCTTTCTGTGTCCTCCAAACAAAGGCTCCCTGTATCTGCAGCAGCAGGGGAGAAAAGATCAACAACTTACCCTGTGTAACATTGCTGGTTTTTGTCTCAGGGGCAACCTTGTAAATAGGTCTTGATTTGCTGCTCGGGATCTGTGAGTGGCATGTTTATCATTGCAGGGGACAACAGTATTGATTTACGAATGCCATTTAGCAGCAAACTCTTACTGGTTACTATGTATAACTGCCTTATTCCAGCTAAATCAGATGAAGGAAAAATGGCTTTCAATCTAGTACTCCTAATGCACTGCAAGATCCCTAGCTCCTGTGGGAGCAATCTGTTGAAAGATAGGTCTAAACATTCTTTAATTGGGGAAAATTATGATTTTTGGGAGAAGGAGGAGGAGGAGGGAAAAGTAAATAGAGGTCCTTAGTTCTGCTTAAGATGCTGATGGCTCTTGGAAGTGTCTTTTCAAGAGAAAGCTGTGGTTTGAAATCTTACAGAAGTACTTCATTTTCTATTTATAGGCAGTCAAACCTACCAACATCTCATGTCCACTTGCTCTAAGACATCAGTTGATTCTAGATATTCTGCAGTGTTTCTCTTGTCTGGAGCATTAATGACAGTCACTATTCCCTTTTGCAGGGCTATTGCCTGTACTTCAGGATCTAGGTCAAAGGAGCCATGGAGTTGGGGAGAACAGAAAACCAGTTTATTCCAGTAGAGGCTGTAGTGGGCTTTCTATCTGCTTGTAATGTCATAATAATTTAGAGAAAAATAGTTGTTCTGTTTCACCGTACCTTCTTATTTCATTTCTGGTGGTTTTGTTCGCATATGGCAGCATTATTTTTGTGGCTGTGTTGTGTTTTAATACCAGCTGGCAACTAAGCAATGCACAGCTGCTCACTCACTCCTACCCTCCAGGAAGATGAGGGGAAGAGAATTGGAAAGGTAAAAGTGAGAAAATTTATGGGCTGAGATAAGAATAGTTTAATAATTGAAGTAAAATAATCCTTTGTTGTAGTGAATAGGAAAATAACAAAGAGTGATAAATAAAACCCAAGAAAGGCAAGTGTTGCGATAGGAAACAATTTCTCACCAACAACCTGCCAATGCCCAGCCAGTCCCCAAGCAGCAGCTCCCCCACCAACCTTCCCTCTGGTTCTGTTGCTGAGAATGGTCCATATGGTATGGGATATCCCTTGGGTCAGCTGGGATCAGCTGTCCCAACTGTGTGCCCTCCTAAATTCTTGTGAGTCTAGTTTTACCCATGCTTGGTAGCCAAATGTTATTTAAAAGCTGGCTTAACTGGAAAAGCATTCAGAGTGGGAATGCTTTTCTGTAACTCTGTCTGTACAGAGGCAGGGACAAAGTGGATCTACTTCCAAAGAGTTATTAATAAAGGTCTCAAAAGTGTATGATTGAATTAAGGTTAGCCTCCTTTCTGCAGGAAAGTGGATCATTCTTCTTCAGTCTGTGATTTTTGAAATGCACATTTTTTCCTGTTTAGAACTACCTGCTGGTAATTCTGCAGTTTGTTTGCAAGTGACTGCAAAACCATGGCACACAGCCGTGTTCCTGCTGGAGAATGTGCCAGGGGAGGACCCAGAGTACAGAAGGAACATCCAAGAAACTCAGATATTGCTCTCAGAAGCACCGTGGTTTACCTCTTTCCCTTTTATTTGAAAGGAGCAAAGTTTTGCAGAGTTGTATTGATAGCAGATAGAATTACACCTTTCAGCAGTGTTTGTATGACACGTCTCTATTCCCCATAGACAGTTTCCTGCTTTGCTTGCTCTGGGCTTCCAGGCTTATTGTCTGGAAAATCAAGTCTTAAATGCCTTGCTGAGCTGTACTTTTATATATAGATATATATCTATATATATGTATTTAAATTGCAGAGACTGTGAATGGGACACTTTACATGTGGACTTGCCTTGAAACTACTTGATGGTATTAAATTTAAAAGCTTCAAGGTAGACTGGTGCCTACTGATGCTCATCATTGGCATTTCAGAGGCTTCACTGAGACCTAAGACATTGAGTGTCATCTTTAAATGGCTGGTTGAACTTATTGATGTTTTGTTCAATGAACACTTAATTTCTTCAAAAGAGGAAGCTGGTCTCCTACCAGACATTTTTCATTGCAAAATCTCAGTAATAGTACTGAGCTTTGGTAGTCTCTCTGACAGTGGTTAATGACAGGCTGAAGTGCTTCTAGTGCTGGGCCTCTCTAAATTGGAGCATCTCATACGTTTGTATTCCTCTCTGTGCAGCTTTGAGTGTGTGCATTTTTAAAGCTGTCTGCCAAGATGCGCATTCCTGGCAGAAAGCAACACACTGGCGTCAAAAACTGCTTGTCCAAGAAGTAGTGAAGTGGTCTTGTAAAATATAAATGCAGAGATTAATGTGAAATAGGTTAAAGCAGTGTAAAGTGGGGATTAGCAAATCGAGATACTGCAGTGATCCTATCATCTCCTACAGAGCTGTTGATCTCTTCATTGCTTTGAGGGCGAGACAAGATGCTGCGTTCAACAAGGAGCCTGCTGCCTGTGTTGTGTTTTGCTCTGCCTCTGCAGCTGTAATTGACAACTTTAAACACTTCTGATTCAGGACACTCTAAACTTTCTAAAGCTGGAGGAGAGAAAATGGAGGGTTTTATTAACAGATGCTTCAGTTTCAACATATAGATGATACAGCATAGCATAAATTTTGGAGGAACAGTTTTTCAAGAACATGGGATACTAGAGCAAGAAAAAGGAGTCAAAGAATAAAAAAAAGTCTGTTTTAATTCCTTGCTCTTTTAGAGATGGCCAGAAACCCAATTTCCTGTTCTGCTGGACAGTTGCTAATGTAATCAACCTGAGACAAAGGGAAAATCTCTCCTGGCCTTTGCTAAAAGCCGTATTTGACTCGGTGATAAAATGTGAGGCAAATAGGTATTGCTAGGACAGCTACTCTGTGTTCAGTAGCCAGAGCTTGAGTAATCTCCCTCCATCAGTACCGATTTCAGCTTCAAGAAGGATTACTTAGGGAAAAAATAAGGGCTGAATCAACAGTTTCTGCTTTTGAGACTAGTTCCCTGTATACACTTTCCTCTCTGTATGTAACTGAAGAGGCACAGTAAACGGCAGTGTGAATGCTTGTCTGTCCATGGAAGGCCCCAGGGAATCACACAAAACAGAGGCTGGAAAATTCATAATAACTTTAGCCTTTCATTTGTCAGTGAGCAGACTGCTTGTTTAGCCAGCTTGGGTAAGAAAGTAAGACCTTGGGAAAGGGTGTTCATGATAGTAATTACTAGTCATCTGCTCCTCTTCCCTTCAAAGGTGCAGGAACTGCCATTGTGTACTGGTTCACCCCGAAGTGGGATAGGTTTTGCAGTAGTTACAGGGACAGCTGAACAGGGAGCTTTCTCCAGGCAGTGTAGAGGATAAGGCCAGACTCTCCAGACAGACAGGACTAGATTAAATGAGGGCCTTGGACTGAGGAGGTGCATGCTTGTCTTCTGGTCTGTTGTACCTGTTGGCCTCATGTCATATATGCTGATGCTGATCTCTGCTCCTCTGACCACCTGCATGGAGTCTTGTTTTTACAGAAAAGAGTAAACAGCTAAAGAAGGTATTGTTATGGTAAGATGTACCTTCCTCCAAATACAAGTTGTTTTCCTGAAATAGTGCTTCATCCTCCTCCTCCCCACTCAAGAAGTAAGATGAGCACCTTACTGATAAATCTGTGGCAGAAACCTACAATTCCCCCCTTCTTTAATTCCCATTAAAACTAAGAAAGGGATGATGGATCCCACAGTATAGGAAATAAGGGATTTTAAAATTTTAAAAAATAATAATTATTTTTTTTTACCAATAAAAAGAACCCTAAATTGAACAACTGATTGAAAACGCCCTAGGGTAGTCTGTCGTGTCTGTCATCTGGTACCTAATTTTGATAACACCAGAGATAAGAGTCTGTTTGCCCATAATACAACAATGCAATGCCAATCTACTGACCATCAAATACAAATTGGATGTAACAGGTGACCTGATGCTAGGTGAAGCTTTCAGGGCATGTGCGGCAGCCAAGAGAAATCTGACAGAAGTCGCTTTTAAGTTCCCGTCTTGCTCTTTGCTCTCTTTCTTCACGAAATGTTCAACCTTGAATGAAATGTTTTCTGCCGCACCCCACCCCAGAGGGAAGGCTGCAATCTCTGGCAATGCACCTGGAAATGTATACAAGCAGCATTAGGGAGGGGAGATGAAAAGGGAGCTGATTTTACTCTATCATTAAATTTTAACACTCCTTAGCAGCTTGCCAGCCAAACGGGATTATACTACCAGATGTCCTGGCAGAAATGCGCACGGCTCTGCAAGATCATAAATCCAAGCAACGTATGGCAGTCCTGCATGTTTAATACTACTGTTAGCAAGGCAGAATTTCAGTGTGGAAAGCTTAGGTGGTGGGCAGGATTTAGCAAGGACAGAATCTTCCCAGACTTAGCTTTAAAGCCTTAGTTAGGATAAAAGCTGCTGCTGGTGGTGGTATGTACTACTCTTTCAGTATTTCTTTTGTCGTGTTTCCTAAACAGAGTACTAACCGAGCCAGTTTAGTCTACACTTTAAATATAGGTGCCCATTCATAGGATCTTGTCCTCATTAATCTATGCAAAGGATCAGAAAAAAACCCCAGCTGTTGTGGTTTTTTCGGTTGTTGCTCCCTTCATGGAAAACAAAAGGCAGTGACTAGCATCCTTTAGTAAATAAATTATTCCTTTAGTGAGGACTTAGAACTGGGCCCACCAAAGGGGTTGGAAGTGTGTTTGTATCAGTGGGTATGGTTTTCCCATGCTATATGTTGACACCAAACTGTCAGCTGACCTGATCAGCAGTGTGGCAGAAGGGAATTTAAAGCAAATGGGGGAGAATATGCTATTTTATTCTTTTGCTGCCAGAAAAGTGAAGTTTCTATGAAGTATAAAAAGAGCGAGTCAGCTTTTTGTCTCATTAAAGAATTATATGAGGGTGAATAGTCAGAGGAAAAGAACAAAAGGGACTTCAGCACAGGTAGTTAACTTTGCAAATTGTAGTTAAACTTAAGTGATCAGGAAGTGGAAGACCTAAAAAATAATGTTAAGTGCTTTCTTTGCAGATTAATCTTGCTACCCAAGTGTGAAATCTCCCCTCATCCTCCCATATATTCTTTAAATTTTCAGGTTCTGTACCGCAGAATTGCAGGTGATTCATTGCTGGCCACATTAGTCATTCTGAGCTCGTGCTGATTTTGTCCTTGAGAGTAGAATTACACGCTACAGATATTTAAGTTGTTTGTGCTTTTAGTGATTTCAGTAGTAAATTACCTTGGAAGGCTTTGAGCAGAGGGCTTGTCATCATTCAGCTTTCCTGGAAGACAGGTATGTTAGGCCAGTGGTTGTTGCCCCTGGAAAACGCCATTCATGCAATCTTCAAGTTTATCTGTACTAAATCAACTAGCTTCCTAGAATTTGTAATAAAGGACTGGTTTACATTGCTATGATTTTAGCAATTTAAATCCCTCTGTGACATAAGAGAGAGGGAACTCATGCCCAAATGATGTGTTGTGTCCACTTTTGCAGACAGAGACGTTGCATGATCGATAGGTGGCTGAACCAGGAGCCAGTGAAGGGTCTCCAGGCTCCATCCCACTGTCACAACAATGTGGTGCAATTCTGGGCTGCAAAGGTGAAGCTGGCCTTAACTGGTCAGGGTTGTTTAGTTCAGAAATCTCTTGCCTATGCTATACGAAAACGGAATTTAACTTGCATATTAATCTTATTAGCTCAGATTATAACTCAGAAACAGGGAAGTAGGAATTAATTACTCTGGAGGAGCCAAATCCTGATGCCCTAAAAGCTGTCATGCTTCTTTTGGTGGTTTGCGTTCCCTGTTGCTTGTACAATCCAATGCTTTCTATATACATACCTGATTATTACAGTTTAAACCTTACTTTTATATCTCCCTAATTAAGTAGCAGGGCCTGATTTTTTAATTTAAGAAAAAAAATATTTAGGGGAAAATAATGGTTGCAGAAAATGGAAAGGCAGCATACTCACAAAGAAATGATCAGCTTATGAAACTCTTTGAAAACCTTTCTCTCTGTACTGTCATGCTTCATAAGCTCTCAAAAACACGTAATGAGAAACAAAGACCTCTCTTTGCTGTGTCTCTAATTTTTTTCACTACATAACATGGCATTTTCAGATGTGCACCTAGAAAATGAAACTAAGTATTTTCAGTGTGTTATCCCTGATGACCAAGTGTTTATTCAACTCCTTATATCTTGTTGGCCCAGATAAATTTCACCTGAGGCCAGCATCTGTTCACTAATTTGTCACCTTTTCTTTTTCATGCCCCTAAGCTGTTTTGACATGAGAGGCTTTGCAAGCTCCATCTCAGGAAGCACCAGCAGCAATATAAAATGCAAGGAAAATAATGTAAACTGGAGCTTTGGGAAAATAAAGTTGTGTAATATGGCACTAGTTAGTGGCTGGATGATAGCCATCCTTGATGATATAAATTTCGTAGCATGTGTAACTGCGAAGAACAAAAGAGTTAATCAGCAACAATATGATATATACCGAGTGTTACTATATGCAAATATGTACTAAAGTTTTTGCCATGGAAAGCTTTTATTATGAATTTTAGGTTCATTTTCTGTTGTTAAGTGACAGGGAAACTGAGAAATGCACCCAGCACTCAGACAGTTGCCCTGGTTGCGACACTTGTAGCTTTTTACAGAGAAGAAAATATCATCCAGATGATGAATGCAAACAACGTCTCCTCACATAAATGAAGCACACAGTAATAAATGATACTGTTTTGCTTCTGTTCTCTATTTTTAATTTACAGTATGACAGGGAAATCCAGCTTTTTTCCACTCAGCTTTGTAGAACTTTAATTAAAGTGGGAGGCTTTTCTACTAATCATTAGCAGAGTACAGCTTGTGTTCTGTCTTTAAGGTACTTTGTTCTAACTTTGGCACCCCAGCACTGCAAGAATTACGGTGTGCTGCCATTGCGGAGTGGATAGGGAACTCTTCCGTCTATCCTGCTTCCTCTTGCACTGCCTAAGTGTGCTGGTGTGTACCAGTGAGGTGGGAAGAGTGCAACGTAGAAGATGGAGTTGTGTCTCCAAAGCATGTAAGGTGTGGTGGTCTGGAAACCTGGCCTTGCAAAGAAGAGCCAGGTCTCAAAAGTTCTCTCAGTAAACAACTTGGGTTTTGGTGTTACTTTTCTTTTTTCCTTTCGTGAAGGCAGCAGTCCAGGATATCGAGTGCATTGCATGACTGGTTTTGTGCAGCTCCAGTTCTGAACACCAGTTCTCTGTAATATGAAAGCTGATGGGCTAAAGAACTTTTCTCCCATTCAGTTTTCTGTATCTGGTTGCAGATGAGCAATTTCCTTTTTTCCAGTGAAGCTCAGTAGAAGCGCTGCAAATACTGTCCTTTAGTCCTTGTGTGTCAGTGTTTTCAGAGTTTCACCCAGCGAACTGGAGGCTTTTATTTCCTGAGATGGAAGATAAGTTAGTAAGAACAGACCACTGCTTATATCAATAACATGAACACAGTCCTGTGATCCGTGCAGCATTTTTGTGATACTGTGGCTAATGCACGTGCTTTCATTTTTACTGGGGTTTGGGTAAAGTATGCACTTTGCTGTGTGGGATTCTGCGTGTGCGAATAGGAGAGCACCAATCCTGCTTGAAGTCCCTCTGTCTCCTCCTGCTCTGGGTGTGCCGAGCAGAGGTTATCTCAGCAATGTGCACCAGGTTGGCCTGTGGGCCTGTGAACAGTGCTTGTTCGTGAGGGTATGGCCCAAAGTGGCCCCTGCAGAGAGGGAGGTGTATGTGTGTTCATACACCAAGCAACTGGGCTCTTGTTTCCTCTGGAAAAGGTGGACCCAGCCTCTTGCTTCTCTCAGTCCCATTTTGGGTTTATCTTTGTCATTTATAATGTCATCTTCGTGTTTATTTTTGGTTTCTAGCCTTTCTCTGTTGAACTGTTTTTACATTTTAATTGACTAAATCAGGAGACTTGTAGGTGATTAATGTTTTCCCTCTGCAGCTGCATCATCTAGAACAGGCATAAACCTTGCCATGCCTCATTTACTTCCAGTTCCTTTTCAAACAGACATGCACTGTTCCTGGACCTTCCTGTCTTTCCTCACCTCCTGTCAGTGTGTGTTGTACCTCTCACTGGATCAATTCGTGTGCCAGCTGTGCATCTGTATTTCATGATTTTATTTGTGCAGCCAGAAGTTATGTATGAAACCTTCCTACATCATCAGTAATAACAGCAATACTCATATGAGAGCTTTTGGCAGGTAGATTCCTAACTGAATTGTAACAGTTTCAGTACTGCTCCCTGCTAAATGAGGGTCTTCAACAAATGCATAAGAAGACTGATCTCCATATATGGGACATTTGGTGTTGAGGAGTGAAATAAGATGACTATAATTTTTCTTTAATTTTTTCATAGATGAAAAAACCACTTGGAGTCAGGCTGCTACGAAGTAGCTCTTCCTGCTCCTTTCTGTACTATATTCTGTGGATGAAACAGAATTCAGTTTTGATATGCTCTGCCTATAATTCATCCCAAATGCTAATGGTTTTATTGTCATGATTTCCTCATGTCCCAGCAGATCAAGATTAGAGATGATTTACTATGGCTAGATATGGTTTAAATGGTTAAAGGTCATTTACTACTGGCAAATTAAATGTGGTTTCTTCAGAGATGAGTGCAACACAGTGCCTTGTTCTACTTTATGTATTTGCATAAGGTATGATTGTCCTCTGATGCCCTTATGATACATTTTTCAGAGTATGGGAGGACTCCCTTCACATTGAACAAAACAATATGTTTATAATTCAGTGAAGGGTTAGATTTTAGGCTTTGCATTTGCATTTCAATTTTTTAAAAAAGTGTTGTTCTGTGTCTAAGAGTGCATAGCTATAACCAGCATTTCTGAAACTGATGCATTTGCTAATCCTGTGGCATAGTGCCAAACTTGTCAGTTTTATAAATTGCTGTCTTTATGACAGGAAACTAGGAGGGGAAGGGTCTTATATCTGAATATGACAGCGAGGAGAAAACAGGGACATAATGATACATGTGTCCCCAAGTCACTGTTCTCTGTGGTGGAAGCAACACCCAGAGCAAGGGTCTTGCTGAAAGATTGGATGCAAGCCATGAGAACTCTATAAGCGTCCGGTAAATATTTTGCCTGGGTAAAGAGAAGACCTCCTGCAGGACAATTAAAACCTTTTTTTGCTTTGTATTGTTTCTGTTCAGTGCTTTCTAAACATAGCAACTATTTTTATATCTTTTGTGATGATAATAAAAAGTATTCTTTACTTTTAACTGAACATGTCATCTGTTGAGAATGATATAAGGATGAATGGCAAGATGTTGTCAACACAGTCGTGAGTCATAAATGGGGGTTCAGTCATGCTTGTAGCATCCAGCACCCTCAGGTGGGATTGGGATTCCTGGAAGGTTTCTAGGTGGTCCATCCTAAGCAGCACACACTGGCTCAAGAGCTTGTGAGGCAAACTGTACCTCCTGGTCCAAGCGTACCTGGGGGCACTGTGAGAAGGTGCCTAACTCTTAGCTTTCACTGAGTTTGTATTCTCTTGACACTCATGGCTGAATTGCTGATGTGAAGTATCTTTTAATATGACCAGGAGTATTGAGGCATGTGTCAGAAGGGCTATAACTCGTGCCAGTGCTTTCAATTGCCTTTGCTTATTCTATAAAGATAAGTTAAGGACTAAAGCTCAAGGCTGGTGCAAAATGTTTAATGTGGTGCAAAAAAAGCAATAAAAATACGTAGTTTGTCTAAATGCAATAGTTTTAAAATTCAAAGCACTATAAAATAAAACTTCTAAAATATTCTGGAGATTGCATTGTAGTTTTTGTTTTGTCATTTTTGGTTTTTACTGCTAGAAAACAGTTCTTTTATAATCTGCAATTGCACTGGCTAGAGCAGATACTTTGTCCTATATGTTAAATAGCTTGATGAAATGGGAAGGAGAAATGGACATGACTTAGTCCTTTGCAAAGCCTGTAAAGCTCAAATGTTCCTTACACAGCAGATGCTCTAACTGAATATTATGAATTGCACTTGTAAAGCTCACTTTCTAATAGATGTCTCTCTTTTGTTTCCCTCTACTCTTTTGCAGCAAGTGACAGGCAGAAGTTTTGGTGAGAAGGATTTTCGTTCCGGGTTAGAAAACGGCATTCTTCTGTGTGAGTAAGTAATGCTTACAGTTTTGAGCCTTGAATAAAATCTTGACTAAAGTAGAAAACAACCTCAGCTGATATGTCCAATTGTTGATTTCCTTTTGAGAGTTTTGCCATTGTGCACGGTGGTATTTCACTGCAGTATCATTTCAGTGCCAAAGCTATTGTTATGGTGAAGGTGGAAATGTGGCCTTAAGAAAACAGGTTTTGCAAAGTGCTTCCCTAACTCCACCCCAGCTCCTTAGCTGAGTTATTTAAAAAAGAAAAATTCTGTTTGTTTTTTGGTTTCCTTTTATTTAACGTTATTAACCACAGATTGGCAAACGGTGTTCCACACCTGCCTGTGGACGTCTCTGCTACAATGAGGCGTTTTGGTCCAACTCCAAGTCTGAACGCTGTCAGGAGTTAGCCATCTGAATACCATCAATACACAGCTGCTCTAATAGTTTCTGGAAACATTAGGCATCCTCTAAATTTTGCCTAAAGGTGTGTTTCAATGACGTGATTTGTAATTTTTGGATGAGAGACACAAGTTAGCTTTTGCACATTTCTCTCTGTAGTTCTAATGGCTAGTTTTTAGGAAGAGTCTTCCAAAACCTTGTTACAGGTTTACATGCCAAAGCTGGTGACTTCTAAGAGCAATTTGGAAATGTGCCCTAATGCCCTTAGTCCTTTGAAAATCGGGTTGTCAGGCATTTGGGAGAATCTGCTGGTCTGAATCACCTGTAAGGACCAATTTCTTACCCTGGATATCCAAGATTGTCACTGAACTTGATAAAAGCTGTCTTCACACACCAGAATAATGAAGCTTGTGCAGAACTGAATCCATATTTATAAAGGAGATCTCCTGAGATGTGTAGCTGGACAATTGCAGCTATTGGTAAAGTTTTATACTATTCCAGGTACTGGAACTTGGAAGCTGTTTTCAGCAGTAGAGTTGAGCTAATATCCTGTAACTCAGCTCTAGGTAGCTTACCATAGATCCGAAACCTACTTGCGTAAGTACTGTTATATGTCTCGCTAGTGTCATTAATCAGACAGCTTGAACTTTAGCTTTTAAAGGTGAAAAAATATAAAGGAAATGATGTGATCTATTTTGATTTAGTTGCGTGTCTTTGCTGAGGAGTGGCTTTGGGAGGAGGGAAGTAGTTGTTATTGTTTATCAAAAGTTGTGTAACTCAGAAGGAGCATACCTTCTTTGTATTTAAGGGTTGCCTCTCGCACAAGATCTCTCTCCTCTGTGTGTTGAAGGGAAGTGCTGTGTGCTGAATCACTTCACAGTGCTCTTTAAATGTTAAGGTTGAATTGTGTTGCATAAAAAACAAGGGCTGTGTATTTCAAGATTAGATTGTAATCTTATCTGCAAGTAAGCAGAGGTAGTCTGATTTAAATGCTGTAAATCTTTAAGATGGAAGGCTTAACTAACTGATGTTTTGCTAATGAGACTAATAAATATGTATTTCTTAGAAGGTTGCGAGCTCTAGTAATAACCAGGTCAAGGGACAGCAGTTGGTTATACTGTGAAACTGTTCTGTGATATTGGGCAAATTGCTTGTCTTCATTTACCACCTGAGGATCAGTGCAAATCAGCCTGAAGGAATCTCTCCCAGCTTAAAAGCCATGATGTTTGTATTGCATCCTGCTCTTGGTTAGCAAGCTGTAGCTAGTGTATAAAACTCTATTAGGCTACAGAGCATTAAGAAGAAAGCCACCAATTTGGCCTTTGAGTTTAGCTTCTTGATGATGAACAAACTATAGCACCAGCAGTAGAAGTGTACTCCTCACTGGTTCCAAGTCCACTGTAAGATGTAGAACTCAAAAGAAATTTTTGGGTCTAACACTGAGAACTTTTAGAGTATCTTCAAAAAGTACTTTGACAAGTGAAGCACTGATAGTTAATTTTTTACCTGTTGCTCAGTGAAGAAGCACTGTAAAGCTGCCACAAGCAATATTATCTTTCTAGACAGGAGTTTTATGATTTATCAGAAACCTTCCAGGGTACGTATACAATCTTTCTCTTCACTTCCTTCCAGTCTGTTGTGCTTTCATTGCAGCTGACCTCAACAAGTAGATGAAAACCTGATCTAAGTCTCTGACAACTTCAGAAGACAAAAAAGAAATTATAGCTGTCTTGGTTTCTGAAGATGGAAGAACTCATTGCTTTTGGCCAGGTTTTATCTGATTTGTTGAAGTTCTAGGGAAAAGCAAACTTACCTGTGTTTATATCCACAGGACAGTACTCTCTGCAAGTGGCATTAACTGGCAACTCATAGCCAGACAGTGGTGTGGGTGATGTCCATGTGAGTGTGGAATAGTTGTGCTTAACTTCCACGTGACTGTTTCAGGGTTTTCTCTGCCTGTTGTATTTTGTGAGGAAGACTGAAAGTGAGTTTGGGCCCCGAGGGATACCAGCAGCTAGAGGACTGGAAACCGCTGTCAGGAGTGGGGACACAGTCAGCATGCCTTGAATGTCCCAAACATATCTCAAGCTACCTTCTGGCTTTGCAGGTGTTTTGCAGAAGGGAACGAGGAAGTTACCATGCCAGAGTCCATTCCCCAAAGAGACTGGTCTGTGCAAAATGATACAGGGGGAATCTCTGTCTCTGTATGTAACAGGATTGTTTGACCCTTGTATATAGTAATACCAGGCCTGCCTCCACTTGATCCCAATCTCTATGTCCTAGACAGCCTGCAGACACAAGCAGACATCTCTACACTGGTTATAAATGATTCATTCACATCTAGCATCAATCCACATATTTTAATAAATGAAAACTAATGCAACTGTGCAATGCCAAAAGCTCAAACTCTTGAGATGAATGTGTTGTGGAGCACCCTCCTGACTAGCAGAGCAGTCCAGATGTGTATCCTTGCCACAGGAACCCACAAGCCTTGCACCTGCCTCTCTGGTAGTGTTTGTGCTGTGGCTGGCATCTCGATCTGGCCTCAGTATGAACTTTATAGCTTGACGCATTCAGCTGAGGAGCTGAGGGGCATTTTTAAACAATGCAGGATGCCATAAAGCAACAAGTCAACAGATGAGAGCAACACAAGCCCTTTCTTCTTTCTGGCTGTTCAAAAGCCCACTTGTGCAGTTGCCCAGACAGTGGTGGCTCTAATTGTTCACCCAGCTGTGCTGAGAAGCCAGTGACTATGACTTCTGTTTGTCTGAAATGAGTTCATGATTTTTTTAGCATAGCCGTCTGACATCAGTGCAGATGGTGATTTCAGCAAGGGATATAATAGCTATATAGGCAGAGGCAGTTCTTGCTCTGTTCTTGCTTTGTGAATTAAATTCTCGTATGAAAAAACTGAGGAGTTCCTGCATGGGTGGGCAGATGTGCCTTCCTGGGCCCATGGTTGAAAGCTATATGGTGCAGGAATACGACACCAGTAGCAGGAAATATCACCGGAAATCCCCTATTGCTGCTCCAGCACATGTTCAGTTTTTTTTCTTCTTTGTTAGATAGCTTTAATGTTTAGGTTTGACCCAGATATCATAAGAAGCTAGAGGATTAATCAGAAATAAATTAGATCTGGCTGTTGCAATGCTTAGGTGTTCCTGTTTTATGGATTCAGGCATCTGAATGAAGATTGACTGCCAAAAAAAGCACATATCCTGTCTCTGTCTGCCCTGCTGGTTTGGGTGGTTCTGTTGGGTTTTTTGAAACAGCGGGTAAGGAAGTCAAGGTTGCTTTTATTTCTAACTGTGCAAAAATTGCTATTAGTAAGTTTAAAAACTATTACAAGAAGAAAAAATGCATGTCTTGCTGCAACCTTGCCCAGTTGTTATTGCTCTAATATCCTTGCAAATGTGTTTTCAATTTTTTTCCCCTTCTCCTTGCTGCCCACCTCCCCTTGTCCAGCTCTGCTACTGCAGGATTCCTTCCTTCATGTTGGGCATTCGGTAGTTAGAGAGGTCTCTGTAGGGATGTGAGACTTCAAAAGTCTGAGTTAATTACTTGCTTTGATATGATTATCTGAACAGGCTATATATCCAATATATATGTAAGAACTTCTGACATAAAATTGGGATCATATTTTCTCTCAAGCTTTCTCTGGAATCAAGCAATCCAGTCACTCTCAAAGTTTGTATTAGTAGTAATGAGATTCTAATGTCAGGAGCAGGACCAGACCAAAAAGAAGAATAACAACAACAACAGGGATATGGGTCCTGGGCAAAAGACCTTAAACAATGAACTAAAACTGAATCCAGTTGGATATTAGCAGAAATTATTTGGCTTTGCAGTAGAGTCCAACAACGTCATGATTGTGTGTAATACCTTGAATTCAGTATGTAGAACAGTTCAGCTGCACGTCTGGTTTATGTATGTATTAAAACCAATTTATTGCAGTACATGCAGGCATAATAAATCTGATTTTTCTCAAGCATGAAAGTTCTAACAAATACTTAACTGCATACCTTGAGAAGTAATGGCATACACATACAAAAGTGAAAGAGGACTAACTGTATGTGGTTTAAGATGGATGTCACTTGCCTGTGCAGTTCTGGATACCAACTTATGAGCACTTTCCCAAGGTCTTCTTTGTTTTTTAGAGACTGTTATTTTGTGTATTGGCACATGGAATTATGTAGTTCAGTAAAATGTGCAGAAACTACATTCATTTATTCTTTGAAACCGGGACTCTTTGACTCTGTAACTTTTTTGTTGTTTTTTGAAAGAGGAGATACAAAGATGTTTTGCTGCTTTTAAGTAATCTTGGTAAAATTGTGTATGTACAGTGAACTAAAAAAAGATTTTGCACTTTTTCTGTTGTAGGACAATATATAGGAAAGGCAGTTCTCTTCTGCTGTGCACACTCTGAATATATGCTCTTAAAAAGTACAAGGAAGTTTTTAGGTTTTACTTTTAAATAAAAAAGATGAGAAATTAGTCATGCACATAGATTATTTTAATAGTATTTAAAGAAAATGTGAAGTGTGGCTGTAAATCTGAGAGAGGTAAAAGTGATTAAGACCAAGAATTACTTAATGGAATTTATCATTTATTCTGTCATGAGAATGATTTTCTTCCATAAATAAGAAATCCCCTTAGCTTGTGTTCTTCATGTTGCTGGTGATGAGTGAGCTACATTTTCTTGGACAGCAATTTCTTTGGATGTGCATCCTGGTTCTAGTGTATCTGACCAAGCTTTGGGCTGACATGAATGCAGTTTTCAACAAGGGCTGGCTATGTGCCAGATCACTACAAGTGTAATGCTGTGGAATAATAAAACTTTTGTGCTCCGAGTCAGTGATACCGTGAGGTATGAAGAGCAGCCTTTGCTGTATACATGGCGTTTCAGTCGTTCTTCTTGCAAGCTAATGTCACTTATGTCATCTGGTAGGGGAAAACAAATAGTCTTTGTAGATTATAGGATTTTTCAGATACGTCATTCTGATTGTCTGTCAGTGGTATGGGCCTGGCATAATTTCAGCACTTGGCTGTGTAATGAACAGTGGAGAAGTCAGTGGATGCCCAGCCCTTATGCTTAATTAATATTTTGCTTGACTTTCCTGTTCTTGGAATCTAAGAAGGTATTTGAGTTTCATAGGCATATTTGAAGATTTGAATGTGACCCATGCTTTGAGGTGAGAAGGAATTGGTGTTTTCAGGCTCTGTGCTATAAAGCCAAAACATTATCAGCATCGTGAATTTGGCATGTCTCCAGGTTTGAGAGATGGGCCCCAAGGCTCATTAAGCACTAAGGTTTAGGTTCATGTGAGGACATTTGAAACAGTTTTATATGAATACAGAGTCCTTAATCTTTAAGTTTTATTGCTGTTTTATAATGAGGAGTTATTTATTAATATGGTTTAGATGAGGGGCCAAAGGTAACGTAAACCGTAATACTAAGCCCATGATGAGAAGAGGGGAATAGCTGGTGAGGGGCGTGCTTGAGTACAGACAGAATGACCTGTCTTTGTATTTATGTTTTAAAAAAATGCATTTCAGCAGACTAAATAGTAGAGGTTTTTCACTGATGCTTGGTTATTGACAGAGCAGGAGACTGTGGAACACTGACCCACTCAAAAGGAGTGTTGCTTAAATGCAAGGCAAGGTAATACTGTGAGAAGTTTCAGCTTTTCAAGGGTGTTTGTTTAAGAAAGCATATTTGGTGGTTTTAGAAAGCATATCCATGGCCATTGCTACTCAGTGTAAAAACTATGCATGAATTATAAATTTTTAGGTGCTTGAGATGCTCTTCATGTCATCAGTCCTTGTGATCATAGGTTCTGTATAAATAGCTTGTGAAGTTACTTACAGTCTTCCCTGTTGCCTTTCTTGAGCTGTTTGCAAGGCCTCTATTTTGTCCATATTTTCAGTCTTTAGCAGAGCAAGATTCATGCAGTCCTGTGTTTGGAATATTGTTTTCTCAATGCTACATATTTGCATAGGTCTTTATTCACTTTGTACATATTAGACTGGACTGTGAGCCCTTTCTAGGACAAAGTCAGTTCTGTCCTGCTTGTTAAAAAAGCACCTTGTTCATTTGATTCTAAATAAATGATGTCAGGGGCATCATTAGCAATCACTCAAGAATGTTTTCCCAAAAATATTTTTGTGACCTCAGGAACATGTTTATATTTTGAAACTTCTTAGCCATGTCTTTTGCAACAAAATATTTTGACTTTTCATTGTTCACTGTTTCAAGGTGATTTGTTCATCTTAAAGACTAGTAGTGGATTTTTCTGTCCTTTTCAAATATGTGGGGGCATTTTGGAGCTGCCACTAGAGCATGAGTTAAGAATATGTGGATACTGAAGCTGTCTAGGCTAATAATTATCAAGTGCTGAAAGGCTGCTTGTTTGAATGTAAGTCTGTAAAACTTAATTTGAAGAGAGAAATGTCTCTGTGAAGTTTTACTGTGGATAGAATTTCCTGAATTCTTAAATATGGAATGCCCTTTTACTTTTAGATCATATCATTAGTCAGCTTTTCTTTTTAGGAATATGATCTGTTACTTGAGCAGAGAGCTCTGTTGGATACCTCTCCCTCCAGCCTGGATTGATCTGTGAATACACATCACTTCAACGTTTCTTTTCTCAATTTCTGAAGTTTATTCTCTGAAAATGCTTCTCTTCCATGTTCTCCTAGAATCAAGGTTTTTTGGAGGCTGGGTTTTGGCAGCCATCCTCTGAATATTTTCTTAACTGACTCTTTCTTGCAAGAATTTCATGGGCAGTTTATTGGTGCTTTTCATTAGATCTTTTATCAACTTTTGCCTAAAACGCCTTCTGTTCCTGGCAGAAGTTTTTCAAATTCTTAACTCGTGATAAAAACCCCAGGAAGGTCTAATAAGTTAGTCACACAGCGGCTGGTACTGACTTCAGCTTGTCTGTCCAGCTGTGGAGATACCTTATCTCCTGGAATGCCAAGCCTTGGGGACAGCACGAATAGAGCAATTGATTCTTCCCATACCTATGAGAGCTGGTTTTTATCAGGGGAAGGAAGTGACCTAGCTTCTCCCTATGCGTGGGGCTAGAGCAGCTTTCCACTTCCATTGTGCCCTTTTGTTTCTATAAGGCAAGACAGGTCTAAGGTTTTAGCTTCTGTGCGTTGCCTTACTGGGCTTCATTTAACAGGGAGCTACTGGAGAGTCCAAGCCAGCACCTGGCACAGGGGAAAGGGAGGATGAGTGTCTGGTTGCACCAGGGGAGATTTAGATTGGATATTAGAAAAAATTTTCTCACTGAAAAGGTTGTAAGGCATTGGAACAGGCTGCCCAGGAGAGTAATGGAGTTACCATCCCCGAAGGTATTTAAAAGTCATGTAAGTGTTGTTTGTAGGGACATGGTTTAGTGGTGGATTTGGCAGTGCTGGGTTAGTGGTTGGACGTGGTAATCTTTGAGGTCTTTCCCAAACTTGATGACTCTGTGTTGGACTGAAAGTGACGAGAGAACTTTGAGAAGAACAGAGGATTGTTCTGACCCAGGGCAGGTGCATAAATGCTAGGGGTGGTGGGCAGAAATCCCCACAGAGAGCTTGAAGGGCCTGAGAGTAGGTCACGCATGTATGCAGAGACTCAGGTTTTGTGGATGGAGCCTGAAAATACTTAGTTGTATCCTGGTTTGAGTTATTGTCTTTGGGGTGTTTGGTGGGATTGTTGGGATCACTCAGAATGAGCCAAGGATTAGGATTAGGATGTGGACTGGGGGAGGGGGCACAGGCTGGAGCAGCAGATGCAGTTGGGGCTGCCAGAGGAAGATATGTGCTGCAGGTTTTCTGTCCTGAAAACTCTTTAGACTAGGACATGGCTGGGGTCAGGAGGCCCAGGGCGGCCAAGTTCTTTGGTTAGGATTGGCGCGGCAAGAAAGCGTGGCACTGCAGCTGTCAGGGGCTGCTAGGAGAAGGCGTGGGTTAGTGTTTTTTCTCACCTGCAGAGTCTTTCCCTTGGGCCATGGCCGAGGGTCTTGTGCCAGGTCCCCAGTGTAAACTGGTGATCAGTCTTGTTTGCCCTGTATTTCAACAGAAACCTACCAGAACTGATAAAACTTTAAATATCAAGAACACGTGCTCTATGCAAGTCTAAACTGGCACAGAAAATTTAGTTTGTGTATACAGGCCTGTGTCAGAAGACGTGTAGTTAGTGGATTTTTGAGAAGCAGGGATGGACAATAACTGTGTGAGTGAAGGCGACCATTGAGACACTGCACAAACAGCACGACTTTTCATCTGGGTTGGTAGCAGAGCAAGCTTAAACCGCTCAGTGTTTTGGCATCTGGACTGTTGCTCTAGATGAGGCAATAATTCAGAAGCAGTTAGTCTGCTCTGGAAGAAACCTCCCTTTGACGTGTTCTGCAGTGAGCAGTTCCTGGGGGGTTTGGTGCCAGACTGCTTAGAAATGTTTCCAACAGGAGACAAAGTTTTAAATAATTTTAATTTCTTCCTCAGGGTTTTCCATCTTGCCCCATCCCATTTCCTCTCTCTTTAGCCTCCAAATAGTGACCTAAAATGTTGTTTGTTCCCTAGTCCTTTCCTTCCTCTCAATTTATGCTTCTCCCATATTTCACAGGGAAATCTGTACAAGCCGTTTTGAAGATTTATTTAGAATGGGTTTTGGCATTTGAGGTTTCCATTAAGAACTCTTTATTTTGCCTTATATTATTGTCTATGACTTTTTTTCTGCACCTGCAATATTGGTTATGGTGCCTGATGTATTCACGTTTGAGTAATAAAGAAAATGGGATGCCTTAGCTAATGTGTTCTTTTTTTCCTGAGACAGAATAGGCAGACTGAGGATTGAAATCACAAGAGAGCTACAGTATTTGGAAAGAAGTCCTGTGGGAATGGAGAATAGTAGTTTTACAAGGTTGCTGCTGTGTGAGGTTGAAAAGTACCATAGTATCTTTTGGGGAAAGAAAAAGAATTTTTTTTTTCCATTTGTGTAATAAAATAATGGTTCTAGAAGATAGGCAGTTCTTTCCTTGCCATTCTCTTCATCTAATGGGGAAAAACAAAATTTTTGTTAATAAAATTGTATTAATTTGTTTGTTTTTAGGATATTACTCTTAGATTCTACCTTAAGCAGAAGGGTGGAGTAGTACAGCAATCTGTATGAGCTTCGGTTACAGAGTTTTTAACTTCAAGAATATTAAAAAACCACCCCCAACTCCTGAAAGTATCATTCATATTGTTTTTGTTGCTACTCCCAATATGTGATGGTGTTGGAGATATGGGAACTTCTAGAATGTAATAACGTGAGTACAATTTAGGACAAGTGGAACAGAAGCTTTACTAACTGTGATCATAGAAAACGAGAATAGCATCTCCCACTCTGCTCCCCTGTTCTCTACAAGTGTTTGCAGAGACCCAACCTGTCTACTGTTTCAGGGAGACACAAAGGGCAAGAGGTGAGGAAAAGTGATCATTTCAATGTTCACAAAGCCAGATGTTCACTCCAGGAGGGATGAACTCCTTCATGAGCTTGCAAACTGCCACAGTCCTAAGGAATCAAGCGGCAGATGATGTGCCACTATGGAGAGATGGCTCTTGGTGGAGCTTTGCGCAGTGGCACACCGCCCGTTATCCTAACTCAGAAGTAGGGAGCTAGAAACCATCACAGACTGTTAGCTTTTAGTTGAAAGGCATATTCTTTTAGTTTGGATAAACTTCTCAGCCAGACCTCTCAAATACTGAATATGAATAATTTTACCACCACAGTAAGCTACCAGAGGAGTCTGCTCTTGAATGGAGACCATGACAGCCCAAAATGACGTTCCTCTCTTCCACAGTGGCTATTCTAATTTTCAGAGAGTTTTAAATTTAAGCAGACATCTTTGTTTCTCTTCAAAGATCTTGAATTTTTAGTCTGTGTCTTGACCTGGTGATTTTCTTCCCAGTGGATGGAACTGGTTGAATTTTTCTTTGGATAAAAGGCATTATGGTTTTCTCTTGGGGGAAGGGTGGTGAAGACACAGTGTTTGTTGCAACAGGATATTACAATTAAAATTCCCCACTTTTAGACGCTTGGTCATTTTTTTGAGTGTTCTAACAATGAGCCATGTCAGCACATCTCATAGCATGCTCATGGGTGGTGAGGAACTTGGATTTGGGGGGTTGCTAATCTTTGGACACTGAACAGTGTTCAGCTGTGGTATCACTGGCCTAATGGTGTTTTCATGATGAGATGGGGTTTTTTTGGATTCCCTTTTGTCTTCTCTCATTTATGATTTATGGGGCCCTGAATTCTGGACAATATATGGAAGGATGGCATTTAATTTCAAGGAAAGATGAAGAAAAATAGACAGGCCACCCATAAAGTGTACATCCTTTCTCCCTTCCCTGCAGTGCAGAAACTGCCAGATCTGGACGCCTTCTGGGTTTCTGCTCTCAGGCCCTTCCAGGCATGATCTGCCTGTACGCAGGGAAGGCAGGCTGATGTGACAAAATTCATCCACAATCTGTCTGGGTCACTGATGTGGTCTAGATCAATTTAGGATATAAATAAATACTGTTGAGTTACTGTGCTGTGGTTATTCATCCTAGTCTTTCTTCATTTCAATGATGGAATTTGGGTGCCCATGTGTGTTTTCAGAAGGGAGAAAGGGGAGATTCTTCTTTTCCAGCCACACTGAAATCCTTATGTGCAGGGGAAAAGTGTTTGATAATTTGAATTTTTTGACTTACCACTCATAAAATACTCCTTTCTCATAACAGGTTGCTGAATGCAATAAAGCCGGGATTGGTAAAAAAGATCAATAGACTACCGACCCCCATTGCAGGTTTGGTAAGTATATCAAATGCAGGAAAATATTTCAGAGCTCCTTTTTGCACCTTGACATTGACTGTGTGATTCTGATAGCAATTATTTTTGTAATTTGAACTCTTCTAGCCTAATAAATTCAGACAGTCCCTCTGAAATCTGAATGCTCTGTGCAGTCACCTTAAGACCTTTCAGTCTTTTTTTACCCGAAGTAGGCAGTATTCAAGTGGCAGGGTATATTTTTAGAGGAAGATGATCTTCTTGGTTATATATCACCTTCCAGTTGTGGCACTAGCTTTAGAAAAACTGGAATGCATGCATTAGAAGCAATCACCACAAAAAGATAGTTTTTGGAAAGGAAGAAAACTGTGCTTGTATATTTTGTCTCGTTTTCCCTTTCCCCAAAGTACCACAGTCTGCAGATAACATTCATTGTGGGACTGTCTGGGGAGCTGTTTCGTGTTGACTTTAAGGGCAGAGCGAAAGTTGGCCATACTCTGTTGTAAGCAAGGAAGACCGCAGAGGATGTGCTGACAGCTCGTGGGCTGTCGGGAGCGCTGGGTGCTCAGGAGGTCACCTCAAGCAGTGGCACAGTCCTGGGCTAGCTGTTGGGGCAGAAGGTGGGGATGTGAGTGAGTGTTGGGTCTAACAGGATTAGCCACATAGAAATATGGCTGTATTGATTTTACCTTCAGTTGTAATAGGGAATAAAAGGGTCCTTGAGCATGTGGAAGGTGGCCATCCTCTATTTTGACTCATCATCTATACGCGGTTCCTTTGTGTTCTGGCACTGCTCACATTGTAGCTTATGCAAGATTCAGAATATATTACTTGTTGAGAGCTGAAGTTAACATTCCTTTGTATAAATGGCATTAAAAAGTTTCAGTGTATCAGAAACCATGTTACATTTGCTGTTAATTTAGTTCTATAATGTTGCTACATAGCCTTTGCAGCTGGGTCTTTCAGCCTGTAGATTGACAAGGATATTTCTTCATGAATACTGCCTGGTTTTAGAATCTCATTTTTGATCCCCACCATTCTTTCTCTAAAGTTTCCTTTAGTGTGCTTTTCTTTTGCCTCTAAAGCCCATCTAGTTTTATTCCTTTGCAGTCCTATTTGAAAGGAATATTTGATATAAACAGCTGCAAAAAGTACCAGTAGTGCAGTTTTCTTTTCCTTGGCTCACTTTCAGGAAAGACTCAGTTTTTGTTATGACTGTTTTAAGAAGATGATATTGAATTACACTGGTTTTTTTTCCTTATTCATATTTAAAATCCCGACGGTAAGGTGGTTGTAGTAGGAAGGACATAGAAAAAAGTCATTATGCGTGTGTATTTTTCTCATTCCTTGAGATGAATCTCTCTTGCAAGATGTGTATCTTCAAAGAATTATGAAAAAAGAAGTTTTCAGGCTACTAATGATACAGCAGATCTTTTTTTGTGTTGTAAAGTGACTTTATTACCTCTATACCTGTGTCCTCTGATTATCTTTAGTAACTACTTTTCTAAATATTTTTCCTGATAAATAATTAGGCTATTTTAAAAGTTCACTGTTTCTGAGTTCTTGAACATTTCCAATGGATGTTTTAATCTATTGTTCTGTGAATAAATTGCTCCAAACAAAACAAACTATCAAAATTTCCCCTTGCTTTCCAAGATGTCTGGTTCCATACCTGCTGACTTTCATTGCCATTTTTAGTTACAGTTTTGAGTAAGTGGCTGTTTTAAGGATTGCATATATATTTCAATGGTCAAGTATTTTATCTAGTCTGTTATGCTTATTTGTGGTGTATTATTTAAAAGTACAGCCGTCAGGGGTGTGTTTGAGCACAGGATGTATCCTTTCCTTTTCAGTTATATGTACCACGCCTATGTGTCTGAAAAAAAAAATTAAAATATTGACAATATGGTCCAGAAGCAGTTATTCCTCCTAGGTAGTTGACCATATATGAGAGACATTCCTTTATTAATTGTCAATTTTTCTTTATTGTCTTAGTTTTGGTTGGCTTGACATACTGAATAGTTACTTCTTTCCAGTTATTTCACCGCAGTGAGTGTGATTTCCTCAAGTACAACTAGAAATGCTGTGAAAGCTTCAGTACCTTTTCTGCCTTGCATGAGATATGTGCTTTTAACTCCTGGATACTGCTTCTGCCTAAGTGTAACCTAATTATTGTAACAGAATAAATTTCTTTCCTGTAGCTGATAGAGTAAGTATTTGTTTCACTAGGAGAGACAATAGGTGTGTTTTCTTTTATACGCAGTACGAGCTAAAACTTATGAGTAATTGTGGAGTATTCAAAGTGCCTTTTGTTTCATCCTTAACCTCCAGAGACACAAGCAGTTATACATTACGTAGCTCTACAAAATGTCTACTTCAGTCTAATTCTCCAGATGATACTCTATTTTTCTTCTTTGTTATGGTAAGGAAAAATTAAGAAGTGTCTTTTATTGAAGGAAAATAACAGTGAACTTGAAGCCCACATCAGACACATGCTGAGGTGTTCACTTGGGAGTATTATCAGGTGCAAAAATTTTGCCTGTATTTCATGTTTGAGTGACTTCTCACAACACTTCTGTGAAGTATTATGTATAACTGGCCTAGTGTTGACAGACTGAATTCTTCAAACTTTTCCTGGCATTTAAACTGGATGGATCTGCAGTTACTCTGAAATTCTCACCATTGACTTGCTCATGCAGTTTAAGAGGGAATAGTTTATTTGCAGATCTTGTGTACCAGAACACCAATCATTTAAGTAAAATTTATTGGTTATAGTGCTGTGGTGTTAAACTAAGAACTCAAGGATCTGAACACCACCATACTAAGCACAGGCCATATAAATACACAAAGATGATCTTTGTCTAGTTGCAAGTCTAAGTCAGGATGTGGATTGCATGCAGCATTACATATAGAATTACATATGTTCAGCTTGGCAGGCTTGTTTGTAATTTGCTTTGATCTCCAGAAGTGCCGACTGCTTCTGTTATCACAGCAGAAATGATAAATTGCTTTGATGAAAGAAAGTGTAGGACCACTGGTTTGTTATTCAGACTCACAGTGTTAAATCTGATGAAATGTTTTCTCATTATTGTTCAATATTCATTAATCCTGAAAAATCCACCAAAAAACAAATTCACAAAACATTCAGATGTATTAGGCCTAGGTAGGAGTAACAGGCCTTACTAAAAGCCTTGTTGCCATAAAAATTTTTCTCATGTGAGAAATTGATACTGAGCATCTTTGTTTTAAGACTGTCAGCTTTCCAGCACCATCGTTCCATGTATTTAATTATAAAAGGCTGGAGAAGTATTTTGGCTGAGTTATTAATTAAAAAACATCTGGAGCTGCAGAAGAATTACAAAGATGTATTAGAGTACAATGAATACAATTAAGTGATTTTTAAAAAAACAGCAATTCTTTTCAGTGAGTTGCTGTTGGTTTCTTTCATTTTGCATGACGTTCCTAGTGAATACAACTAATTTTTAAGTTTCCTTCTAATTGCAATTTTGTACCTCTATAGCTTATTTACTCTTCTATAAAAAAATTACCAGCATCACCGTAGATAAGCTTTGCTCTATAATACTAACCACTGTATGTTGACTTTCTTTTTCCCTTAAAAAGATTCCAACTTTTGCTTCCTGTCACTGAATAATGTCACTCTGTGAGAAAATAAAAGGTTTCTGCCTTATCTTTTGTTTGACAGGGTTTAGGGGAGTTTATAGCATTACTTCAGTTCCTTGAACAATCCCCACAGGAGCTCAGACACTTACTTCAGAGGCTGTGTGAACGATTCTCACATATAATAGTAGGAAGTAGTCAAGACAAAGATGGAGAGATGAACTTTAGCTTGGATCTTGGCTCACGTTTCAGCACTACTGAATAAAAATCTGTTTACTGTGGCATCCAGTTTTCAGTTTGTTTATGGTCCTTAACTTTGTGACATATGTATGATTTAGCACTGGAAAAAATAGACCTGCAGAAGTCATCAGGTTGCATGGTTATTGCACCAAGTTGAACAGAACCATAATGTGCTGCTTAAGAAAGCTTGTTCCTTTGAAAGCAAGATTGGTTTTTTTTCTCTCATTATTTTCCCAGGAAGTTTCTTTTGGCAAAGTGTTCTCTGGGAACTTGCTATTGCCCTTATTAAGAACAGCTATCTGTCTGCTGGTGCTGGTAGTTTGTTCTTATGCTGTTATATTGCACAAATTGTAAGTTTGGGGTTTTTCTATCTTATGTGTTATTCCAAAGAACTGTCATCATAATGTTAGCTTTCAGGAGTTTGTGCTACTAATTAAATTCAGCAAATGAGATCTTGTTTCTTCATGCAGGTATGAACCTCAGAATAAAATTACAAGACCCAAATAAAGTCTAGTGTGTTTCACACAGTTACAAATAATCAGCAAAGATAGAGAAATACACAGAACTTGAACAGATGTGCATTATTTTTATCAGTCTTCATTCATACCTTCTTGTTACTAATTTTTTTCTTAAAAAATTATCTTCTTGTTTTTTTATTTTAAATGTATCACTCGTCCTTTAATTCTAGTACTTTCTGGAAAGAGCCTGCAATATAGTAATATATAGATTCCTAATATATAATAATTTATGTTTCCTTGTTTTGTACTACTGTTGTCTGCTGAACATATTCATTCAATTGTATTCATGAAAAAGTCTTGCTGTGTTAAGTTGTGGTACATGTAAAGTAAACAGAAGCAAAATTTCCTGACTATCTAAAAACAATAACTTCTTGGCACTCACATTCCAAAAGCATTTTTGTGAATGTTGATGGAAAACGAAGTGTCAACAGCATAGCAAAATACTGTGCAAACCATTCTGCCATGTTTTCTGTGGATCTTCCTTGCTAAATAGTAATTGATTTCTCTACACCTCTTGTGCCTGCTTTCAGTTCTGAAATCTGAATGTTTGACTAATGCAATATTTAGGGTCTGGCCAGTGGTTGAGAGCAGCGCTGTGTGCTTTGGCTCATCACATACTGTAATGAATCTCTTCACTAAAGCAAGAGTATCCTTAAAAAAATAATGGTTAGTAAAATGTCCTTGTATTCTTTGTGGTGTTTGGGTTTTTTACTCCCCTAGCTTTCTAGACTGCCTTCAAATTGATTTTTCCTTTAGATTTTCCTGCCTATTTGTTTGGGTGTCATCTGAGCTGGACAGAGTTACCTTATAAAATTCCTGTTTAATGGAGCGATTGCTATGTTGTATTCATAAACATTTCTAAGTTACACAAAGAATATAAAAGCAAACTAGCAGGTGTTTCTTAACCACATTGTTTGTAAACAGAGTCTGTGTGGAACAATCTGTAGTGAAGCTGTAGTTAATTCATCGCAGCAGAGGAAAACAGCCATCAGTTCAAATTTGGCAGGAAGCACAGAGAAAGCAGTATTGGGGGAAAACGAGATGCAAACAAATAAAAACTAAAAGTTTATATGGAAATTCAGCTATTTTTCTTTTTTAAACTGGATTGAAGGTTTTTATTGCTTCCAATTAGCCATACAAATGCTGTCCAGAAAGCATTGCTCTTCTGCCATTTAAACTAGTAATACAAATGCAAAATACAATGCTGGCATCGCATTTAGTATTTTATTGATTGAAATGGGTGTGCTTACTCTGGTGTGTTGGGTTCGGTTCCAAAACTCCCAAACATTTGATGCTGGAAGCTAATCATTGGTCTGACAGCAAATGTACTGGAGACATACTCCACTGCTGCACTTGGGTTCAGACTGTGTTGCCTGGCTTCCATGTTGTACTATAATCTGATGTATGCATGCAAGAGAGGCTGAAATAACAGGAAATTAATAAAAGGCATGAACTATAGAAAAACGAACAAATAAAACCAAGGGAGGTAAATGACCCCACCTTATCTATTTGTTTGTGATGGTCTGAGCTTCATTTAGCTGTAACACACACCCTCAGAGAAGTGAGTTCAGCCAACTCCTATTAGTCTTCATGTTCACCATCTCTGTATGGCTCATGAGGTGTCCCTGACATGAGCGATTGCTTCTTTCCTCAGCTACCAGCTGCAGTGTTGTGTCTGTGATGGCTGGGGGTGAAGCTTGAAGAACCTTGTTTGTTTCCAAATTGCAGGTTATTGATCCCTCTGAGGTTTTTGTGTGCTTCCTGCACCACTGGCCCCAGCCAGAACTCAGGCAGGGCTTTGGCAGACCAACCTCATTGCTGGCCCTAATGTCCCTTCTTCTGGATGCTTCCTTGGCTGGAGTGCTTACAGTGCACTCCTTAAGCTAAACTGTTTGTTGGCTGGGACCACTCCTTGTCATGCTAAGGATACTGGCCCTTTCTGCCAATGTCCAGGAATTTGTCCCTTGTTATAAGGTGAAATCTCTCATTTAGTACCCAGGGTGCCCTGAACAGTTTCCTTGTTGGGTCAGAACAGCACCAGCCAAGATGGGTAAATGTTTGCAGGACACATGTGAAGGATGGCTGTGATCCATAGCTGCTGTGGACGTATGCAAACTTTGTCATGTTGTTGAGACCTCTTCCCAAACTAGACTGGTTAGGATTCAAAGGTGCAGCATTTTCACAGTCAGCTTAAGCTGTGCCCTCAGCCTGCTGAGCTCTGCTGCTGAGAATGTCAGGACTCGGTTTGGCCAAATGCTAATAATACGTGTAAGCTCTTTGTGGCAAGGATCATCTGCTAGTCTGTTTTTGTCTAACACCTCACCCCATGAGTCCTGCTCCATGGCCAGGACTCCTAGACAGTATGTTAATACAAATAATAAATAACAGTTACAAAAATATCACAAGCATTCCTATGTCATTCACAGTCTCATTTTAGACTGCTCTCCCAACAACTGTGAGTTTAATCAGTAGGTTTATAATTAGCTTTATTCACACTGAATAATTTAGAATGTTAATATGCAAATTTGGAGGCAAGGGGAACCTTTTCTATGTTAAAACCAAGAGAGGACGGTCACTGCAGAGGACGTCCTTTTTTGAATTTTTTTTTTGCTGTATGGGGACACCCTTTTCTTGCCCAGCCTTAGCATGCTTTAGAAAAAAGTGTTTGATCAAAAGCAAAGAGTATGCCTGTTTAGGGCTGTCAAGTGATTTCTCAAAGACTTTATTTATAAAGTATTGTAATGATTGTTTACTTCTTTTTTTTTTTTTTTTTTTTGCATAGGAAGTTTAATAAACTGAAGGATTCCGGCGATAACATTTGAAAATGGCAAAAAGAAAAACAGTGCTACTGCTGAAGCGATAATGCTAGGCAGCTGAAATGTAAACTTGCCCTTATCATGGCATTAGCCTTCACTATAAATGACAGAGTCTTTACTTGGGTTGGGGAGGGCAGCTGGCTTCCAGGAGGAGCTCATTTTGTACCCATGAAAAATGTAGGTTGCCCACTGGAATAATTGTTAGATTTGCTTTCAGATGCTGGAGTCCTTCTGCAAGTTCAGCCATGACTTGCATTATGTTGGTTTAATGACACTGCGTTGAGTATTTCAGAAATGGCAAGCTTTTGGAGAATAATCTCTCAGTATCTGTATGTATCAGAAAAAAAAATAGTTTAACAAACAAATGCCATTTGCCAGGTAGGTTAAATTTGCACTTAATGAAGTGAAGGATCAGTGCCTTCCTTGAGCTGCTGCCTTAGAAACAAAGAGCCTCCCGAGCAATGATTTATACTCTTCAAAACAAATCCCACTGTTGAAGCTTATGACTTCTCTTAATAGTTGGGCAAATACCACATGTTCTGGAGACACGTACCATCCTCAGGAGTTTTCAGTGAAGGAGCTGGATGCCCTGAGTCTGCGAATGTGTCGCCTATGTCCTGTGAGGAACGTGGCGCTGTTGCAGTTGTATCCAGGCAGTTGCAATTTTTGTGTGTCTTCTGTTGCAAAATTGATTAGTTGTCAATGAGGATATAAAAGAGAAGCACTGAGCTGGTGTACTGCAACTGTTTAGGCCAGCACACATAAAATATGCAGAGCTACAACTATCCGTGTCTTGAAGCTAAATAAGTATCAGCTTTTGTCCTTAGCAAGAAAAACTAGACCTGAGGTTATGGTTGCTTTCAGCTGCTCTGAATTTGGCTTTCCTACAAATGATAGCACTGGCCTCCATATTAGCTGGACTGGGCAACTGTCTGGCTAAAAAATGCCCTTCATCTTACAGCTTTAACAGAAATGCAGGCAGGAGGGAAGGAAGAGGCTCACCAAGTTGGGAAAAGAGGTGTCATTCCATCAGTTTAAAATAGTTCTGAAACTGCAGCTACAGAGTTTAAACTTAGATGCACTCCTAAAGGTATTGGCCAAAAGCAAAGGACACCGGAACCCAGGAAAGTCTCAACCTTAAATCCTTGATTTAAAGGTTGTCTGTGTTTAAAATTATACTTAGTGGTATTCTCACTCCCTGATTCTGGAAGGCCTCTCACAGGTTGGAGTCTGTAGGTCTGTGCTATAAATACCATCTCTGATCCCCAACTGCCTTTTTCAGTGACATGTAGCCTCTGCTGCAGGGAACAGCTAGATTAATGTTGATAGCCAGATAACAGCAGCACTGGAAGTGTGAAAAGGGAGGGTACCTTCCCAAAAGCTCTTAACCTGAGAACTCCTTGAGTGGCAAGCAGAAAGAGTTTTCACAGTGTAGTCAGACCAATAGATTGGCCACCTCAAAATGGTCCAGGGAAGCTCAAGCTTCCTTGACCTTCTCTTGTGAAAAGAGAGCGCGCAACAGTCTGTTGTGACCCCGGCCCTTGGGCTGAAGATGGTGGCAGAAGAATGCTGTCTCTAATCCACTCCCTGGCTGCGAATCAGCTTGGTGAAGTCTGTTGCAATTAATGTCTGCTAGCAACTGTTCGTACTGTTTCTATGCTGAAAACCTTTCCGGGCACTCTTAAGTGGATTTATTTTAGATGATGTGCATGTTGCTAGAAGGAGCCTATGTGCTGAATGCAGATGATGGAACGTGTCTTGGTCCAAAGATCACATTGCAGTTGTTTCCCTGACTTAAAGCAAACAAGCAAAAAGGCAAACTAATGGAAAACTGGTGCCTTAAAGATCCCTGCACAATGATTTCTTTAGTTTAAGAGCCCAGTAAAATTCTGTAGTCTGGTGCTGTGGTCAAGAGTTCATAGAGGCTGAAATACCTGACACTGAATTCTCCTTGTCTCTGCATTCCTCACTGCTCCTGGATTAAAGCCACTTGCTTCCTGCTTGGCATGGTACTTTCCAATTGTACTGCGTTTCCTCTTAAATGTCCAAAGGTCTAATGATACCATTGTAAACCTGTTAAAATTAATGCTGCAGAGGAAACAGCTTAGTTAATTGCTTGTGGAAAATACAGTGATAGGCTGAACTGTCTGAGTGAGGGACATCAAAACCATTAACTATTAACCTTTTGAAAGCTGAAAAACCGTGTGATATCATGTGAAAATCTGCCTTACTGCTTAGTAGGAGAATTGCACATTCATTTATGGACAAGCAATATAACCAATGGTCTAGAAAATTAATATTGCAATATAGAGGCAGTCCTCAGCTCTTTAGAGTGGTGTCCTTCTGTTAAAGTTCTCACTATTGCCGTGTATTTGTTTGTTTCTGCCTCCTCATCTTCATGTGGGAAGCACTATTACTTAGATGGCGAATGTCTGCTTTTCTTTGGGACAATAGTGCACGCTGATTTATTACTGCATGATGTGTGAAAGAGAGTTTTCTTTTCAGGCTTTTCAATAAGGGGAGAGTATTGAACTTGCTGAATGTGTGCATGCGTCCAAGTGTGTACTGAGTTCAGCTCAGCTTTTTTCAGTCCATTCTGTTATGCTATTTCATTACCTCGGCTTTTCTCCTTTGAATTGTAGTAGTTCTCATGCACAGTTTAGAACCAAGCTTGTGTTACCCCATAAGGCAAATGGTAAACATGATGCTTTCTCCACTTCCTCTTTCTCTTCTTTTTTAGTCATAATGTTGGTATTATTTGGTCTCCTTTTACTGCTAAAGAGATGTTACTTGACTTAATATGTTGCAAAGTTTTATTGGTGTGTTGGGAGGCATGTTGGACTGAGTGCCGGATTGTGACACACACCCTTGCACCTGTTGTGGGGCAACAAATTTCAGGCCTTAAACTGATAGGCTGCTGATGCTCTTGCTGCTTGCCATTTATAACTGTTGGGTTAGTTGGGTGCTGTGTAGCTTGCCTGCACAGCCAACAAATCCTACGGGTGTTCCTGGATATTTCTCATACCTTTTCTTAACTAAAGCTGCCTTGTTGCTGTTGTCCTTTGAATACCGTTTCTAGTTTGGTTGGAAAGAGACTTGCTGGTTTTTCCAAAACCAATCCTGACTTTACCACTCCTGCCTAGCAACGGCATTAGGGATCTTAGAGCTAATGCCTGCTGTTGGCTAAATTACCTGAGTAATCAGTAGGTCCTTGCATTGTCATCGTTGCATTCAAGCCCTGATATAACGCAGTTATAGAGGTTCCTGTGAAGCTGCTTGGTGGGTGCCTTCAGGGGGAAGCTGCAGGCCTGACTTGCTGGTGATGGGCACGAGAAGATGCAGCACAATAACCACAACTGTAAAAGCTCACGTGTCAGTGGCACTATCATAGGCTTACAGTGCAGGCAGCACCCAGTCTTTGGCTGACTACAGGAAGGATCCAAGGTCATTTTGGCAACTAAAGAGAGCTGAACTGTGAAGCAGGTCTGTTTCCTTGGCCAGCAGTGCATGGATCAGGAATGCTGGTCAGTGGTTTTTTGGTTTTAACCTTCCTGTCCTTCCTATCTCCTCCTGTCCCGCAGCCCACAGCAGTGAATAGGACCGTGCTATAAATGCTCTCTGCCTCTCAGGCCTGGTTTTCAGACCAAAGCTGGCAGACCTGCTAGATAAGAAGTGTGACGTTTATGTATTAATTTCTGGAGTTACAGGCATCAGCCACAAAGTATTAGCACCACTATACAGTATGTCCTCTGTTATTTAAAAGGGAGGATAGTGGATAGGTTCAGTTATTTGAGGTTTCAAGTAATCCAGGGCAATTTTCAGTGTAATTAATACATGTCAGGAATTTGACCCTTGTGGGGATAACATGAAGTTCTAGATAACTGAGGTGAGACTGTAAACGGGTTGTGAAAATTGTGCCAGAAGACTGTCTGCACAGGTCAGTAGCACCAGCTAATAAAATCTTTCAACTTTTGATCTAGAAAAATATTTCATGCAACTTTCACTTGACATATGCAGAAGCAGAAAAAAGACTTTATTTTTGTACAATTCCTGGATGTTTTCTTTCATTAAGTTTCTCCTGTTACCCCTAAGGAGGTCAGGTTGCTTCTTAAACCATGGCAACTGCATGAAAAGGAAAACTTGAAATGTTCTCAGAGTGCCATATGCACCAGACACAGATACACTGTTCTGCAGTTCTGTTTGTTTCTTTTCAAAGAAAATACAAGCACATTAAAAAAAAATTCTTAACTACTACTACAGGCTTGATACTATATATTTGAAAGAATGCATTTTCTGATATTTCAGAAAACAAATTATGAACAAATGCAGGAATTGCATCAATCATTGGCAAAACTAGTTGCAAACTGATAAATAAAACAGAATGGTTCCCAGGGAGTGCTGTCAGAGCTCTTACAAAAGCCTCTAAAGAGGTAAAGATAAATAAGTACATGAATAAAGCTTGTGGGCCAAAAGAACACATACAATTTGTAACTAAAGTCAGTGTTTAGTGACAGACTTACGTAAAAAAGTAACATGACATAAAGTTTGTCACAGGAGGCAAAGTTTTGTTTTGCTCTGTATTTTTTGAGAAGTCAGGCTAGACTGATTTTCCCCCTTAGTGTACATGCCTGTATTTTATTTTTACACTGCTGAATAGTGACTGGGTGGAATCTGATATGTCAGTGGACTAGAATTTTAGACATGGAAGAAGCAAGATAATTACATCCTCTTGGAGAACTGCTGCAGTCCAACAAAAATTTGAGTGAGCAAGGTATTAGCAGAATTGTTTTAGAATGGGTGATAGTTTATCTTCAGCAATATTGCACTATTTTTTCCTTGTTCTTTCATTCTATCTGAAACAACCCAAAGAGCAAAATTCAATCCAATATCATGATTAGTTTGAAGGGAGTTTAAGAGCTGTGTCTTCAGACCTGCCTGGTCTCCATTTTTGTGCATCTCAGATCTTTGAATGATAGTCAGCACTGACCCAAATCCGTTTTCCTGCAAAGTATCAACCTGCTGATGTGAATCTCCTCTTCCCTGTTATGCTATATGGCACCTCAAGTTGCTGCCTTCAGGAATTTGTAATTAAGAAACAACACATAGATGCAGTTAAAAGGGGCAGAAAGAAGCAAAGTATTTGTCAGCACAGTGTCATCAGCAAACTCAGTATCTATCTGCCATTGGCATTTCAAAGTTGTAACTAATGCAGAATTTCGGGAAGGATGATGGAATAATTCTAATGAAATTTAGAGGAGGCTACTCACAAGCATGAGGACTGTGCGTGAGAAAATCCAAAATCTGCCTAGAGTCAGCACCCACAGTATTAGACTAAGTTGGCTAGTTCCCAGGGGTGTTTGAGACCTTAAATGCTCTTTAGTCCTTACCCTCTGGTTGATCAGAGATTAATCACTTGCTTTTTAAAATACTATTACCCAATCTCTTGAGCCACCCAATCCTGATTAAAATTTACTTTCTAAAATATGATCCTAGAGAACTGAAACTCCTTGAATTCCAGACCTTTACATATTTTTGAAGAATTGAGAGTTCTTGTTGTTCTCACACTAGCATCAAAAATTCTTGCAGATAGTTTATCTTCCCAAGAGGAGTTCACCTTGCTTATTCTTTTTCATTTGGCTGAAATTTGATGAGCAATACTAGAAATCCAGCACTTAAACCTTAATACAAACTATTACGCAAGCAAATTACACACCAAGAACTTCAAAGATTGTGGTCAGTATTCTCCATCACAGCTGCCAGTATAATTTATTCTCTTTTTAAAACAGCATAGAAATATTGTCTTCTATAACTTTGCAAGTTGGAGAAATAAAAATGCCAGACTGAGGATGGGAAGTAAATAAGAGGAAAAACAGTCAACTACTCTATTCAGGGTAATGGAAGGTGGAGTTTAGGATATGCCAGAGAATGCAGAACCCTGGATAACCTCTGTGGTGTGGGTGTGGGCAGCTCACTGAGCAGCCTACTCGTGTTTGGCAGCTCCCACCCTTGCTCAGGACAGCCACATCAGCTCTTGCAGGAGAGCAGCTTGATGCCAGTGCCTTTCCCATTTGGGAGCAAATGGCCCAAAGGCATGAGATCAGCTTAGCAGTGTAGCACAGCACATTTAGGGATTTCCCGGTAGTCAAAAAGCCCCAGAAGGTGGGTGCTCCTCCGGTGCTAGCTGACTCTCCATGGTCTCTGCAGTCACAGGCACGCTGAAGCCCCTGTGCAGCTCTGGGCTGGCTGGCATGTACACAAAGAGCATCCAGGCCATGTGTGGCCAGGGTCTGGTGCCTCCTGGGTGGGTGGGCTCCCGTGCTGCAGCTTGGGCAGTGATCCTGCTCTGTAGCCCCTGTATCTGCATGGGGCTATATCTGTTGACCTTGTAAACCCCAGGTAGCTCCTAGTAGGGTCCCCAGATTTAAGGGTTGATTGGCTTCAGCACAGTGCTGAGCGTCAGCTGGGTTGGTGCATTCAAGCAAGGCAGTGCTGTGTCTGATGAATGTATTCCCCAGTCGCTAGGAAGGGCAGTGTACAAGTGCTTGCCAAAGCCAATAAGTCCTGCTGGCTTTGAGCTGGTTTTGGGTAGCCACGTGTAACATTTGCATTCTCCAGAAATCTGCGCCTATGGGAGTTGTTTGGAGACGTGAGCTGACTGGGGACTGGGACTCTGCAGTGCTTTAAATCAGCTAATTTACTGGCAGCTTCTTATTGGTGCTGGAGCTGCTTTCATGGTCTTTGATGCCTAGTCTAATAATCTTGCTAGACTCTACTGGTTCTGCTGTCTAGATATACCTCTCTCTGATCAACTCTGAGTCCTGTCGCTTAGTTGAGGAAAGGAAAAAATCATATTTCCTTTAAATTTACCATTTTCTTTTATACAGTCTCATCAGCTAAGTTTTACTAAGTTTTTTTATGTGGCTTTAAATTGAAACAGTTTTCAGAAGTAGCAGGTGAGGAGTTGGAAGCTTGTTATTTGATGGTACATGAACATCTCTGCTGGCCTTATTTGTGACTGTTGTTATACCCAGGTAAGCTGAATTATGAGCATGGTTGGCTCTTTACCTCTAACAAACAAAAGTTTATCTGAAGTCTGGCAAGGACAGAGGGTAGGGTATTCACTGAAGTTTTAAGAATAAATTATCAGTGATAGCTGATTTGTTTTCCTTTACTGTTCCCTTCACCAACACACAAGACAAGCTATTTCTGCCATCTTCGCTGCTTAGTTCCTGTTTCTAAAGACCTGGTGTGATTTATGTGATGAACAGATCTTCCTACCCTTGTTGTTTTGTGTATTCTGAGGGGAGAGAGGGTGTTGTGGTAGTACACCTCTAATGTGTCAGAGAAAACAGAACAGCAGGGATATAAGTCCTGCAGGAGGAGAGACCCTTTCCTGTCCTCTGTTCTGCTGCCTAGAGGAACCAGAACCAAGGCCTTGTGAAAGAGCTGGGGAAAAGCATTGCAATAGGAATGCACCATATTGAAGAAGTGTTCCATTCTTTCTCTCTTGCCTCAATCATTGATTTTATTCCATTAATTTAAAGAAATTCCGTTTCTTAAATACATTATATTATTGTACGACATTTTATTCCTCCTGAAAGCTTAGTCTTCACAACTGCATATTACGCTGGCATCCAGATGTAATCCATGAATCCTGATTTCCAAATGGCTCTTCAAAGGCATGCTTGCATGGCTGCTGTAGACTTAATGAACAGTAGCAATTTAAGTAATTTAAGTAGGCTATTCTGCATAGTCAATCTAGGTTTGCAGCTACAATAGCTTCAGGAATAGTCATGCTATTTCTTGAACCTAGAGACTGCTTACTGATGGTTGAAAAGGAATGGAAAAGAAATCACTGCCAGACTATTGGGTAGCTCATCTTGCCATGAATATTTATCATGAAAAATCCCACCAAAGCTGGAGATACTCAAGATCACTGATAATTATGGCCATGCCATTTAGACACCAAATGTATGTTTTCAAATCTGGGAAAGAAACAACAGATACATGGATATAGTGTTGAAGTGTTCAATAATTCAAGCTCTTATATGGTATACCGTCAAAGCCATGAATGGGCACTGATTTACTGAGCATATTTTTGCACAGATAGTTTGATTGTCTGTAAAATTCACTTGCAGAAAATGGAAAATTATTCATTTTCTTCCCCTTCCTTTTCCTCACCAAAGTAATTCTAGACAGCTAGGTATGAAAGCTTTCTATTTATTTTTTTAGTGGAAGTAAAAACAATAAGGTAGGTTTTTCATGAGGAATGTGCTGGAACTTCATTCAATAGAAATAGCCAATTAAAAAAAAATAGTGTTTTTTGGACTTGGACAGCTTCTTTTAGAAGTGTTTTCAAGGAGATCCCAACCTGTATGTTAAAGAAGTCCAGTATGTTTTATGTAATGTTGGCCTGAAAACGCAAAGCGGTGAGTGGGGGGAAAATGTATGTCAGGTATCATGTAACAGCAGCAAAAAGATTTCTGATGTTTATCAAACCTTGAACACCACAGATTATTAAAACATATTCCTTGGCAATAAAGAGTAGATGTTTAGTTTGAAAGGAGAAGTGGAATTTGTTGCTTTTTTTGCAGAGGTCACGAACTGAACAGGAATGAGTCCTCCTTGGCGGTTTCACTATTTTGCTGTTTGCCTTGGGGAATAGAGATTTGGTCTGATTTTAACAGCTACTGCCAGGCCCCTGGCCCCCACAGGCAACTTTCTTGCATCTTTTGAGGCCCACCTACAGCAGTTGTACTTGGACAGAGGGATGAAGAGGCCCTCCAACAGCTAGGGATGCATGGTGTCCTGGTTGCTGTAGCGGATTGCTGTCTACTGAGAGAAGTCTAAGTATTGACAAGTGTTACAATTTTCTGGCTTTAAATGGAAGATAGCTTCACTTAATATACTAAGCGAAAGGCAAGATACCATGTAAAAGAAAAGGGGCAAGGAAGTAAAGTCATGCTAGAAGTGAATAGTTACTGCAATTAGAAAAGGTGTTATAAGGCTGCCAGGTGGTGGTCATACATTCAGTATTAGAGGTTTGATGTCATATTGATTTTATGTTTAGATACCAATTTCTTTTGTACCTTCACAGTTTCAAACCTTAAAAATAAACTTTAGAAAATTCCAGCTGTTCTCTGGCCGTGAATGCTCAACTAGTTCAATACAGCTGGATGTCACAAAACTTCAGATTGTGCTCATCATGCACATATTTTCATTAAAACCCTGTATTTTTGGGGATTATACAACTGTGATGGAATCTGCTTCTGTGCTCGATTGGGAAGACAGCTGATAAATTACATGGGGAAGGTAAGAATTGAGGCTATACCTCCAACACAGTTTTGTGTCTCTAATTAATGAAGTTCTTATGTATCAGAAAAGCATTATGTATAATTCTCACTATCACTCATTTCTGATTCCTTTATTTTTTTTGTCCTTACCATCTGCTTTGGATGTAGTGACAGAGAAAAAAATAAAAGCAGTCAGTAGTGATCACAGGTTGAGAAGTAATTTTTCAGATTGTAATCTCTGAAGCTGCATGCAGATGCACTGATTATGCTTTGTGTTACCTGTACTGGTTAATAATAGATAATGCTGGTCAGATAATTAATAATACACCCAGACACACCTTTTCAGGTGGACAGCCTCGTGATATACAGAATTTTTCCTCATTTTCTTCTCTGCAAGACCACTCCATCCCGAAGGTTCTTTTGCAAGTTGAATCTGATGGTTTCCTGAAGCTGGGTCCCTTTAATAGTCAACACTGCTCTTCCTGGAAAACAAGGTTATTTTCTCTACAGTCAAGTCAAAATATAAAAGGCAGGCGTTGGGTATCAGTGCCCTGGGATATCAAATGTGATCAAAGGGATCCCATGAAGCTTGAACTCTGCAGGCAGAGAAAAGAAGGCAGGTTATGTGAAGAAAAGGCATTATCTTTTGTAGACTTGCTAGTATAATTAAGGAAAACATGGAATAAATCTTGGCACATAAATTTGCTTTGCATAGGTATCATCTTTACCACTAAAGTACCCCTCTTAGCAGGAGCACATAAATAGTTTTCAAAAAGTATCTGTTGTGCCGTGGCTTAATACACAACTGCCCTGACAGAAGTCTGGAAAGGCAGAGGTTTATTCAGCACTGCTTGGTTTAATTGATGACTGTACATAACACGTGAAAGACTTTCTTGTGTTGGAGATTAAGCTATTTGTGGTGTTCCTTTGAACTACCCTAGGGCTGTACCTTTTGGGTATATTGCTCATGAGGTAATTCAACTTTATTTATCTACGGTTTTTTGGGGTTTCTTTTTGTACACAGAGTGATAGGCTTTAACACTGTGTCTAGTGAAAAAAAATATTCTCCCATATTTAATGCTCAGGTTAGTTTCTTTGGTGGTCTCCTTTACTTAAATTTTGTTTTCACAATATCTGGTGTAGTGGTTCTTATGATGTAAAACTTTAAAGTTTATGGATTTTTGTTTTCTTTAAGCAGTTTGTTTGGGATGGCTGTCTTTTGAGTTCTTATAAATCCATAGTCAAACTCTGTACTTTCCTTAACACTTCTTTGGGTCTGGATAATAACACACAAATAAACCAAACTTAAGAAACATGTTCTCTTTAGTTGTGAATTTCTTGCCCATTTTTATATTTTGCTGTAGAGCTCATTTTTGGGGACAGCAGCTGCAGGGATGTGCTGAGAAAGGAAAGTGTCCAGCTTCCCCAGAGGATGTCCAGAGGGAACCATTGTGGCACTAGCTGTGGTTTCAGGGTTGGAGCCCTTGAAATCTGTGTTTAGGTTAGTCATACTCCTGCACTCATAATGTGAGTGCAAATAAAGGTCAGATTTGTCTTCAGGACCTTTCTTCCTCTCCTTCAGACAGACAGCACAACTATTGCCAGGAGGATAGATAAGAAGTAGCTGCCACAGATGGGAACTCAGGTTACCCTCAGAGCATGATGTTGTGATGTTTCTTTCATTCTTATTTCTTTTGGAGCTCTTTCCCCAACCCACTCTGACATAACTTTTGTATTGACCCACTTCATAGCCCCACCAAGAAGGAAGAGTGAGATAAGTAACAGTCCTTTCCATCACAGCAAAAGGAGCCATGCCTTACTTTTTTGCTGGTTTTGTGTTTTTACCCATCTGGCTCTCGATTTGCAAGGTGAATTCCCAGCGGCTTCTAGGAGTGCTTGGCTACAATTCACTGTAGGAGAACTTGATTTTAACCCTGCTCTTCGTGAGCTTTATTCACAAAAAAAAAAAAGTAAAAGGTGGATAAAAGAAGAAGTCGTAAAACTGAGACCAAATCCGTCACAAACCAAGCGCTATCATCTGGTACTAAAAAGCTGAGAGAGTGAGCTGCAGAGAAGGGGTGGAAAGGAAACGTCATCCTCTTCCTTGGCCATAGCATGGTTGTTACCATAGAATATGGCATCAGATAGGCACCCCCTCTTCAAGACCTGGTGAAATCGAACATCTGTTTGACATCTGGCTGTGATTTCATCAGCATCAGAGCCAGTGAATAGCCTGGAAATGTTTTGGGGTTTTTTTCCCTGCCTGCCTATGTTCTGTCTTCAGTGCTGTAAACAAAGCCATCTTAGGGTGTATCTTGGGTTTGGCAAATCTGAGGGAGTTCACATCATCTGATCATCATCTGCTCTCTCCCCCAAAGACATGGATGTTGACTGAGCCCCCATTTGTTTAAATGTTTTATTTGTGCCTTCAGGGATAATGACCTGATGTAGCAAGGAGTAATATCAGGACCTACTTCAGTAGTGAAGTCATAGGGTCAGCCTTGTGCTTGTGCTGTGTGCACCACTCCCACCCTCCCGTGGTTTGCTTTTGCCTGTTGAGTTGAAGGCTGCTCTTGCTCACGTTTTCTCCCTTTGCCCAGCTTCCATTCACATTATTGGAAAAAGATACGTTTTTTTATAGAATCAAAGTTTTTATATGATCAATAGTAGCATCAAAGTTGTGCACTATCTTCTTGCTTGCAGGTTTTTGCCCTAGTGAGCCTGGCTGGGAGCAACAGGATCTAAGCTACTTGGCACTTCTGGCCAAGTTATCTTTGGGACCAGGTACTGAGACACACAAAGGGAGTTGGGGTTGTTTAGCCTGGAGAAGAGGAGGCTCAGGGTGGACCTCATTTCTCTCTACAAGTACACAGAAGGAGGTTGTAGTACAAGTACACAGAAGGAGGTGGGGGCTGGTCTCTTCTGCTCTGCCTACAGTGAGAGGACTAAAGGAAATTACTTTTAGGTGAGACAGGGGAGATTCAGATTGGGTATTAGAAAACATCACTGTAGGATGATCAGGCATTGGAATAGGTTGCCCATGGATGTGGTGGAGTCACATCTCTGGAAGTGTTCAAGAGGCATCTGGATCTGGCACCGGGTGATGTGGTTTAGGGGTTACAGGGGTTACAGAGGCGGTGCTGTGTGGATGGTTGGACTGGATGATTTGAAGATCTCATCCAACCTTGACGATTTTATGATTCTATTTTTTTCTCTTCAGGCAGACTTAGATATTACCTCAAGGTCACTTAGAGCCACGTTTTTGGTTTCTGGTGTGTTTTGTGCAGTTGAAGTATGGTACCAACTGGCCCATTTCTTCACACAATTTTGAAGGTGTTTTTTGCCTTTTGACAAGAAAGCAGGGCTGTTATTTGAATTCTTGACTGCCCAAAAAGAAGCAGAAAAAGGCTGGGCTTTCTTGGCAAAGACAGCCTTCACCGGCTTCTCCGGGGCGCGCTGGAAGGCTCTACTTGCGGAGCCGGGCAGTGCCGTGCCCACCCGGTGTGCCCTGCTCCTCCCGATTCGATGTGCTCATGGCGGTGTTTATTCCCCGGACCTGCCTCTCGCCCCTGCGGCTCACGCGATGCGCGCCCGGCGCTCCGCGTCCCGCAGCGCCGACCCCGCGCGGAGCCCGGGCGGCGGCCGGGGAGCGCCGCTGCCGCGGGGAGCGCGGGGGCTGCGGCGGGGAGCGGTCCGGCTGACCGGCTGGTAAGTCCTGCTCCCCCTCCCTGCTCCCAGGGACCGTCTCTTTCTGGTTTTTTTCTTTCTCGCTTGCGTTTGATTTTCGTGGGTGAGGCTATTGTGTGCCAGAATCCTTCTGGGGTGTAAGCAGCCCTGTCCCCCTTGCTGTTCTGGGGAGTGCCTTCAGTTCTGGTCTGCTGTCACCTTCCTCTTCTGGAGGTTAACCATCCTCAGCTTCTAAGTGAACATGTCCTGACTATGATCCATTTCCTTCCAAATCTACTGTTTTGGAGTATGCCTCAGAAAACAATCTTTTACGTAGTTTTATTATAAAGTAAATTTATTATAAAGTAAAGCATATTGGATGAACAGTNGTGGATGGTTGGACTGGATGATTTGAAGATCTCATCCAACCTTGACGATTTTATGATTCTATTTTTTTCTCTTCAGGCAGACTTAGATATTACCTCAAGGTCACTTAGAGCCACGTTTTTGGTTTCTGGTGTGTTTTGTGCAGTTGAAGTATGGTACCAACTGGCCCATTTCTTCACACAATTTTGAAGGTGTTTTTTGCCTTTTGACAAGAAAGCAGGGCTGTTATTTGAATTCTTGACTGCCCAAAAAGAAGCAGAAAAAGGCTGGGCTTTCTTGGCAAAGACAGCCTTCACCGGCTTCTCCGGGGCGCGCTGGAAGGCTCTACTTGCGGAGCCGGGCAGTGCCGTGCCCACCCGGTGTGCCCTGCTCCTCCCGATTCGATGTGCTCATGGCGGTGTTTATTCCCCGGACCTGCCTCTCGCCCCTGCGGCTCACGCGATGCGCGCCCNCATATATAGTTAAGCATATGTATATAGTTAAACATACACAGAAAAGCACATTGGAGAAATAGTAACACATATATGCATACATGTATGTATGTATGTGTATATATACGTGTGTGTGTGTGTGTATGTATGTATGTGTACATATATATGTGTATATATATACACATACACATACACATATATATGAAAAGTTCCCAGCCTTTCTTATAGAAGTTTTTTCCTGGTGGGCTTGAACTGAATATTTCAGTATTTTTGTGAACCTGTGAATCAGGCAAGATCCACCGCTTTTATATAGATAAATTATCACCATTAATTACTTACATGAAATGGAAAAATAAGGGAATTAGGAAGAAATGTTGAGAGCAAACAAAAGGCTTTTAAGAGTCTATTGGAAATTGCTCAGAAAAGCAGTTTGGAAATTTTCTTTTTTTTTTTTTTTTAATTTTAGAGACCTTCTAATTTATTCTGGAGTAGGGAAAATATCAGCATTCCAGAAATGAAAAAGGCCACCTGTTTGTCTGCAGCTGTCCTGCAAAACAGAGCAGTGCTACTGGCAGCTAATAATATCTCCAGCTTGCAGAAGTGGCATGTATTTGGCATTTTATTCAGTGTTCTGTGCAGACATACAGCTTGGCTTGCTTTTATTTTCCCCAAGTTTATCTGAATATCTCATCCGGGCCATGCAGTAGCACATCTGACAAACGATGGCTCCATAGTGCTAATCTGTAGGACCGATTTGCAGTGCGAACACAGTGAGACTGTTTTGTATGTATTGTGGCGGATGAAAGGAATGGAAGTGGGCCAAATTCAAGCTGTTTGCCATTGCATCTGATCAGCAGATCCTATGGAGAGAATTTGCCTGCTGTGAATATTTGATTCTCGCTAGCTTGAACTATCTTGTGTGTTGGCAGTGCTACTGTGTGAATTTGTGGTGGCTTTCCAGGGTGTCTGTCCTACTCAACTGCCAATTTCTGGGTTTTTTTTTTTACAGGGTTCAGGATTTTGTACTCCGCTTTGTGCGTGAGGAAAATTACTTGATGCTATACAGTGAACATTTTTTCATATTTATAACACATAGGTTAAAACAAAAAAAAATATTGGAAGTGAGCAGTGTGCTATCTTTTCCCCCCTCCCTCATTCCCTCCCTCCACTTTCAGGAAGGTGTAACCCCTCCGCCACCTACTCTCTCGGCATTATCTTCAGATGATTGTCCTGGCAAGGTGATTTTGTAGAGGTGAGTCTGTCAGATTACACACCAGAAAGGATGAAAAGATGATGGTGTTGAAATGCAGCTGTGAGAGCAGGAGCGTTTTTCCCTTCCTCCCCATGCATCCTTCTGACTAAGTTCTCAGGGAGTCAGTGCTCTGCACCCTTATCTGTCCATGGCCCTTCTTACTGGTTCATGGCTGGCTTTGCCTAGGAGTTTGCAGTTTTGTGTGTTGGTTAATTTTTTGTTTCTGAAATTCAGTATACTGAAACATTTACATTAATAATTTTTGGTTTTCTATACGTACTAGTAAATGACATTGCTTGTAGTGCTGATGTAACAGTAACTGTGAGGACTCTGCTGAGGCAAGCGGAAAAGGGTTGGGATTTAACCTATCAGTGTATCCTGTGTTTGTGTCCTGTGTCTGTCACCACACCAAAGCATTTGTCTTCTCTATGCAGCCTATTTAGGCTTTCTGTAATTTTATAGATTAAGCATAGATAAAATTGTATAGCTATCTGTGATATCTATAGATTACAGATTTATAATTTATAGATCTATATAAATATAGATACTTATGGACATAAAGTTTTATATATTAAAATAATAGAGAAAATTTGCAAAATAAATTTAGGCTGTAACCTGTCAGCTTGTTCTTCCTCTGTGGGTATGAAGGACAAAAGCCAGAAGAAGGTTTTTGATTGTACAGTGGTGTGGAATAAAACCAAGAGGAGCCAGAATGAGACAGCTGCAGGTCCTCTGGGGCTGTAGGAAATGATGTGCTGACCAAGTCACCAATTCTCTGTCTATTCCAACACTGCAGCTGCAGAAAGTAATGGCTGAGAGAAAGGCAGTATCATCTCCATTTAATATATTGAGGAAATTGTGTGATAGTGCCTCACAGGGGCTGCCAGAGGGACCAAATTCTGGTCGTGTGTCTTCTGAGACCACTGTAAAAGATACCACTCTGTTAGCTGAGGCACAGCAGCTGGCCACCCTGAGATCCTCGCCACTGCAGTGTGACCCATTTGCATGACCTATTTAACTCTGCCGAGTTGTAAGGAGCTGGGCAGGCATATGAAGTGTGTCTTTTCAGTCACCTATTTAAAGTAACGATGTTTTTTATATGTTGCTACTTGTAAACCTGTTTTTTCTGCTTTTTTTTTCATTTCTTCAGCAATGACAAAGAGTGGCATTTTGGGTCACTACAAAAAAATGCATAGTTGCAGCTAACAGACACTGAACAATAAATCCTCTTGAAAGATAAAAGCAAAATTTTCTGAGAACTGAAGAAATCAGGACCTGGTCAATGCAAGGTGTAGTAATCCTGAAAGAAAGCTTTGCTGGGAGCTGGGTCTTAAGTTTAAGACTCCTCTCTCCTTTTAGTGGCTTAGGAGTGCTTTTCTCCAATGACTCAACGGAACTTACAAATGTGAATTTCATCTGTACTACAGCAAGCTAGGAAAACTTTAGTTTTGCAGTAGTATGAGATACATTTTTGGCTTGGAGTTAGGCAGCCTAGGCAGGTGTCCTTGAGCAAATATATCACTTGAAAGCATTTTCTTTGTTGGATTTTTCTTCAGTCCTTTTAAACAAAATGCCATTTTTAGGACCATTGGGAAGTAAAAATTATGATATTGTTAGGAAAAGCAGAAACTTCTTTTAGGGCTCACTGATTGAATCTTGTTGGCATCTGTGGTTATTTGTGCCCATACAAGATTTCTGTACATACTCAGCTTTCTGAGGAATTGTTTGGGTGATAGTGTTAGTGACTCTTGGTAAACATTATTCATATTATGACCATCAAAATAAAAGCATGTAGCCAAACAGGAGTAGGTGACACTGGTTTTTTGAGAAGTAGACATTTGTTCATCAGCAGAAGAACCAAGTTTCCAGACTACATGGCTGCCAAATAACTGGTATTTTCGTTACTGCTTATCATAACTCAGATGTGAACTTCTGGCATAAAGATGGGTGCAATTAGTTATCTTCGGCGTTCCTCCTCTGATTGTTCTCTAAGTCTGTTAGGTTACCATGACCTCTGTGCCCTGTATATTTTTGTGAAATTTGGAAATATTGTTAGGAACTTTTTTTGAATGCTTTTGCATTTTTATTAGATTTATTAGATTTACACATTGCTCCACCAACCATTTGAGAGTGACCAGGACTGTCCTCCATCAAAGACTAAACATAAGAGTTATTCATGATGCAGTTGGAAAAATTATAATGCGAACAGTAAGCCAGATGGAAAATTTTACAGGCATCTTTTCATGTCATGAATGATGCTGTCTCTCTGGGTTATGGGCTCTCTGCTCTCTCAACTGCTGTTCCTTCCCCCCCTGGCTCCCCTCCAGAGCTGTTAAGTTTCAGCCAGGGAAGAAAGGGAGATTTGAACTCCTCTGAATTTCCAAGTCTGTGTTTTCTGTGGTGTGGCTGGCGAGCTTTGTGTGCGAGAGTGTTGGCATGCCAAGAGCCACGGCCATTAGCATGCTGCTTGCAGAACAAACAGGGCTGCTCTCCCTGAGCCCCAAGAAAGGCCTGGGAGCAGAGGTGGGAAGAGCCCTGCTCACCAATCCTGCTCTGCCATGCAGAGTGGGTAAGAGCTGAACGCCACCAGGCTCCTCTGCTTCCCAGTTTTTATGAAAACAGGTCTCCACCACACACTGTGGTTCTGCCCCTCTTGAACTCTTCATGTGGCAGCTTAGCTTTAGGTTTGAGATGAGAATCCTCAAAGAATATCGAGCTGTACATTATATCTTTACTTGTCCACACATCTACCATTGCTGTTGCTGATCTAGAAACGTATATATCTAAAAACTTATTCTCTACTAGCCTTCAAGATTTATCCATGTAAAATGTATTCACTGGTTCTGTAAAAGGGGAGTGGTGTACATGCATATGTATAAAGCCTGTATTAACTGTATATGCACACATGCAGATCCAATCTCCTTGGTTCAAAACAAAGTGTCATTGCTTGTACTTGGATTGAAGGAGACTTACGTCAGTTTTTACTTAGTCTCTCTTAGTTATTGACTTTTAATTTTTCCACTTTGAAAAGAGTAAATCCTCCATAGGAAGTGTTACGAAGTTGGTGTTGTTTCTTCTTAGAGACAGTGGCCATGTGAAGTGTAGCTTCAAAGATTTTATTTCAGGAGAAAGCACCTATCTCTTTTCTCAGTGGCTTCTGACTGGTTACAGTTGGAGAGGCAAGAGAACAGTTGTGTTAACTGGCTTGCTCATATCTGGCCTGTAACATCTTTTCTGAACAAATTGCTTGCTTAAGTGGTGGTGGGCTTTTTCATATCTACTCTTCCTGCTCCCTTAAAAAATCCTGCCTTTTCTACTCCGTAACATGCTGAGGTTGTGTGGCAGCCTCCAGCAGTAGGTGGAGAAGTTAGTGGGCCTTTTTCAGTTAAAAAAGTTGCCAGCATCTGGGTTTGAAAAGAAGCAAGTCAACAAGCTTGTTGTAGTTACATATCTTGGAAAAAGAAGAAAAAGACCAAAGTTTCATATCTATCTGGTTTTCAAACAAAATCTAAACTGACTTCTTAAATTATATGACTGGAAATGTCTTTGGTTCTTCATTTAGCTAATGGTATGACTGTTCATGAGCAGTTACTGAATTAGGGAAAAGTTGGTTTGGTAAGATTTTTTTTCAATTAAGGAGAGTTTAAAGTGTTGAGATTTTATGATTTTGTCTCTTTTCAGGATAATATCATATTATTCTTAAGAGGCTGCAAAGAACTGGGACTTAAAGAATCTCAGCTTTTTGATCCTGGTGATCTGCAGGACACATCAAACAGAGTAACCATCAAGTAAGTACAACAGCAGTTTGTGTCTAGCATGTTGCAGCCTCAGGTGCATGTCATTCAATAGTAAATATTTAAGAATGAGCAAAAAGGCTATAGAACTGTATTTAGTGTAAGGCAAATAGGAAGCAGAGGTTTGAGAAACTTTCAGTGCTGGGACAAATAGATTGTTCTTTTCGACAGATTTTGTCCCAGAGACATCAACCACAGATCTGTAAAAAAGGACAGCGCTTGGAGAATGCTCTCAGGCCCGTGGTGGGACTCTTGGGGATGTCCTGTGCAGGACTAGGAGCTGGACTTGACGGTCCTTGTGGGTCCCTTCCAACTCAGTTTATTCTGTGATTTTGTGAAAATACTGTCTTAGTTAGGCAATGATATTCTGAGGAACTCAGGGGTTTTCCTAATCTAAATTAATGGTATTCTTTTTTTGTCTGTCCAACTAATAAAATATTGTAGTCTGGGGGTAAAAAATCACAGCTCTGTTATTTCAGATTAAACTGTTCTGATGGTGCAATGTAGGACATTTAGAGGCCTTTCAGACTGTATGAGATGCAGACATAAGCATGGTCTCTTCATTTTCCTGCAAGGGCTATAGCTTGGGACACACAGTAATTGGGCTGAAGAAATCTGTGTGGACTGGAAATGCCACAATTTAGTTTTTCACCAAAGCCACACATCCGCTACCACACAAATTGCACAGGCCCCCCACCTTTTAAAAGCAAAAGCACCCTACACTTTCATAAAATTAACAACATTTATAATTGGGGTTATTTAGAAGTTTTCCTGAAAGTTTTGCATCTATCATGTAATATTACAGTTATAACAGAAGTTATTGTTCTACAGACAAGAAAATGCTGCTGAGTTTATTGAACGCCCTAATTTCATTTGGCTGAAAAGATCACTAATGAAATGCTGGTCAGACGTATCAATTTTAGAAAAGTATATGGAAACAATTTACTAAATTTCAGTAGCTTTTTTTTTTTTATTGCTTTCTAGCCGTGGAAGTTGGGCAAGTTTTCATGGTGTTCAGGCATTGTCTGGGAAAATTCAAAGGCTCTGAAAATCAAATTGGCCAGTGTCTCTGTTTTAAGGAATATAATTTTTTGCTCCTTCCCAAGTTTCTGACTCTAACATGAGGTTCTTCTTGCCCTCTACATGGCAGTGAGTGGGGGCTATGTGGTGTATTTCTTCTAAATCTGATAATACTTCAGTGAAACAGGTTCTTCTTGATGTCCTGTGAAATCATTACAATGAGTGACTGGAGAGAGTTGCCAAAGAATCTGCAATCTTCATATAAAACCCTAATCTCCATATGAAACCAGAGAGAAAGAGTCTTTCTGATAAAAGCCTTGATCTTTTGGGGTTGAGGTTGGATGGAGTACCTTGGTGAAGGCAGGTTGAGAGGCTTTGACTAGGGTGGAGCTCGAAGTAGAGCTGTTCAGTATGTCACCAAGTTAAACCTGGCATCTTAAACCCTGCAGAGCTGGCCTGGCCCTCTGCTGCATATGAGGGCTTCAGAGAAAGCAGCTGTGGAAGTGAGCCAAATGTTTTCCTAGCACTGTCCAAGTTCACGCTGAGTAACTGAGTTGAGGTGTACAAGCCAAGTCCATGACTGTTTTAGAGAAATATGTTGAAGGCTGTCTTCTGCTAGCTAGTTCCCAAAGCATGAAGGTGATTTTTTTCCCTCTTTGAAGACTTTTGGGTGGTTTTTTTAAACATGGTGAAAATGTTATTTGTTCTGTGGTAAAGGATGAGTATGACGTTATTGCACATGCTTAAGATAATGACATTTTAGCCATTTTTTTTCTATATAGATGTTAATTGAGGCATGCATTAGATCTATTTTTTGGATCACTCTGCTTATAAAAGTTATGAGCTAATGCTGTAAGGAATTTTTTGTGACTTGTTAAACAAGACTCTTTTCCACTGTTATTTTACTAAGAAAAAAACCAGGACTGTTCTATTTTTCTTATTGTGTGGGTATTAGTGGACAAAATTTTGGCTTAAAAAGAAATTGTCAAAAATACTTTGTTTACCATTGCCTATATTTGGTCTTTGAGTACATTTATTTTTGGTTTTGTCAGATAAACTTTAGTGCTGGACTGGTCTTACTGTTATAGTAGAAGATGATTCTACTATAAATAATCAGGACACAATTTTTACTAAATCTGAAGTAGTCATTTCTTTTTTAGCACCTAAATGTGATACATATTTCCTTCATTTTTTAATGCTTTCTTTGCTGGATTTTGAAATGTTGTTTATGTTTGCACAAACTTTGTACCTTGTTTTTAACATAAAACTCCCACTCTTCCATGAATATAAGATAAAAAAATAAACTGGGAAGGATGATGCCAATGTTCAGTCGGAATGCTTCAGTATACATTTAAAAAATAAATATTTTCCACTGGCAGGTTCTGTTTTAAATGGCAGGGTCTTTGTTTCTTCATCCATTCACTTTGTTCTTTGTAATATTCGTTTCCACAGAAGCACCCGCAATATTTCCTTAATGTTTGGTGATGCCTCTTATGCTTGTTCAGTTGCTTCCAGAATCTGTATGGGTTGCAGCACAGAATCTGACTGTTGGATAACTGCAGAATGTATTTTAGCAGTGAGGACTTTTGTCTTCCTTTTTTAAGAAATCAGCAACTCTGTTTAAAGGAAATATTTTGGCATTGTCCTACTTTACTGTGGGACCATTATAAACGCATTTGCTTTTTGTACTTCCAGAATTCTAATTTAATGATTGAAATAATGGTGACAAAATACTCCCATGTTATGAATAAATAAATGTGTGAACTACATCTTCTTAGCTTTCATGTGTTTCCAGACAGCAGAAGCATTCAGCAGGCTTTTGTTAGGGAAAATGTGATCTGCTGCATACAGCCTCTTGGAAAGTGTGTCTACTTTCTGATGGTTTTTCCTTTTTTTTTTTGTGTTTGTTTGTGTTTGTGTCTGTGTGCGCAACCAGGAACATTGACTATAGTAGGAAGCTGAAAAATGTAAGTACATCACTTGGAGTTTTTCTTTTTGTCTGGTTAATCCTGTTGTTGGCCTCAGCAAGACTTATGTCAGTAAAAACTGAGTACACATGAGTATTGCTGAAAAGTCCTTCTGAATACAAACCTAACTGAGTTCTGCTGGAAATTTAGGTAGAGCTGCAAAGGAGCCTTACAATAGAAATAAAATGGAGAACATTTGTCTCTTCTTAGATACTCTTAGATGAATGATAAACAAAGTGATTTCTGTGCTGTCCAGTGTAATGTTTGCCTGGGAACAGTCTGACTCTCCCATGAAGCCACACTTTTGTAGCCCTTCACAAATATATAGGCATAGATTACAGTTGCGCAAAGCATTTAAAATGAAGCAAAATGACCATTAGATTGGGATGCAAGGCCTTACTATCAGGTTTGCTAGCTTTCTCGTTGTTCTTCCACATAAGTTAGTGTTTCCCCAGAAAGACTATTTCCATTTAACTTCAATTTCCTGTTAATTTAAACTAAGGGCAATGGTATTGGATCCTGTAATTGTTAACTAGAAAAGAAAATGTCTAAGCTTTGCTGGTCTCAGTTTAAAGCCTAGCAAGCTGTCTGTCCTTAGTTAGCTGTAAACTGGTATAATTTTTATTTGGCTCACATCTCTATAATCTGACAGGAAATGCCAAGATCTTTTCTAATAGCTTTGAAAGCCAGTAATCATGACTGCCATGACTGCAGGTAAAAAAAACCCCCAAACAACACCAAAACCACCCCCTCCTCCAAATTGTTCCATCCTGTCTTTCCCATCATCAGTAGAGTAGTATATTCTGCACCCAGCACATGGAGTTTTAGGGGAAGAATTCAGCCTTTAACACTCTTTGTGGCCACTGGCTAAATATCTTTGTATAGATGTATTGTTTTAAAGGTGAAGTTTCGAAAGTATCCTCCATAATGTGCTTGTAGGCAATATATGCTTTCCAGGTGCATGATCCTGCAGCCTCAGCTGGCAGCCAGCCGGAATTGCTTGCAAATGTGAAATTATCTGCTTTTTTTTCGCTTTTTTTTGCTTTTTTTTTTTAAATAAAGGAAGAAGAGGGAGAGTGATTAAATGCTAGCAGAAATAAATAAAAATACCATAACGTTCATCAGTGAACTGAACAGCAAAATGAATTGGACAGTTTTGTGGTTGCTAGAAATACTGTTATTTGCAAATATTTTCATTTAACTTGAGAACATATACTGTAAGATTTTTTTGCATTAAATTTGTCAAGTGGTGCTAGTTGAAGGAAAGCAGTTCAGATAAATGTTGTTTCAAGACAAAAAAAATCTGTACTAGCAACACCACCTCATTTCACTCAGCACAGTAGTATTGATTTGGATGTAATTTTTTAAAAAAGGGAAAAGTTTTTGAACTTTATTAAAATGTTACTCAGTTATTTCGTGACATGTAAACTATTTGTAAACTGAAGAAAAATATAAACTATATTTATATATGTAATACATATTATTATTGGTTGCATATCTTTTCCACATCAGAATATTTCCTGTTTGTTCTGCAGTTAAATACTTTGCAATGTCATGGAATATGCCAAAATAATGAGCATTAAATGAGAAAAAGCCCTAAGTTCTATGGTGATAGTTTGTCATTTTTAACCAGTGCAAAACACTGAATTGAATTGCCTTTGATGAGCAGTTTCCAGTCCAAATAGCTGCTGCACAGGTATTATTAGAGACATTGCTCTAAGTGGAGACATATGTGGGTGCAGAGAGGGCCTTTCCCTGCGTGGTATAAATGTCAGCATTTTTGGAGGTATTGGATTTGACCATTCTAAGCACCTTAATTCCTCATTTTCTAAAACAAGTGCAGCACCAGCAATGTCAGGTCAGCTTTCTTTGCTACTTGCAAGAGCAATTCTTTGTCTTTTTCCCTCACCAGTTTTGAAGTGATTTTGGAGTTATGGAAAGGTATCAAGTCAGAACTTGAATGAAATCACGAAGTTTTACCCTGTAGTCAGATAGAAATGACAAGATACTCATGGCTTTTGGTTAATCTTGGGCTAAGCATTTCTTAAACTAGGAGAAGCCTGGAAGTAAATGTTCCTGTGTCATCTGGTTACTTACATTAAGGTGATTAAAAATGGGACTCCCTTTTCTGTCCTTGAAATAGACACATATTTGAGATGCTTTTGGGCAGACAGACAGTCTAGGTGTTTCGTTTATTTCCTTGGTCTTAATGGTTTTCATTAATGGCTACTAATATTAGTATTCTTTAGGGTTTTTTTTTTGTATTGAATTTACAAACAAATATATTTATGTGTGTCTTCTAGAAGTTTCAAATATATTTGTCTAGTTTTTCTACTCATATCCATCTTTCCTCTTTATTTTTCCAGGCAGACATAACAGTTTTATTATTTTTATTAAAAGTACCAGAGAGATAATATGTTAAGTTACGTATTTTGTAGGACTGTTTAAATTTTCATAGCTGCCTGACGTATTTATGTTTAACCTTTGACAGACATTTCCTTTTCAGTTCTGATTTATAACAAAATCTTGTGCCACTGTGCAGTTTAGAATAAATGAGGGATGTTGCAGGGAAGTAAATTTAGCTATGGGACTGTGTAGATGGCTTAAATTAATTCTTATTAACTTCTGCAGGTATTAGTCACCATTTATTGGCTAGGGAAAGCAGCAAACAGCTGCACGTCATATAGTGGATCAACCCTGAACCTGAAGGAGTTTGAAGGCTTCCTGGCACAAATGAGAAAGGTATCTTTTTGTTGTGTTTTGGGAATGGAAATTTACTTCACATTATTACTCCCATAAATAAACTGTTTCTTGCTAAATATGAGAGAAGGGGGGCTGGAGTGCAAAGTCCTTAGTAAACCTCTACCTACATCAAAAATGTTTCTGATTCTACGAAACTCTGAAAACCAATTTGTCAGCCAGCTTTGTGGTGGTATCAGTGATGCAGCAAGTGATGTCAAAGAGGGCTTTAGAATTGTCATGTGCCTCTGTCACCTTAATTTCCCTGTGTTTTGGTTTGAATTATTTTCATTTATGACACCAAGTTTCATCTAGAAGAGCTGAGACTCAAAAGTAACATGGCAGGACTCACAAGAGCATAGTTTTTTCTTCTTTAAAACATTCAGCCTCATGGGCAGCTTTTTTGGTTTTGTGTTGCGACATAAAGAATCAAACCAAAGGATCTAAATAAAGCTGAAGTGGAGGAGGAGATTATGTTTCACCAAGGGCATAGTTAGGATAAATCTGTTTTTGCCAAGCTCTAAATTCTGGCTGAAATCATCCTTGGTGGTTTGTGATGGGCTGATCTCTGTTGGAAGGGAAAAGTTGTGATTGCTGTAGGGTGGTTTGGGGACTTTTGGTTGAGCATTCCAGCATGCCCTGAGCCTCGACATCAGACACTTAACCTCGTGGTTAATGCTAATAGTTAGCATTGATAACCAAACCTGCTTGTCTTTGGGATGGAAGGGGCAAGGAGCAGGTGTGGAAGAAGATTGGCAGCACCACGTGCTGGCACTGTGTGTGTTGGACATACTGCTCAAGAAAGGCTGTGCACATACGTTCTGCAGTCCACGAAGAGCTTCGTGCCTGCTGTTCCCTCCCCACCTCATGTAACGGCCGTGTCAGCGCAGGCAGTAGGGTTTGGGGACCATGGGAGACTCTCTGGTTTTAACTCTCCTTGAGCTCTGTGCTGCTGCAACTGTGCCAGCTGCAGCTCTTCATTCTGGGGTCTCACAGGGCCAGCACCACTGGGGAGGAAGAAATGCTTGTCTGACTGATAGCAGTTCCTACACCCTGGTATGACCAGAGAACCTTAACTAGACGGGTAAAATTCCTGTTGGTGAGCCTGGTTCCTGTGAACAAGCAGGTGAAAATGGAGAGGAAAAGAGAACATCCTGCTTCTCTGGAGAAGTTTATTTTAGTCTTCTTTTTAATGACCTGTGCTTATCACTTGGGACTTTGGCACTCATGAGTGATATGACTGAGCCTGAGCAATAGAAAGATGAAGTTAGTACTTGAGTTGTTTACAAATTGAAGATGTGGGGAAGGAGCAGTTTGCATTCCAAAGAGTCTGAAAGGTGAAACAAACCCAAACAAGGGAGCTGGCAGAGAAAAATTGCCTAAGTGCAGGTTGTCACAATGTTAGTGCTGCATGGTATCATGATTTATTTTTTAACGTTTAATCTCACACCATGAGGCTCCTATTTTTCCAGGTGATTTCTACCCATGAGACTAATCATCAGAGCATTTTGGAGGTCCTATCTTGAACCCTTTTGTGGGATGAAATAGGCTAGGGGCAAAAGGAAGCATTCTCTGGGGAGCTGGTGGTCATGAAGGGCCTGGCTGGGCATTGCAGAGTGCTGCAAATTAAGGACAAAAGCAAGAGGCTGGTACTTGATTTGTTGCAAATGTTGGAGCTGGGAGAAGAGTAAAGGTCTCATAAAAGCTGAAAGCTATATATGCCTTTAATGCATAAACAGAGTACTTTGCAGTCCTGAAAAGTCTTATTTAGGGTGATGCTGCTGTGAGGGCTGCTGGTGACTTCTTTTATCACATCCCTACTCTTGTACCCCTGCAGTATTTCCCACTGGCAGTTGTGGGCTTGTATATTACTGCATTTGAAGAGGATTTGGTTGTAAAATATAACATGTTAATCATGCTGTGCAACACTCTGATGTTCTTTGTAGCTGAGCTCGAGTGATGAAAAGACACTTTATCACATTCTCTACTGGCATTTTTTCCACAGAATTTAATAACTAAATCGACCATAAATTCAGTGTGGTTTAGTTTTTCTGTTGTAAATCCTCTCTACCCTCCTTTTTTAATAAGCAAATCAAAAGACAGCTCTGATGTAAGTTGTCTCGGACTCATCTTTTTCTACTTCTCATGCTGAAGGGGATATTAATTTCTAATTTTATTCGTGCTACTCTGTTTTTAATTTCATTAACTGTTTGAGTACTCATTCTTCTTTACTTTCAAACTAGAAATTCCCAATAACAAAATATCCATGGCTTTTTGATTATATTCAGTGGGTGGAACTTCCTGGACAAATGCATCTTGTATTTGGCAATCACACTTTAACTGCTGCTCGGTGACATACTGTGTTTTTAATTAGATAATATGGAAGACTGATGTGCTGTTGTGTGTCATGTTGTGGAGTTATCGGTCCCGCAGATAAGCACATTCCCACTGATAGCATTTGGGAGATGACGTTTGTTCAAGGCAGGACAAGTACCCGTCTGTGTGACGGCATTGTGTTGCGAGAGTGTCTTTGCCAAGGGGAAGGCTGTAAAGAGCATGTTTACAGAAGTCTAGGTTCCTGTCCTGGTGCCTGCCCCCTAATTCCTAGTGAGCAGCATGCAAAATTAACATAAACAGGCCATTGAAAGTAGGTTCTGCAGAACTCATTAGTTCACAATTGGACTGTTTTCAAACTCTGGGAGATAGTGAATGCACGATGGGGCTTTTTGCCCAGTTTAAGTCCCTGTAGCTGCTGAGCAGTTCTGTGTCATTCAAATACAGTAATTTAGGAAAATGGAAGTGTGCCTAAAGATTGAGAATAGCTGATTGGTATGAAGGGATGAGCGGATTTAAGGAATTTAGATTTTTTAAAAGATTTTTGGATCGTGTCACAAACAGGATTTTGATAGGATTTGTAGATTTGTTCTTGGCTGTGTGTAATTCATGCAGATTTCAGGGAGACAGATTTTTGTTGTCTATTGTTTCTATCAGCATTTTAGTTCACTAAGCAGAACTGGGAAAGGAAATTACATAGGATTCATTACCACTTTTTTAGATGCATTTTACCTGTTTTTAGAAAATATTTTCACTTCTGTTTACTGTGAGGTTACTTAATGGCATTACCACAGTTTAGCTTGGCCTTAGGTGACCTTTGCTGCTGCCCTTAATGTGGTATTTTGGCAGATTAGTAGTGAGTGGCACTAATTAGGCCTTCTTCCTGAAAAGTTTGCAGGGCGTTTGGTCTGATGTGTCAGTCCCGCTTGAAGCCTCCCTCTTGTTCAGCAGGGGAGTGTTGGTGTGTTGCTGTAGGGCTCTCCACTCTCCGTCACTTTTCCGGCAAACCCGCTTTTCTGTGGAGGTGGGCCACCATAGCATACTGTGATATTCCTCATTGATCTTCTCATTGGCAGTAGTAGTGACGGGTGAAACCTTAGCAGTCAGGGACAGTGGGAGCTCTGCTCAATATAGCCATTGTGCTTCAGCTAGTGGTAAGCAGGGGGTGCTTCTTAATTAGGAATTAATATTCAAATGCTTCTGGGAAAAAAAAATCACATTCCAGCCTCTTTGGGTCACAAAATGTCAGTCTGATAATGGCACCCACATCTCTGACTTTACTTACTGTCGGGGGAAAAAAAAGCCAGATTTATCTCTGAACAAACTTAGTTATTTTTGTTTTTCCTTAGTCTGTGCGATTGTAATTAATGTTAAGACACTCTCTAAAACAAGGGTTTTATTATAATGCAAGGGTGAGGATGGCTTCTATTGACCTTTCCCTCTGCTGGAGTTTCAGTGTTTTAGTATGTGCTGCTTGCACTGGAAAGAATTTATAATCACAGGGCTGTCAAAGACAACCATTGTTCTCCCTGCTCTGAACATGTGGGTCAGCTACAAGTGCTTTCATATCCCCCAGAGCCAGGAGCTGGCAAAGAGTAAAGAGCACAACTGAATTCTTCTGAGGCATCGGGAAAAGCATTTTGCATATTTTTCATTGCTGATTGCTTGAGAAAGACATCCCTCTTTCATAACAGGAATTTCTCTTCAAGGTAGACGGAGGCTGGGGCACACTGCTTTATTATTTTGCCGAGCTGAAGCAGCAACAACAAGTGCTGTCTGCTGGGGTCCTGGCCAGATACAATAGATGGGCAAGGAGAGGGGGGAGATCTTTTGGAAAGCAGCAAACTTAAACCTGATGCAGGCACGATGTTAAAATCGTAGTGCCTTTGGCTGTGCTATGGACTGTGGACGACAAGTCAAGTTTCAGGTTGCTTTCAGTTTTGATCAGTTTATTAACTGGTCTATTGGAACTTTTTCTCAGTTCATTGTGCTTATCTAATGAGAATAGTTTCTTCTTAAACAGCATAAAACTGTGGTTTATTGCAAGCTTGCACTTTGTTTTGAAGGGAAAAGAGGGGCAAAACCCAAGGAAACGCTTTTTTGGGGGGAGATTTTTAGTATTTGGGAAGATGCTTTGTTTTCTGATTTGTAATGCATCTCACGAGTATGTCAGTGCCTTCTTTATGAAGAGGTTCCTGCTGTATTTCCATGTAGGAAACAGAGGATATTGAGAGCCCCAAGCGCAGCATTCGTGACAGCGGCTATATAGACTGCTGGGACTCTGAGCGCAGCGATTCCCTCTCCCCGCCGCGCCACGGCAGAGATGATTCCTTTGACAGTCTGGACTCCTTTGGCTCCCGCTCGCAGCAGACACCGTCTCCAGATGTAGTGCTCAGAGGGAGCAGTGATGGTGAGTACCAGTCACAGTGCGGCACATGCATAACGTTGCGACATAGATGTAATGTTTCTGGAATAAATGTGCCATTCAGAAGCTGCACACAGCCTCCGAATCGGGCTAATCCTGTGGGAGAACTGCTCTGTGAATGCTGATCTGTGCTCCCTGAGGTGTAGATGACTTTGTCAACAACTTACCTGAAGTTTGTCTCTAGATAGTGTAGCATTGGGAAATGAGTCACATCATTGCAGTGTAATTTTATGAGGGAAAGAGTGCTTTTCTGGGTTTTGGTGTAAGAGGATGTTATGCAGACTCATTTTAACTTATAAACTAGGCTGAAGCAAGAAATAAAATTACAGGAACAGGGTGTAGTGAATGGTAGTGAATAAAATGTTTGCTTAAGTAAATGCAGGGCAGATAAATGACATAGAAATATCTTGAGAATGTCTGATGCTTGACAGAGTTTTGAAGTCTGATGTACAGCACTTTATCAGATGTCATGTATGTTTTTATGACGTTTAGAAAACTGGGTAAATTAATACCTCCCAGCGCCAGAGCTTTGTACACATTCGTGAGAGGACAGGCAGCTCTAGGCATACAGAAGGGCTGCTGCTTCTCTGCCTTTCTTTTCTGATTCCAAGAGGTTTCAGAGGCTTGTAAACACAGCATGCTGGATGAAGAAGGATTTGCTAGGGATGGGTGTGGAGCATGCACTTAGGTTACCTGTCATGAGCAGGATTCTGGTTTAGGACAAAAGGATGTGTGATTGAGGCTCTGTCTGTGCAGTTATATTCCTGATAAACAGATGAGTAAGTCAGACTTCATCATCAGTTGAAGTTATGTTGCACACATGAATCACTTCTCCTTAGTAATGTTGTTTATTTAATTTAAAAAGGAAAGGCAGGAAGACTTTTTGGTAGGAACCAGATGTTCATACTGCTTTTGGCGGTGTGAAAGAAACTGGTGCTAATCATAACCGGACACATGAGAGATTTCCTGAGGTGATGGGGAACTCCTTAGAACTGGAAAGCTGGCAGGGAGAGCTGGTATCACAGTAGAATTATGAAAGAGCCCTGGGAAAATCAGAGCTAAAATCTGCTCTGCTGCTCTGAGTGGCCTGTGGTGTTTGGGCTGTTACTGGTTGACCATCCAAAACCAGCTACTGGGGCTGATTCCCTGAAACAGCCTCATGACCCCTCAGACACTGAGCAGAGAACAGGCTCCACATTATAAAACGTTTTTCTGCCTTCTCAAATGAGACAAGCATGGTGCTGCCAAATAGGAACACCTCACATGTCCAAATCTAAAAGTGTTGCTGTGTCCTGGGTGCTCAAGGGACGTCCAGTGTCCCTGCTTACTTGGAGCTGGTAGGTAGCCAGTTACATATGTCCTGTAGCTGCTTCCTGTCAACTTCTGCTGTATTGTCAGATGTTAGAAAGGTTTTGTGATTGTTTGCCACAGATTGTTTGCTAAGGCATACTGTCTTGTCACATTCCTGAGTCTGTAACAAACACAAATTAAGATGAAAGCGCACAAAGCTTGTTCTGAAAAATTAGTCTTTAACCAGGGTGCGTGCAGATGCTGTGTGCACATGTATGGCTTGTTCAGCCAACACTTTCTAATGTGTCCTATTTTCCCTGCTTACTACTGCCATAATTTCACAGCTGTCTCCTCCAACAGTTGCAGGTGAGGTGTAACTTGGCTGACCTCTTTTATGTTGAACCTCTTCCTGTGGTCCCAGCAGGCCAGTGTTTTACTCAGCTGTGAGTAGTTTTTTATAGAAATAGTGTATATTGGACTCGATGATCTTAGAAGTCTTTTCCAACCTAAACAATTCTATGATTCTATATGCAAAGTTGGATGGAGGAAAACATTTTGCTTTGATTACTTATTTCTCCATTCAAATAGGAGCTTTATAAACCAAATAATATTATTGTCAACTGAAACTACGATTCCTTCCACTCCTAGAAGAAAAAAAACGCGAATGGACGTTATTTAAGTGATCCTAAGGTGGTTAGTTTAGGTGGAAGCAGTAAGTAATACTACCTTCACAAATGCCAGCTGTGATTAGTCTCACTGTTGAGGAACTGCTCTGGTGTCCCATGTAGAGCCTGTTCCTTAATAAAAAAAAAAAGAAAAAAACAAAACCAGTGCTAGAGTAGAACAGTTATTTAAAACACAGTAGAATTGCAGACTGAACTGCATTTAGAGTTGCCAGTGAATAAAATCCTCTGCTTGGCCAGCAGTTGCGCATGGATCTTTTTAAGAAGGATCTTTGCATGTCTATAGTGTATAATTGCTTGTTACTAGTTGTGGAAATTGTCTGCTGCTGCTTCTACTTGGAAATGCAGAACAACAAACTTAAGGTTATAAATGTAGAGCACAGCTGCATCTCCCATTTGGTACTTTGGCTTCAAGTACTTTTTTTGCAAATTTGAGCTGAAAATAATTTCATGAGTAAAATATGAATAATTAAAGCAGCTGTTTTTCTTTGAAGTACTCAGCTTGGGGATGCTGGTAGGCACATCAGTAATGAGGGAGAGAAATGTGTTCTAATTCCTCTGCTACTGTGGTTATCTTTTCCAGCATTTCTGCCGGTTCAAGACTGGTTTTCATGTGTTACAAAAATAGACACCAGAGCAAAGTTGAAAGCAATCAGAATAGCAAATAACAGTAAGGGATCTTTTTCTTATCTTTTAGTTACTCTGTGCCCTGCTCTGTCTAATGACACTACAGCTCTTCAAACCTCAGCTGTCCTCAGACACCCATGATTCTGTGAAGGAATCTCCACTTTTTGTTTAGACATAGATTCAGGGTACCAGTTGTGGTGCTTGTTGTCATAAGTTCTTAACAAAAATTGTTCAAGCAAAAGATTACTGACAAAAAAGTGCATTGTGATTTTTGTCTAACATTCATTTCCATTGTGTCATGTCTTTTCTTACTGTTCCTTTTCACTCTTCTTCATCTCTCTCCAAGCAAATCATGAATAACTCAATCTACTACAAAAGCTCCTTGCAAATAACATTCCTAGCATATTTAGACCTCTTTTTCTTCCCCCACTTTGAATTATACACAAGCTACTTGTGATTTTTATGACTTCATTGTTTTCAGTTATTCAGTACGTAGCACAGTGAATTAGCTATTAATTTACTAGTGTTTTGAATTAACAAGAGGACACAACCTGGGTGGCTTCCCTTCACCCCAAAAAGGGGAACAGCTAATTGCATGTGCAAGTGCTGCAAAGGGGCCAAGGAACAGAGACATACAACTCTCCAAAGCTAGCAGAATATACAAATGCTGATGGGGCAAATGGCTGAGCACCCTCCATTTCTGACTTCAGACCAGGGCCCATGATAAGGTTACACTGCTGGGAGGAAACTATTTGCATGACTTCTTTGTGAATCATTTTAAAAGGCTCATGATGGTGCAGGGAATCTAGTGAATGTCTATGAAGTGGCTTCCAAAATGGTTATGAAAGCAGTTCCACACTGCAAATGCTCTTTAGGGTGTTTGTTCTACAGTTTGGAAGTTTCAGTCTGAAATTTGCCTAAGTTTCAATGTTTTAAATGGGCTGTAAATATCAGGAAGCTTAGTTCATTTGAACAAAATCAAGTAGTCACCCAGCTCTGCTAACCTCACATCTTATTATCTCCAACTCTCGATTTTTCTCTGTCACTTTATTTCTTCACTGTATTGATCTAACATCTAAATCCTGAGATCGCTTCCCTCTCTCCTTGAACCTTTCCATCTGGGGATCAAGTCTCTATTTTGCAGTGTGCTAGACTGATTGACTAGGCGACCAGTGAGACTGGAGAGAGACCATTGAGCCTTCTGGTTCATAGCAGCTGCCGCTACTCTCCGGTCTTGACCAAAGCTGATGCTGTCTGTGTTCAAATTGCTGTGTTAATGTGCATGTGGAAACACCCACATATTCCTGCCATACTGTAGCTATACAACGTGGAACCTTTTTTTGCTTGTGCTTGAGCTAGGCACATATTACTCTAGGTTCAAGAGTGTGAATCGGGTCAAGCATACCCTTATGTACAACTAGGAGTCATCTGGGCTTTAGGTAAACTTCTGTCCTATGTGATTGGCAAGTATGGTGTAGTTTTCACCTAGGGTTTTTTGATGTGACCTGTGGCTGAAGATGAATTTTTCAGGGAATGATGGAAAAAAGTTTACTGTGTGTGTAGATGTTATGGCTACTACCTTCAGTGACCGATTTAAAAATACAATTGCAGGTGAAAGTGGCTAAATGTAATTTTTTGGTGGTGTCTTCTCTGATTCATAATTTAAAAAGAAACCCAAAAAACTGGATGAAAGTGAAAATAAAAAGGATTTTTTTTCTTCCTTCTCACTAGGGAGAGGAAGTGACTCGGAAACTGACCTGCCACACAGAAAGATGCCAGATGTGAAAAAAGATGACATGTTGGCGAGGCGGACCTCACACGGTGAACCTAAATCAGCTGTGCCTTTTAACCAGTACCTCCCAAACAAGAGTAATCAGACTTTCTATGTACCTGCTCCGCTTCGGAAAAAGAAAGCTGAACGAGAGGAGTACCGAAAGAGCTGGAGCACAGCGACTTCACCGCTGGGAGACAGACCTTTCAGGTAAGACTGGCCTGTCCACCTTCTCCTCTCCTCAGCGATGATGCTTTAACACTTGCCCAATTTTTGTTCTTTTCCCAAGGTGTATTATACTGTGATAAATCTCTTGCTGGTGTGGTACTGATAAGTAGTCTTTAGCATATGGTGAAGCTAGTAGAAAAGCAACAAGTGGAAAATCATTGTTGTGATGTCATTATTTACCATGCAATGCAATGTAGAGCTTGTGTTTGACAAGATGTTGGTTAATGTAAGTAACATGGATGTTGACTCAAACCCAAGGCTGGAAAAAAACTGTTCTGGACAATCTGTTTCAGTTCTCAAAACAATTACTGACAAATGATACTTAAAAGTAATGTTTTATATATTCAATCAAAATAGACAATATTTTTGCTGTGGTTTTTTGTAAAATAAATTTATTTGTATGTTGTATTTTATGCACCAGTATGGTTTATATAGCTGTGACTCTGTGTTTCTGCATGTTGATTTTGTCAACTAACACTTCACTTTTGGTTTGGACTAAGAAGCAACTTCCTTTAACAAGCATAATTATCTTCCCTGATTATTCATCAGAATTCATCCTTTGGCATCTTGGTTTCAGCAAAATGTGCTTATAAGTGTGTATGTTTTAGGCACAGCCTACATTAAACTACCTTGTGTAATTCAATAGCAAACCCCACCCTGAAACCATAGAAGAAGAACTGAATGAAACATCAGGACTGTGTGAAAAGGAGAAAGTGGGCTCCATGGCTCCTGAAGCAAGCTCCCTTAAAAATCAATTAGGTTTGAATCAAAGCGAAGAAAACTCCATAGACCAATCTCCTTCATGTAGTGCAAAAGAAACATCAGCACCCAAGGGGAAAGATGCAGAAGAGATCAGAAAGTTAAGAAGACTCGAACAAGCTGGTATTAAGGTCATGTCAGCAGCCCAGCGCTATGGCAGGTTAGCCCAGCCGTGTGGGAAATCGTGCACGCTTCACAATTTTAGGATTGGCTGAAGTGTGGGCTTCCTTGATCCGTTGTGATTTCACATCTCCTAACAAAAATCCAGTCTGCTAAGCACTCACAATTGCTAGTGAAAGTCTTGGTCTGAAAAAGCATGTGATATGGCAGCTGTGGATTGCAGCGTTGTATGATGCTAACTGCATTTGTGTTGAGAAATTGTATTGTCTTACAGCATAATGTAAACAGGCTCCAGGAAAACTACTACGCAGACTACTTGTCACCTTCCACTCAATTTTTTCTTGTATTTAATGAAAATATGTAGAAATCTACATTAAAAATGCCTAGTCTAGGTAAAAGTTTCAGAAATTTACATTACTTGTTGCTGGTGGGATGGTTTAGTTTACTGAACCACAGTTTTTAGGTGGTTGATATTTTTAGCTGTGTTAATAAATGATACATTTATTTTTAATGGCAGGAACTATAAAAGCACAGTGCTTGTTAACACGTGTACCAGTTAAAGTATGGAGGCATAGTTCAGCAGACATCATTTGACTGACTTTAGAATGGAATATATGTAGTTATTCACTTATTATCTGTGTTATTTATTTTTGGATGTTGTCCAATCTGGATATTTCCTATTCTTTAACTTGAGAGCTCAATGATGGCTAGGTTCACAGCCCATGCCTTTCCATCATCTCAATCTCTTCTACTCATGGGGATGACCTGCAAAGTAGAGTTTTAGCTAACGTGTCAGAAGATTAGGCAGGCACTTCCAAACAATCAAAATGGATTAGCTAAAGGGTAAGTGTCCAAATGTCCTCCTGTCCAAAACATTTTATTTTGGGTTGTGAGGTGAAATCCTAACAGTGAGTAGTTTAGCAGATGCTGGTCTACAGTCTGTGCTTTGAAATGTAGTAGGAAGAAATGCAGTTCATATGTGGTACAGTTTATTCATAGGTGCAGTGAAGCTGGTGTGCAGCCACATACAGACATGCCATATGCAGATGAAATAGTCACAGAATATATGCTGTCACATGTCTTCTTCTCAGGTCTACTTCACTGTTGTCAAGCTGTACTGAACCAGTGTTTGTGTTGGGGGAGTTGTGGGGTATTACTTTTGACAAAGCCCAGTGCTAATGATGAGGAACTATCTGGCATAAATTAGTTTTTCAGCCTCACTTAGTGTGCTAGTTCGTTGGGAATCCATAAACCAGTAGGGTATTAGCATAATCCTGTTCCGAGTCCAAGGCTGTAGTATTAATGGTAGTAATGTAGTAATATGTAGTAAAATGTAGTAATTGCTTGTGTTTAGCAGTGCAGTGCATAACAAATAGCTCTGTTTGCATTTGGAGGATGCTCACCACATTGAGAGACCCTGTTCCAACTCTGTGCTTGATCTGCTGTTTTGATGTCCACAAAGGAAGGATGTGTGAACAAATGTGTGGTTCTTTCCTTGGACAATCTGTTGTCCTTACAGGGCTTACAGAGAAGGGAGAAGAAATAACAAGTAATTTTTCTTCCTTGCTCTCAGTGGAAGAAACTTGTGGAATTTGGCAGCTGGATGAAGGAGGAGATGATAATTTTCTGTCCCAGCTAAGGGTCAAAGAGCAGAGCTTTGTAACCCAAGCTTCACTGTAGTGAAGTAGGAGCCTGCTCCTGGGGATTGTAGGAAGACACAGCAGAAAAGGCACTGGGGATGGAAGTCTGTGAGGAAAATTCTTTGTATGTGAAAGTGGAAGAATAGTGGGTGAGGAGAAGGGAAGAATTAATAGTGACACTTTAGGATGCATGGGCGCATTTAATCATATTTCTTAATGTTTTATTTTTCTTCTCTGAACATCTCTGTTTTCTCTCTCTTCTTGGCATCAAGTTCATTTTTCCATGCACTAATGACACTCAGCAATTCTCAATACCTCCTGTTTCTGTATTTTTATTTTTTTTTTCTTTCACCTCTCTTGTTCCCTCATCTTTCTCTGATAAGAGACTCTTCTTTTTTTTCACCTGAGGTTTTCAGTTTTATTTTAGTTCCTTTGAGTTGTTTACAGGCTGTTTCCTCTCAGCTTATTGACCTCTGGAGGACACCCTCTGTGACTTTTGAGTTCTACAAGGCATCTAATTGTTCCTAAAGCTTAAACTCAGTAGGGAACCTTTCTAAGTCCTGAACAGGAAAGATTTGAACTTGTATGCAAATGTATTTTTTGCTTGGAGTCTAAGTGCTTGTCTCCATTGCTGTAGCATGTTCTACGAAAGGGGTGCTTTAGTCAGCTGAATTAGATGCTATACAAATGCACGCCAAAAAACAATTCCCCTTCCCAAAAGAGTGTATTGTTTCTATTGCATGTTGTTTTATTGATACGTGATCCTCCTTGCTTGCTTATTGCCTGCACATCTGTCTCTTATTTACTGTATTGTATATGAAAGGTAAGGATCACATTCATGGGGATACCCTGAAAAGAGGATAATTAAGTGTGTTTAAAGAGAAGATGGAGAGAAGAATTTCAGAGAGAAATGTGAGCAAGCGTTTATGATATGTTTGTTGCAAAAGGAACATGGACTCTTACCTTGACAGAGCATAGGCATCCAAAACCCTTCCACTGTTCTGAAATGCAATCTAAGGATCCACAAGCCTGTATGAGACCTTGCTTCAGGGAGTGCAAATGCCTGAAGTCACTTTGGAAGCACCTGCTGTACCAATGTTGGCCCATTTACTGTTTCTGCACCAGCTGGGGCTGGGTGTGCAAGAGCAATTTGCAGCTAAATCTGCTACTTAGTCTTTTCTATCTATACCGTGGTAAACTGGCCTTAAAAACATTTTTGAGACCATCATAAACTGTTTCATGAGACCCCAAAATGTCACAGCTAGTCTTTGATTCCATGAAAAAAAATAGTAAAAGAATGGAAAATATTCTCAACCTAGAAACTGATTACTGAAGTCTAGTTACATACTAAAAGCTGTACGTTTCTCATTGCAATGACTCATAGTTGCACTTTTGAGTGCTATAACTCAATATTTCTTCGTTGCCAAAAACATTGCTCTCAAAAATGCTACACTTGATGCTCTCAAGCTTCAATAGCATTGGTGGACATGAGGCTGAAAAATCCAGTAGTTTTTACTAAATAATCACTGGGTGAGCCAGCTGTTTCTGAAGCTGTTGTGAACACAAATATTCATGAGGAAAAGGGACAGCAGTTCCCATTTGGAATGCTATTGGCCAGTGTTGTTCTGTTGCCTTAAGTGAAAACTTGATCCTTCAGAGAGATCTGAGGAAAAAGTTGCCTTCAGCTAGTTTGAGACCATACTCTCCACATCACTAACAGGGGATCTTGTGTTTTGCAGCGTAAGAAGGCAAAGGCAGACAGTTTCGTATGTCCTTTGAGCCTGAGCCAGGCTGATCTGTCAGGGATGGTTTATGGCTTCCCTGTAAGTTTCTCCAGCAACTTTGTGGAGCGGTACTTTGAAAGGGCAGCGGAGAACGTAAAATGAGTGGTGTATGGAGTGGGCTTGCAGGGATTTAAAATGTTTTAAAATGCTTTTAAAAAGCAGCTGATTATAGCACTCATTATATTTAAGATAGTAGAGAAACTCAGAGCAAGCCCTGAGCTATTTAGATTTGCTTTCTTAATGCCAGTCTGTTTAATCCTTTGTGATCCCCTCTATTTCACTTTGTATAGCAAGGTGTGCTACATGACAGAGCAAATGCCTACAAAAGTACGGCATGGAACAGTCCTTGCTGCCCAACTTCCTAAAATATCAATACAAACAATTAGATTTTTAAACGTGAGAGTTGCCTAGCTCCTGCCATCTGTCTTTTCAGTTTGCCTAAGAGTATTGACCCTTACAAGTTAAAATAAGCTTAATCTTTATGGGTACCAGCTGTCAAGTGTCTTTATTGTCGTAATCTTCGGTAACAGCAAGGCTGAGTTGATAGCAGTTGTGTTTCTGACGAAGGCAAGTGGCAATGTTTTCCAGTGTGCCAATTTCACTAGTGTGCTGGTGCTATCATTGCAGCTACTGTATGTCAGCATTGGCATAGAAGGCTTATTGTGTGGGAAAGGAAAGGTTAATTAGGAAAAGAATCAATCAGGGTGCATGTGAGAAGAAAGCAGTTAAGAATACTAGGGTAGACAGCCTCAGTGATTACTCAGATGGGGTTTTGTTTGAATAGAGCTATTAAGAAAAATGCCAAATACCTGGTATTTCAGGACTCAGCAACATTTGCCAGGGATCAGGTATTTGCATCGTATTTCTTCCTTTGTTTGAAGTGTTCAACAAGTTTAATACTCTCAGTTATGGTACTACATTCACTGCATCTCGTATGCTAAAATTTGTTCTTACTGGTTCTTCTAGCTATAGCTAATATAAGTAAAGATCCAACATGCTGATTTTTTTTGTGTAAAGTTCTTGTGGATTTGCTACTTATATATGATAAGTTTTATTTCTAGCTAGGCTTTGTGCAATCTAACAGCAGCTCAGAGCATATTTGATTAACTGTGCTTGTTTTTTTGACCTGGAGATGAGTGCTGCACTGCCCTCTCCTCACCTGGTGCATCAAGAGCTTTATTTAATTTTGCTCTGTGTCAGTAAAAAGCCAGTACGTGAAGACAGCGGAAGCACCCCAGACATCATCCTTCGCAAGGACAATCCCTTCATGACACATTATCAAGGAAAGGATTCTGGTTCAGAAGATGAAGCAGCCAGCAGAATTCCTGATTTAGAAAAGGATGACTTTGCCACCCGGAGAGCCAGAATGAATCAACCCAAACATACAGTTCCATTTAACTCCTTTTTGGTTGGACCTTATACAAGTAAAGAGAAAGGTAAACTGGAAGATATTAAAAAGCCATTGGAGATGGAAAAAAAGGAACATGCAAGGTGTGCATTCATGGTCTTATTCTTTCAGTTACAATACTTAATTTCACCATGGCATATTGCTGTATAGGCCTAAAGCTGTCTTGGCTACAAAAAAAACCCTTACAGGTTAAAGTAAATGCAAATGCTTTATCATAAAGTGAACAAATTGAACCAAATTAATTTTTTGTTAGAGTATGAGGAGAAGTTTTAATTGGCTATGAACATAAATAAGGTAAAGGCAGGACGCTTCTGTTGTCTAAGCTCGAGACAGCTCCTGAGCATGAGTAGTGGAGAATAAACTTAGAAAATATGTTTTGCATCTCAGCTCTTTTTCTGATCACTTTCAGTGCACGTTTTTGGGTGCATTTCTTTCATCTCATGTTCTTTTAATACCCTGCATAAAACACAGACTAGATGAGTCTTTAGTTAAGGCACTGAATATATATGCCTGCTACACTGCACTGAATTATGTTGCACCTGGTCCTAATGTGTCTTATGCAGCATTGGTTTGGGAAATGGATCACGGTTTACAAGGCTTCAGCCTAGAAAATCTCTTCTTTCTTCAGTTCAGTGATACGGACCTTTAGGAAGTTGCTGAACACAAATATGTGCTAGGTAGAGATATTTTTCAGGAAAAAAGTATATTTGTTTTATTTGTGCAAACAGATGTGATTCTAGATAAAACCACTACATACACATTAAGGGGAACCTTGACTGTAACAACTGATACATTCAGAAAACTTCTTTCAATATTTAGGAGCTCTTTTCAATAATGTCAAATGTGCCATTCATTTGAATTTGATTACATTCACGTTTTCTGATCACTGGTTTGGCAGGACATCTCAGGAGCACCTAACCAAATTTTAATAGTTCAATGCTATTGACTTGACTGTTAGGATCAAAGAAATTCTGTACTATGTTTGAAAGCAAAACTTGAATTCACTGTGTGAATAGTATGCAAATGAGATATTTGTAACTATTTATGAGAAAGCTTATTGCAGAAATGCTTAATACAGTAATAGCATAAAGATTTTTCTTACTTGAGCTGGGAATAGAAGTTCACGTGAAGATGTGGTCTCAGTAGTGCATAAGTTGGGTAACATAGCTGAAAGGTTTGAACTTCAAATGATTAATTTCATGTTTACTTCCTAAAATTAATGTGAAACTAATATTATAAATTCAGTTTTATCTTCTTGAGCTCTGAACATCTTCTTTTGACACTGATTTATAATTGCTTCCTCAAAATATCTTTCCTTGCTGAACTGGAATGTGCATTAAATTAGAAGAAGACGGGTGCACATGACATCAGTAAGGCAAATAGTTACAAGCAAAGAGAACCCACTTCTGCAAAATGAGAAGACTGAGTCAGAGGAGGAACAGCAGGTGAAAGAGCCTGATAATGAGAGAGATGATATGGCGAAACGGAAATCTCAAAGCATCCTTCCTCAGCTACAAGAAGATGTGCTTTTTGTCAATGCTTCTATAACAAAAGCAGATCTGGAGACCTGGGAAAGATTGAAACTGTCAGGGGAGCCCAGGTATGGTTTCTGCTTGTGGACAGGATTGGCACCCTGGGAAGCATGTTTTGTGTGCCACAATCTGCTGTGTGTGCTTGAGATTTTAAACTTGAAGAATGCCTTGTTGACAACCTGTCCTTACCTATTTCAGTTTTCAGGAGGAGTCCAAAAATCTGTACAGAGATGCTATTTATCATGACATTAAAGTGTGTCCATCATTTAGAGCACTATAGTAGTTTCACAGTCACTTTTCTTATGGACACTCTTAATACAAAATCAGAAAGGTCTCTCTTGTCTTGTGGCTGAAATTACTTCAGAGCTGCTTGAAGTTGAACAGCACAAAGTTCCAAGTGGTACTGCTAATACACTAGCTATTACATTGCTCCTTACCAATCTGTCTTCAGGACTTGGGGTGTTTTATACTTTGGGAGTATTACCTGAGGATCAGCATCTTTGCATTAATGTCTCTGTGCTGTTTTGAGACCTGAGCTGATACATCAGCATAGCATTGTACTCCAGTGCTGTGTAAATACACCAGCACTGTTTCTCACTGCAGCAGGGCTTTCAGGAGCCTCATTGTATGGTGTTTGTATGCTCTTGTTGTTAACAAAACCTCTACAAAGGGAGCCAGTATAAAGCAGTTATTCTAAGCTGTTTCCCTATGGAGATGGACTATAACATAGGCAGGTGATTTGTGGCTCCAGTAGGAAAGGATAACAACTCCTAGCCTTCCTGTTTAGGTGCATGCCATTTTGCAATTAAAGATGGCTGTCTGTTCTGGCATTCTTCTAACAATGTGGTTATTGTATGTAATTTTAGCTCTAATAAATCAAAACTCAATCATTCTTTCGTCCCGAAGATATTAGTAGTCTCTGTTACTTTTGAGGTGATTTATTAAAATCAGGATTCAGTCTGCTTGGTTTAGGGTAAGTGAATTGCCCTTGCTAGTGCTCCCATGCCACTGTAACTCCCTCATACCAAAGTGAGTTCTAGTGCCGTACAGTTACGTATAGTGCATGACCTGCGTCTGAGTGAGCAGATAAGGAAACTGTGGCTTTGTTAGAGTGAAGAACTGAATTTGGAACGGGCCATATGCTACATTCTTTGCCCTTAGGAAGTGTTTCCATGGATGTGCTCCTGGAGTTTTCCCCACAGGTCTGCAGTATCTTTGGATTTTATATGTCGTTTGGGACCCAGTATGCCACAGCTGTTTATGCTTGTGTCCTCGAATTTTAAAATAAAACCCCTTCAAACCCTTAGGAGCATTTAATTTGTTTTATTCTGAGGGTCTCATGGTGGGGGCATTCTTTTATTCCTCATTATGACCAGTGAAGAAGATTACAAATGTTCCAGCAACACTCTGCCACCAACTGATATCACGGTGAAAGCAGTAGCCCATGATGATTTTGCTGTCCGCAAAACCAGAGCAAACAAAAAGGCTGGTAGCCCCAAGCAGAAGTTTGTGCATTTTGGGCCAGTAACTGAGATTGATCAACAGAAATGGGACAAGCTCGTTATTGGCAGAGCTTCATCCAAGAGTGGAACAGAAGAGGAAAGCAAGAAAAATGGTGTGGAGAGTCTCTCTGGTGCTGAAAGCTCTACTTCAACCACTGTTGTCAGTCTCGGGTTTGCTGAACACAGCAGTGAAGTATCTGAGCCAGAAAATGAGTCCAGGTATTTGGTGTGGCTTAGGAAATGCTACTGAGCTGTAAATGAGACCTGTTCTTGCCAGATGTTGATATGCATGGGAGTGAACTGCAGCATAAACCCAAGAGCTCTTTACACGTACGGCCTTATTCAGAAGACATCTGATGTCTTCACAGTATCTTAACATGTTTAGGATTGCGCAAAACACTCTGCACAGGTCTTCCGAACACTTGCTCAAAATTTCTGATGGGCAGTGAAGTCACTGGCTATCTCAGAGGTTGAGCTATCATTCATGATTTTTCTGCTGCTTGAATTCCAGCAGCTTTGCTCTGCCTGCTTTCAGCACATTAGGAATTTGTCATTCAGCTTGCTGGCATTACTGATCTTCAAAAAATGCTTTTTTCAAACCTAATGGATTTACTTTCTTTGAAGATGGTGTACTGCTGCTCTGTGTTTCTGGCTTTTATCTGGAGAAGAATTATCTGGGTCGTTAACACATTAACAGATCTTATATTTCTTTGGCGTACCTTTAATCACTTAGTCTGTGACTGCAACAAGAATTTTTAATGAATGCTTTTAGCAAGCAATTCATTCAGCTAAGTTTGTGTGTTTATAAAACATTTGCAAACTGAGTTAGATTACTCCTTTTCTTACCTTTCATTTGACTTGAGAAAGTTTTGTCTGTCTCACCCGTCCTCTCATTCTCATCACTAGTGAGGGAGGAGTCAAGTCAGGTACAGATGACTCTTGCAGGAGAATTCCATCACCTGTACCAGCTTCTGATGTCAAATCTGAGAAACAAACCCCATGGAGTTTGAGCAAACAGCAAGAAAGCACGAAGGAAGAATGTGACAGGAATTTACCAGATATTGAGAGAGATGATATGTTGGTTAGAAGGATGGGAACTTTTCCGAGGCGTACCACTAGTTCCATTCCCATACATTGTCCTCCCCTGTCAGTAGCTCCTCATCTGCTGCAGCAGCAGCAAGAGGAGGCTGTAGCTCGTGAGAAGGATTTGAAGACTCTGCACAAAGGAGAAAGGTCAGAGAACAGAAGCAGATCCCTCTGAGCCTGGTTTGTGTGTGGTGTTAGCTTGGATCAGCCAGCAGTGTTGTCCCATTCTTCATATGGGCTTTAAAGATGTGTTTTACTCATTCATCATGGCATGTGTCCTGTTTCGTAAAATTACTTACAAGAATGTACCCTATGAACATAAAACAGCCTGTTTTCTTTCATAATATTTAAGTACTTCAGTTGTTAATTGCTGTTCAGCATGAAAATAGTCTTTCATCTTTTGGGGGGATTTCTTTTGCAAACCATGGTGCTTTGTGTAGATTTGTGCCAGCTTCCAAGTGAATAATTCGTCACATAAATTTGTATGCAATTCCCGGCTTCTAACAAATCACCTACATAAGTGTGGGGTTCAACGTGATTTCCTCTTACTCCCTGTGCTGTGGCTAAAGATGCCTAGTTTGCCTAGTTGTCCATCACTCTCAACTTTGTTTTAAGTAACATTAGCTCACATTGCCTGAGCAGCCACTTGCTATACAAGTAAGCATTATCATGGAACAGTGTCACTTGTCTCTCTGAGCAGTACTGTCACACAAGAAGACAGCCAAGAACAGCTTGAAATCCTTCAGCTGCAGAGTGATGGAACAGAAAACAACATGAAATTTCCAGACCCACAAAGAGATGACATGTTAGCCAGAAGAACTGGAGCTTTTCTTAAACAGCCTGGGCCCAGTGTTAAGCAGTTCCTTCCCGTGCCATTTTCAAAGCAGCAGAATAAGCAGGGCACAGCTACAGAACTTGAGAAGAAAACAACGAGGTAAGAAAGTTGTGTTTTTCTCTGTCCCTTTTAGCTAGCCCTGTGGGCTGTTTGTCAAGATCTCTTTATCAGGAAGATTTTCTGGTGGCCCACTCATGGTTTTTTTCATGCTTGTCCTCAGTTCTCTGCTGATTCTTTCTGCTCAGTAGAAGGCAGTAGGTGGTTTCTGGCCTTTTTAGTAGAGCCATGTGGAGACTCCGACCAGAGCTCTACCAGATGCAGAATTCTAAGTGTGTGGAAACAGATCTATGTAGCAATTACATTTGCATTACATTTGCAGAGGTTTCTGATTAAATATAAGCTAATCATTACAAATGTTTCCAGCTAGAAATGGAGATGCTGGATGTAGTAGGTTAGATGATTGTCTATGGCTTAACTAGTGCCAGTGACTTCCTAACAGGAAATCTAGAGATTATGAGATTCTTCCTGATAATGCTCAATGTCTTTCTAAGCACCTTTGTTCAGATGTTTGAGGCTGTGTGAATGTTGAAGCCTTTGAACAGAGTTATCATTTGGTGGTTGAGCCACATTCAAGAGTGGAAAGGTTCTTACTCATCAGCCTCTTCAGAGTACTTGAGGAGAAGGATATATATGCACCCGTACAGACATGGATGAAAACTAGCTTACAGCCCAGCCAGTAGAAAACAAACCTATCATCTACCATAGAATGCAACAGTGGCCTGGTGTTGAAAAGACTTAATACTTTAATTTTCAGTGGTGTTACGGACAGTTTATTTTCTGACTTAAAAGAATAGTACAAGCATTTGACTCTTAAAGTTATGGTTTTTGCTCCTGCCTCACTTAGCTTGTCCTGTGTCAGCTATTTGGGTTTGTAGGGACTGTTTTTTTGTTAACTTATAGTTATGCTTTTCATTATGTATATGTGTTTTTTGAAGTGTTGCTTAATACATCCCTTTGCACTACTGCCTTTGGCTCACTCAGGCCTGAAAAATGTCCACAAGTCTACACTAACAGCTCTGGAAAACCTGCGATAGAACCACCTCAAGAACAGCAGCAAGGGCAGGAGAAGGACAGTCTCCCACCTACAGGACAAGATGAGATTATTAGTACTGCCCAAGTGGGTGAAGATGGTCTCGATGAAGTCCACCTTGGTCAAACATCTAAGCTTCAGGAGGTTCCTGAGGAAAACAAAATGGAGACACTGTCATCCAAGGATGAGCATCTGCAAACGTGAGCTTTCTGGTGTGAATCACGCAGCTTGTACAGCCCTGTGTGCACACTTCAGAGTTCAGATTGTGCATTGCCTGGTGTGTTTTCAGTCCAGACTAAAACACTGTACGTCAGTAATACACATTTCAGAAACAAAAAGAATAGTTGTGTAATGCATTTTATTTTGATTTTAAAAAAATATTTAATTGAAAGCTAAGTGATAGGAATGTTTGGTTACATTACATATGTTGAATTGCAAGAAAAGTTTATGAAGAGGAGATGTTAAAATGGACTCTGCTCATTGAGAGATGTTTATTCTATTTCTCCCATGATTAGAAATGTTGTAGCACTGACTTTTGCACTTGATGCTCTTTCATGATAAATCTCAGATATAAATATGTGGTTTGCATAGCTCTCAACAAGACTGTACTTTTAGTGGATGTCACTGGTTTGTGTATTACCGGTAACTTTTTTTCAGCTGTACTCCCCCGCACTGAGGAAAGAAAACCAAAACCAACTAATAAAAAAAAAACAAAAACAAAAAACAAACAAAACAATGAAAAACTCCAACCAACCAACCAGCCAACCAGCCAACCAAAAAAAACGAAGAAATCCCGCCCAAACCAAAGCAACAACAAAAACAAACAACAAAAAACCAACTAAAAAACCAACCAACCAGCCAACCAACTAAAAAAAACCCCCAAAGACACCCCAAACACAAAAACAAGACCTACAAGAAGAAAAAGGAAATCCTGTGACTCACTTTCTGATTATAATAGTTGTCTCTTTCATGCTTCAGTAATAGTGGTACTAAGCACTGCTGTAGAATGTAACTGTTTTGTCTCCATTCATTGCATGTATGGCACAATGTAAATGCTAAGACATTGTCTGTTTTCAATAACTATTTTCTACACAAATTTTGGGTATACTTCAGCAGATTTTTATAATGTGGGGCATAAGTATGTGTTTAAGGAGGGATGGGTGGTGTTCTTATGTAGTTTGACCTCAGGATGATCAGGTAAGTCTTGTTTGATGAATACATAATCCCTGAACAGTATGGCTCTATTTTGGTCAGCTTTACTAGTACAAGTGACAGTTGCACAAATCGTATGGGTCCAGTTGCAATTACTACTTAATGTATTTATCCACAATCTAATTTTATATTTGGTCTTGTAGATTCGGCCCCAGAACTGCTGTGTCTGATGACGCAGAGTAAGTTGTCTTGTGTTCACAAGATTCTGTTTTAAACAACTTACACTGCATGCTTTCCCATCTTTCTACTAATTTAAAATGCAGTTGATGCATCATTATTATTTTGCAGTGTTTCGGCAAATAAATTTTTCAGACAGCACTGAAAAATGAAATGCAATATGGCTTACATTGCAGTTAAAAATAATTTCTATATAAAAGCCCATCAAAACTAAGCATACTACTAATGCCCAGCTGTTGCTTAAAGTATTGTTTCCTCTTTTTTTCTTTTATTTTGTCTTGGTTTTCTTCTGAATTTCCATTGCCTCTAATCAGCTACAGGTAAAGAGAGTTGGGTTGAATCTGGGTGTTGAAGAAAAAAAATGAAGTATGAGGAGGAACAGGAAAAAATAAAGAAATCCCAAAGCAAAATAGTATCATTGTGATCTTCAGAATAATTACCAGGAAAATACATCTTTAGTTGAGCCTTTATTCTCCTTTAAAAACTTTATATTCAATCCCTTCCAGGTTAGGTTTAATTTAATAATGTACTAAATTTCAATTTTTAAGCTCTTCACCTCGGTGCTTTACTTTTTATAGAAAGAGTAGAACTGACATTTATTACAGTCAAAGATTTTAATTGTTCATGTATGCATACAAACTTTAGGAGAGAATAGTATGCAGTGTCATTTAGAAAGCTCTTTGGAAGTATTAGCTATTTAGAAGAGAAATAGTTGGGAACTACCCACATAATAACATCCTTACTGTTCAAAGAAATGCACGTGATCTTCTTTGTCTCCCAGATTAAATCCCAAAATAGAAACAGTATAGAGAGTTGTGGGGGTTTTATAATGGGTATACACACAGACTCATATGCAATTTTTCACCCTTTCCTCTTAATGATAAGGCTTAGAATCATGTCCTGAGTGTTCTTTACAAGTTCTGTAATACCTTTGTGCTGAGCAAAACCTCTGTCCTCTGACTACAGAGTAAACATGATCATTTGCAAGCAGCAGGAATCTGTCCATTCAAATGAAGGGATGAGATAAAAAGAGCAATGTAACATAGAAGTGCTATACTTAACAATGGGGACATTCCTGCCATTTCAGAAATCCTACTTATATGGTTTATTTTTTCATCTTTGCATGTCTATATTAAATGCAAGCATGAGAGAAGGTACATGGAGATGCCTTCAAAGGCATTGCAGTGGGCTTGGTGGTATAACATGACAGGAGCAAATATCAATAAATCATATTGCTTATTCCATACTGATTCTGATTTTGTTATAAAAGGCAAAACAATTAATGTTCAAACCTCACTGTCATCCTTTCCAGATGTGCCACAGTTTGCAGAATAACTATTTTCCTGAACTGTCTTTCAAGTTCTTATGAAAGTAAGATTGTTTTCCCTTCTGAAAATGAAGTATTTATGAAGGCTCCAATAAAATTTAGCTCTCAAGTAGGACAAATAAATTGAACCAACATTTAAAATACTTCCAAAATGTTTGTCAAGTCCCCATTGAAAACTGCAACTTGAATTCAGTCTTACACTGGATGCTCTTTATTCCAGCAGCAGAACTAGGAACTCTTCTATTAGACTGACAAAGTTACCTTTGCTGATTAGGGGAAAACTAGATATTGTCATCAGCCCGGGTCTGTTTCAGGGTCAAGAAAAATCAATAGTTAGTGTGGTGCTGCTGATCAGGCCCATTCCCATTTCCCGAAGAGATAGAACTCTGGTGGTACTGTGATAGTCCAGTGTGAGTTTAGGCTCGTAGTGAGCAGAGATTTTTGAGTATTTCTTTACTAGAGTCTGATTTTGAGCCTTTTTTTTTTTGAGCCTTTTTTTAAGATTTTCTTAAGTCTTAGTATGACTATAAAATGGTAACGCAGCCACATAATAAATGCCTTACGTAAGGATTGTTAACATATTCTCGTGAAAAGGTTTTTACCTTATCTTTCACCTTTAAATTAATAAATCTAAACAATGAAGTCCTTGAAATTTTTTTTATTCCAAAATTTATTTAGACCTGTTAAAAAAAAAGAAACTGCTGCATGACATCGGTGACAAGAACAACTGTAATTTGTGATAAAAAAGCAGTGTAACTTGAAAATCCAAAATACACTGTTGGTCTGCACAGTGCTTTTTCCCAGATCATGGTTAGAACAGCTGGTCTGGTACACTGGTCAGCAGAAAGGCCTCTTTCTTCAGGACAGTGTTTGTATACAATCTCCAGAGCTGTGCTAATGGCAGAAAGTTAATGAACTGGAATTTGGTGCAGTTACATATTCCCTGTCTACTTGTGTGCTATGTGCCTGCCGGCCCAGCACGTGGTTGAAGGAAGGAGTCAATCTAGTTCTGTTCATGGAGGGGTTAGTGATTGTCTGGAGCCATTTGTAGATTATAAAGACAGAAACAGGACGAAATTATGTGGGACTTGTAGTGAAAAGTGTCTTTTGATAGAAGCTCAGAGTTTTGGCCTCTTTGATTCTTTTCTAAGGATGAACTTGTCAGGCAGAGAAGTTGATGTAGACCTTTCAGATGGCCTTGTCCATGTACTCAGGAAAGGAGGTTTTTCTCCTTAACGAGTACTACATGTTGGTCAGAGCAGAGCATAGTGCTTTGAGATGGGACTCCTTCAGATTGCTGTCTTGGGAAGACCCTGTTGTGGAATGACATGTTGCTGCAGAGTTGATGTTTGAACCTACCCGGTTGCTTATCCATGACAATGAAGGCCCCGCAGCAGGAGGTGACCGCTGGAGTAGGAGCTTCATCTGGGGTTGTAGGGTATAGTTTGACTCCCGGCCAAGGCTAAAGCCTTTTCCACAAACCTATTTTACTGCATTGTTAATAGTCATAAAACCTCTTGCTGTCTTTGTGCACCCTGTGAGACCTGCATGAATTCAGGGAACATATATTAGACTTACATTAGGCAATCCAGGTATTCCTGCTAGAAAGGCAAGATTCTTTCATCCCAAATGGCAGAGAGTGAGTACTCAGGTGCTCTTCTAGGACCAGTTACCACTATTTCAGGTCTTACATATTCTCCTGCTGCGTGTGAATGAAAAATTCTTCGACATGAGGAAAGAGTACAAGAGATGAGCTACATAACCAGTTTGACCCAGTAGGCACAAGGTGTCAAATACTGAACACTAAAGGCTTTCTTAGTGTGAGCTTAAAAAGGTCTTAAACTGGAATAAACCCTATAAGAGTGACTTTATTGCAAGTTATGCATCTCCCAACCAACCTCTTCAGTCTACCAAATATGACTGATATTTCAGTTTTAAAAAACAATAACACTTGCCATCTCTTTAGGTTCTTTCATTTAAGAGTGTTCCAATCCAATCCTGAACAATGCAACTGTTAAACTACCCACAGAAAAACCCAAATTAGTGTACCCCTCAGCACTCTGTTTAAGGGGTGAAGCACAATAGTATGTTAACTTCACTGTTCATGCTTAAAGGCAATAGGATGTTTATTCTGTCCTTCATTTCTGGGTAAATACCTACTTAGCAGGATGGAATCTGTGCATGTCCTTTTCCATACACTGTCCAGACCTTTCAAGTTTTTCCTTGAGAGTGGCATTCCCGTCTTTGCTTGCCTGAATACAAATGCTGGCTCATAAATATATGCACGGCTTTCCGTGACTATTCACTTTGATTACTGTGGACACAGTTGCCCACAATTTTATCTTCATTGGGTGCTTCTCCTGCTCGTTGGCTCATTGGCTCACATAAAGCTGCAGGTGATCATTTGAGGACTGCTGTGAAATCACTTCGTGTGGAACTGCATGGCTTTCTTTTAATTTTTTTTCGCTTTGAATGGCACAACTGAGGTCATATTTTACTAATAATAGGTAGTAGAGGTGGAGTAGTAAGCACGTTATCTTTGTGTGAAGATCTTTATATAATATAAAGAGATTTATAACATCAAACCATGACCTTTTTTTTCCTTTACCTCTCCAAAGGTCAGAGACATAAATAGAAAATTTATTTTTTTTTTTGCTGGACATCATCTTTTCCTTGTTAGGTTAGCTGTATTAATAAGTTGGTAGCATTGGATTTCTTCAAGACAAGGGAGGGGAGGAAGTGCCATGCAGTTTGAACTGAGCGTACTTCTCTGAGCAGGCTCCTCCTGGTTCTGTAGCAACAGCATTTAGCTGGCCATGCTGACCCTGATACACTTCTCAAGCCTTCTTTTACCCTGAAATGGAAACGTCTGTCTGTGGTGTTGATCGGAGTGATCTTGAAAACCCATTGTGCACAAATCTTCAGAAAGTAAAATGTTCTGAATGATAGAATGATTTAATAAGAGCTATTGATGGAAGTGTAGAGTTAGTAGTGCTTCTTAGTGAGAGACAAAGTTGCAGTCGACTAACAAAATGGAAAGTTGAGGAGCGTGATGCCTGAAGTACTATGTGGGAGCCATAGTGCTGCTAACGGGCCCTTCTAGGGGACTGCTGCTTTTGCGAGCTTTGTAACGGAGCAGGTGTCTGATTCTGCTGTAGCACCCTCCTGTGGCTTCAGCTTTTACAAGCTGAAGGAATATAAGCCTCTAAATAAGACTGGGCTTGTTGTTGTTTTCCCCTTGTTTAGGAGTGTGAGTATGTTTGACATGAGATGTGAGGAAGAAGCCGTGTCTCAGCCTCATAGCAAAGCTCGCCACGAGAAGCTGCAGAACATACACAACCAGCTGAAAGAGGACGAGACCAGATGGCAAGATGTGAGTATACAACATTGTCTGCAATGCTGGCAGGCACTGAGGCCAGCCAGCCAGGCAAAAACAGGACAACCTGCTAAATCTGCAGTTGCTGTCAAGTGCTTAAAATAATGAGGAGAGCTTTTTTTTCCTCAGTGGATTGTAGCTAAAAGCATGGAAGTTCATAATTTGATGTAAATCAAAGAATACAAGATCTTCCAGTCCGTCTGCCTGTTCACCAGGTATTTTGCTTTTTTTAAAAAATGTAAAGAAACTGTGATTAAGTAAAAAAATGGAAGAACAACTTCTAACTGCTGACTTCTCTAACTTTTCTAATGAGTCAATGTCCAAAGTGATAAAATACAAGACCAGGTAGGACAGGGAATAAATAGGTTGTACTTGTCTTTAATAAATTTGCATAGATACAGAAAATGTTAATGTTTTCTATCTTGTCTAAGCAAACAAATGGCACTTCATGTTAGCTACTCCCTACTTTGGTTTATAAGGCCTTTCCAAACCCTGTTTCCTTGATGTGTTTTGTTAAGTTGTCCAGGCATTTGGCATTGTCTGCAGCAAATTAGCAAGGACAGAAAAATGTGATATGTAGGTAAGTTAGCATCAGAAGTTTTAGTTTCAATTCTGTTCTTTCCTAAAGCCTGATTTTAAATGAGGAATTTGGGGCATTTTTTTAATTAAAAAAAAAAACCAAAACACTGTAAAACACATATCTTCAAGTGTGGTAGTTTCTCATTACAAGGAAAGCTTCTGTGAAACACCTCCAAGAGGTTTTTGGTAGAAAATTCAAGGAAAAGTAAAAACAAAAATTGTATATACAGCTAAGAAGTGGCTTTTTGCTGTAGAACAGTGAAGGACTTCAGCTGAAAGGTCTTTATGTGTGGGAAGCCATAGTTTCCCAGCAGAGATAAGAATAAATTCAAAGGCATTCAAGAAGCTTCAGAACTCTTTGCTGTTGAATTGAAAATCCTCTGAGCTAAACTTCCTACATTTTCCAGGCCCTCAGCACCTTCTACCATGAACTCGAAGTCCTGAAGAGGTACTGAAAACACCTTTATTGGAATGTCCTTGGCATTCTGAGGGCTTTATAGAGACATGTTTCATGGTCTGATATTTTTATATGCCCATCCTGTAAATTTGCCAACAATTAAGAGTACCATGGCTTTTAAAATGATTGTTATTCTAAAGCATCAGAACTGGAAAAGATAAACATGCCTGGTTTTTAATGATGAAAAGAGGAGGAGGGCTTATGTTAGAAAATTTGCTAATGAGAAACTAATTTCCAAACAATAGGCAATAGTGGAAGTAGCTGAATAAAGAAATGCTTTGGTACTTCAATGAGAATAATTAGTAACTGAGGAAAATGTTTCATGAACGGGATTATGGGCTGATATATGTAGGTCATGTGAAGAAGTACTTTAATGAGCATTCCCTTAAGTGTAACATCAAAAATTTGTGGCTTTAAGCTAAGTTAAAAGTGACAGTGTTTTTTCCTGATTTTAATAAAATAAGTTATGCTTGCAGTACCTTCTGCTGTTTACCAATAAAAATGCAATTAAAATATTTGGGAAACCATGTAATTAATGAAATAGCCTTTGAAATGAGTATGTGTTATGAATATCTGGGTTTTATTAAAACCAAAATTTGTTAGTGTATGAAATATAATCTGTATGCTAATCTCCTGATGTTGAAAAGTTAATGACAGATGTTCCCTTACAGTTTCCTATGAAGTTATTTTTCTTTGGAGAAGTTCCTCAGTGGTTACTTTTTACATGTAAAATTTTGTTCCTTTGCTGGTTGACTGCAAAGAAATTTTACAGTTTAGGAAACTTCTGTACTGTAATACTTGTACTGTGAGAAAGATCTTGCTTCTGTGTCCTCCAGGATTTGTGAATTCATAAAGGATGCAAGACATCACAGGGGCCCATAACAGGTACCTCCTGTGACTCTCTGGTTTCGTGTCAGACTAGTTTTTCAGGAAAGGCAGAGAACCGGATTCAGTCAATCTTCTGCACAATTTCAGGCAGGCAGATTCCAAAAGACTGAGATTGTTACTTCAACAAGGACATCTCTGTATAGCTGGATACAAACCATAGGCTTTTTACTCTGTCATCTCTTGCACCAGCCAGGTGTAAGCCACGTCACTGCCTAACCACTCTTGCTCACATCTGGATCCAAAATACTGCAAGGTGGCCGTGCTGAAGAATTTAAATTTGGATGCTGCACTGGATTTTTCTATCAAAAAAACCCAGCATCATGGGTCAACCATACTTGCATATAGCTGACTGATAGCATGGGCAAAGTATGGAACTATCAGCTCTCCAAGGCAGACTCAGCTCTCAGTGCAGCTGTAGCTTGTGGTGAAACAACATCCATTCTTCCAATGAACTCCTGCTTCCCATATATCTGATTATTAAAATTATTCACCAAACACAATTTTTTTACTTAATCTTTCCAGGGAATTGGATTTTGTCCCTACTGAATATCCTGACTGGTCCTTTTAGGCCAAATTTCCTGCCAAAAAGAAAGTAAGCAGTGAAACTATGAAATCCTTACTGTGTCCTGCTGTTAGCAGAAAATTCGGTCAGGGAGCATCTTCATTTATGGCATGATCTCCTTTTGTCATTGAAATAAACAATGCTGCCTGCAGGTGATGGGAGCCTAGTCCACAGGCAAGAACAAGCATTGCAACTGGCTGGTTGGGTTCGTTGTTATCTGCGGCCTCTTTTTAGTTATTTGCAACTCTGCATTCAGGTGCCTTCCTTCTCTCACAGGACCTGGCTCGGTGGAAGAGTCGACGAAGGAGCGCTTCACAGGATTTGATAAAAAAGGAAGCTGAGAGAAAGAAAATGGAGAGGTTATTGGCTGGAGACGGAACAAATGAGCGCAGAAAAAGCATCAAAACCTACCGAGAAATTGTGGAGGAGAAGTACGTTGTTTTCCTGGAGTGTAGTGGCGTGTGTGAAAATGCTGTGTGCTCCATAGGTGATAGGTAACTGTGGGCAGCCATGCCTGCAAGCCTGAGGGAGGGAGAGGGGAGGATGTTGATGGAGCAGAGGAAACAGCTGTGATTTCCAGTGTTAATGACGTGATCTCTCTTATGTTGTCTTCCTTGCAGAGAGAGAAGGGAGCGGGAGCTTCATGAGGCATACAAGAATGCAAAGACACAGGAGGAGGCTGAGAGCATCCTCCAGCAGTACATTGAAAGATTCACTATCAGTGAAGCTGTCCTCGAGCGTTTGCAGATGCCAAAAATTCTGGAAAGAAGCCATTCAGTGGAACCAAATTCCCCACTGAAAGACCCAAATCCTCTGAGATACTTAAGGCAACAGTCACTTCCTGCTCCAAAATTCACTGCCACCATTGAAGCAACCATTGTTCCCACCACTGAACTAGAGCCCAGCAGTTCCACAGGACGCACATCTCCCAGCAAAAGTGTCTCCAAGGCTGTGCCTATGCTGACACCTAAGCCTTACTCACAACCCAAAAATACACAGGAAGTTTTAAAGAACTTTAAGGTAGGATACGTCACGTGCCCCAAAGTCAACCAGGAGGCAAAGAGATCTTGAATAAATCATCTGAACATGTAACTGTTTAATGCAATTATGTAGAAAATGGTGGCAGCATTCTGATGTTATAAAATTCAGCTTCATGCTCTGTGCTGCCCTGTTTAGTGGTTTCTTCATGGTTACCAGTCTTCTTAGAAACTTGACCTCTTCGGACTGAAATATTTGCACTGGTCATTTTTCCTCAGGCTAAATTTGTTTGGGGAAAGGGAAAGCAAGGTGTTTCCTCAGAAAGTTTTTGGAATAGAGTATGTGGTCATGTTTTTTGTTTTTAAATGAAATGGAAGGTGCAGGGAGTGTGGAGGCCCTGAATTTTGAAGCAAGATCTGGACTGACTTTTGTGTCAGGGGTCTGATTTTTGCCGTACCCAAACAAGTGTGTCCCTACTCCCTCAGGGTCAAGAGCCAGCTTGCCCAAAGATATTCTCTGTCTTAAACATGCTTCTCACCAGGGATGAATGGGGAAAGCTGCTTCACTTGCATGAAGAGAGGATTTAGTTTGTGCATAGAGGTTTAGGGAAACAGGTTGGTGCTGGGGTAGCAGAGTAACTGGAGATTGATGGTGAGAGGGGGAGAGTGGCTGCATTGGATTGCAAGAACTGTGCAAAGATTGTGGGAATAAAAGAAGTAAGAGAACAGGGCTGCTGGAAATAAGTCAGCTATGAGATTTGTGGGAAAAGAGGATAGGAGAAGAATAGGAGAGAATATTCTGAAAACAGGATATGAAATCTGAGGAGTGTATCTTTTGTCTGGGTGGTTGTGGAGAATGGGAGTAAGATACTGAACCAATGGTGGAAAAAGCAAAAAACTGGGATGTATTAAAAAGAGCAGATCAGAATAAGTCAAGTTCGAAAACATCTGCTGTTCACAGTGCCTGTACCAAAATTGGAGCACACCCCAGTCTTGTAGTCATGTTGTGAGCAGTGTGAAGCCTACTGGCATGAATGCCCCCTGCCTCTAGAGTTTGAGCTCCCTTCTGTTTGCCACTGCTCATACTTTGCTAGTGGCCTTCAAGGGTCCCTGATGCCCTGCTGATATCCCAGTAGCACCGCTACTGTGTATATGCAGGTTGTTTACTTTCTAAAAAATAAGTCAGCTTTTTATAGCTAGTGAAAAAAAGTATGTTGTGATGTATAATTTATTGAAGTCTGTTCCAGCTCTTGTGGAAACCACACCCCACCACGTTTCCTAGTTGAAATGTGAAACTGATAATTACTGTTTCTCCTATACCTCAGTTGGTATGCCCCCAGAGTCTGCCTTTTAGATATCAGTGAATTGTAGATATTTGGTTTTTTCCTGATCCTTGACAGTTTTTTCATCAGAGGATATGATGTGTGCATGTGTATTACCATAATTACCAAGATATGTGTGTGTATCACCATAATGTTATTGCATGTATAATTCACATATGTGGGAAGAAACTAACCCATGAAGGCTCCTACCCGCCACAAGCCACCACAAAAAAATCTGTTTGAATCTTGTTCACATGATGTGAAAAGATGGGATTTGTCTCAGTAGGAATCATTCCCTAGCGCATGTAGCTGTAGCATTATTTTCCCTTGAAACACCAGTCTGTTGATGATTCTTGGCTCTGGTGACAATGTGTTGACTTCCTCCAGATCAGAAGGAAAGGAGTGTGTTTGTTTAACCCTGCAGCCAGGGCATCTGTCCTGCTCATTTGAACATTTGGTTTTCCTCCTTAATATAAATAGAGAAATGTCTTAGTCTAAACAGAGACACTGAAATGGATGGTGCGGCCTGCCAGTGTTTTCCTGGCCTTTTTGAGATCCTTCATAACCTGCCTCTCTAGTAGATAATCCAGCACACAGTCTCAGAAAACTTGGGGCTCAGTGCCTGCTCACACTTGTGTTTGGAAATAAACCCTAGGAGAGGTACTGTGTTAAGTGGATGATGTCAGTGTAGAAAGGGAGGGAACATTTTCATTTGAAAAACAGTCAGAAGGGATGCAACAGGTGATGGAGCTGATTGTGCAAGGGCTAACTGCCTTCACCTTCCTGCACATCTGGCACAGCTAAGGATGCCCAGCAGCTCAGAGATCGCCTTTTAGTTAATCATGCTCATAAAGAACAGGCCTCTGGATGCATGGGTACGAGAAGTCAGGGAGGAGTTTGCCCTCAGCTTGGTACTGATGGTATATACTAAGCTGGAGTGCCACTCTTGAGGTATCCAAGCTGCTCACTCAACAAGTAAGGAAGGATCTCTGTGCACAGAGTGGAAGAGCCCTCCTTACTCCTCACCTCTGCTGACAAGCCTATAAACATCTGTGCTGTAGCCAGGCAGAGGCAACGTGGTGGTACTGAGACCTGTTCCTCTCCTGGTCTCTCTCCACCTGGGCCCTCTTAGGATAAACAGCTAGTGAGTTCTCTGTAGCAAGACTTCTCCTGTATGCTTCTACAAAGAGCCCTTCAAATTGAAGGGAGCCTTTACACGCCACCTCCATTCAGAAATTACAGTGTTAAAGTGCCAAGAAGTTGTATCAGTTCAGAGGAAGAAGCCAAAGCAGATTTTGTACTTTCTTCTGTGCTTAAAGGTTCCTTAGCAGGAATATATGGCCACCAAGGAGCTAGCTTGACCCTGAGAAAAAAGGTAGTTAAACTGTTCCCACACTTTCCTTTTAAAGGAGATTGTCTAAAGTCATTTTTTGGGAAAGCACCTAATCTGTTTGATTGCCTTATGGAGAGGGTGGAATGGCCAGTTTTATTTGCTGGTGCCTTGATTCCCTGTTATGAACAATAAAGAAACAAGTGGATGAACTGTGCTGCTCCTGTCCCTTTGAAGTTCACATGACAGTGCTTCAAAAAAGTGCAGAATGCTAATACTGTCGTGAGGTCATTGGGGTACATAAGCAGTTCATCAGCATAATTAGTCCTGGAGAACCTGCTTGGCTCTTCCATAAGGCAATGCAAAACCCAGGAATTTTGGTCTAAATTTAGCATAAAAATTGACTTTTTAAAAACATCCTTTGATCTGTGATGCACACAAAGGGTGTCTGTATGTTGCTGGGAGAATGGAATGTGGGAAACCAGGAAATCCAGAAAAATTATTTCCTTGTGTCTGTATTTTGTTTATGAGCCCCCTAGGGTCATAGGGTCTTCTTCTGTTTTGGCCTGTTGAGTGAAATATGTGCTTGGCTTCATCCTTCACTGATAACACAGACTGTGTTAATGATTGTAGTATCATGTTGAACTCCCAATTTCCTAAATTCCTTTGAATGCTACTTGTCTCAGCATATTTATTTAACTGTATTCTGCAGGTAGACGGAAAAGTCAGCATGAATGGAGAAAATGTCAACGGCATGGAAGAAAAGGATAAAGAATGTACAACAGTAATATTTACTCCTTCACCAACCAGATCTCTGAAATTCGATGGAGTAGCCAGAGGGGACAGGCCCCCGGTAGAGTTGAAGAAGGACCCCCCAAGTGTTGAGCTCAGTTTACAGAGGCCTGCCACTCAGAGTGTGCACAAAGAGCCAACAGTAAGACCAACACGAACAAACCAGCCTTACTTTCTTTGCCAATTTTCTGTCTCATGATGCGTTTAATCACTAACTAATGATACCCAAGTGCCTATGTTTGCCTTATTTCAAAAGGGTGTGCCCAGACCAGGAAAAAAACGATAAACAAAACCCAAAATCCTTTGTAAATTAAAGGCTTCTTCCTTTTGTATGTGGGTAGAGAAATAGGAGGGTAAGATTAAAAAACCTTTTGCATTCACTGGGGGGTTTGGAGGGATTTTTTTTTTGTCTTTTTCTTTTTTGTTGTTGTTTTGGGGTTTTTTTTCCAGATGTCATGCAGCTGATAAGCATGCTTTAAATGTGCTGGGCCAGGGAGAAATTGATTCAGCATCCCAGCCGTTGTGCAGGTTTATTCAGTGCTTCTCCTGATGTAAGCTGATTAGATCAGCAACATAATTGGACTGTATGAGCCATTATAATTAGTCTCAGTTTTCAATTTTCAGAAGAGGATGTGGATGGGCTGGCAGTTTTGAACATTTGGTTTTCATTCCCCTCTCAGAAATATTAGAAAAGGGGATAAGCTATTGAAAAGCTCAGAGGGGCCAACATGCTTCTTAACTGCCTTATCAGAGAAACAAATTAATTTTACCTTTTCATCTTTCTCTCCCCCTCTTCCCCAGAGGAAAAGGCAGGAGTAAAACTAGAGCATATCACAGCAGGCGTCTAGATGCTACAAAACTGTAGTAAAAGTAGATAGTTAAAACAAAACAAGAAATAAGGAGAGGATTGCAAAGAGAGTGTGTAAAAGGGCTGCAAGCAAGTGACAGGCGAGGGAATTCTCACCATTTTTTTCTGTGTAACAACAAAGAGAATTGGAGATGTGGTGGGAGTTGGAGTATGATAATTTTTTCTTTCATCTCAGATTTCATCCAAGCGTGGGCCAGATGAATAACAGGGAGCAGACAGGGATCTGTCCTGGGGCATGATGGCTCATTCATGAGAAAGGGTTTGTGTTTTACTCCCCTGCTTAATGCCAGTCTCTAGCTATGGACAACCAAACCATGGTTCCTGCAGCAATCATGGGAACTGGGGTGTGCTGTGAGCACAGACTTGAGCCTGTCAGAGGGAACTGGTATTGAGTCAAAAGTGAATGATTTGCAGGGAAGGCAGAGCTGAGGCTGCTCCTGTCAGAGCAATTTGGCTGTGAGGGAAAAGCCTGGTAAACATTGCATCTGGTATGGAAGAGCAGAAAATGGTAGTGTTTGGAGACTAGAGAAGAGCCTCAGCTTGCTGGTGATTGGAAGCCTAATGACAATCAGAAAAGTAGCCAAGTGAAGGTGTTAATGTCTCCTTTTTTAGGATTTTCAGGCCTAGTTAGAGTTATGAGGAAACTTAGCAGCTGAAGTCACTATTAGTTCTTGAGTGTGCTTGTATCTTTTTGATGTCCTCTCATCCTCCCCTTTCTACAGCTTTGAGGATGATATGGCCAGCTGAACGCAAATTTTTCTGTGTCTGGTTTCTCCTTCCAATTCTTAGCTCTTGTAGTGATACCAGCAAAGGAGGCAGAAGACTCCACAGATTCCTTGTGACTCTTGACATTTGCAGAATTGCTCCTGGTTTGTAAGCTTTAATGCACTTAATGATGAAGCCTACAAGAGAGAATGAGTGTGCACCAAAATGATGCTAGTGACAGAGTGTCTATGCTCTAACTACAGATTCTGTATCACTAGCCTCATGAGTCCATCAGTAATGTGACTGGGTAGTGCAAATCATCGTAATTACTCCTGGCACTTCAGCTTCAAGCAAAGGTATGTGTATCAAGCATGTCAAGGGCTGAGCAAGGAGAAAGGACTGCTTTGAGGGGGATTTTCCATGGGAAAACAAGTGGAATGCACTGAGTGTGATGAGAGAGAAGAGAAGAAGATCTGCCTGTGGCTGGAAGGGAATTTGCCAGGCTAAAATAAGATTTCAGGTTCTGTTTCTTCTGGATGTTTACTTCTCTTTACCCAGATGCTTCTTTTTAATTTTCCAGGTCTCCATGCCTCAGACTAAGGCATGGGCAGTAATTTAGCTCTGATTTGTTGGTGGAAAGGGTTTAGATACCAGGTTACAGAGATGGGGCAAGGTACTGATGCTTGACTTCTTCGCTGTGTGTGTTGGGACACAGACAAGCGCTGCCATAGACAGCTTGATATGGATGTAATTGGTCTGGAGCCTTATCTGCAAGAACGGAGCAGCTGCGCTGGACTCACTTCGCTCAGCCTTCTCCCTGTACTTATTTTACTTCGGACTTCGGGCAACTAACACAATGATGTCAGCCTCATCTGCAGAGCCTGAAAGGCTAAACGGCTCTCTGAAGGATTTAACCCCTCCTAGGAAGGCTGGGAATCCAAATTAGGAAAGATAAGATCCTCCTGGTCTTGTCCCACTCCCCATAAAATGTGACCTCTTGCTCAGTAGGATACTGCATCTAGCTGTCACTGTCAGCATTCCAGAAGGGAAAAAGAGGTTTGATTTTTGCTCCAGGGATGGGACTTCCAAGCTACACATTCTTAGAAGTAAGGAAGCCTTCTGAAAGCCTCTACTATCACCTCCCACAAGGAGAAAACAGGGCTATAGGTTTTCTCTGATGCTTAACCCTTCTGACATTCTAGAAGAGGAGGAGAAAATGACAGAAACAGGCATAGAAAGGCAGCTGAGATGAAGAAGAGCTGTCTAGAGTGGAAGAAATTTCTGAAGCTATTTTGCCCAGAGAAAACTTCTACAAATTAAGCGTATTTTCAAGGCCATTTCTAAACTTGTTTTCACTGTGTTTATTTGTATACTTTATTGATTCAGTTCTTGTTGGTTATGTCCTTCCTAGGCCTTGATTAAGGTACACAGGCAATAGTTCCTCTATTAAGAAATGCTGGGTCAGGGGTTTGTTTTTTCCCCTCTAGTTGCTTGTAGATTTCAGTTGGTTTTGTGTTTTATTCATTTATTTTCTGCTCCAGGCCTCTTTTGTGTAATATATATTTCTTTTAATATATACCTTACCTATTGCACTCCTGTCCTCCCCTTCTGATTCTCTTCCTGTTCTTTACATGCCCCTTCCTCCTCCTCCATCCCTCGTAGGGCTGCTCCCCTGCTGTTTCAGTTCATTTGTCAAATGGACTAGTTCTGTCTTCTCTCAGCCTGGCAGGCTTCCCTTTGAAGCTCTGTAGTCCTAGTTTGAATCTGTCTGGCTGCCCTCAGGCATTGTCTGCAACAGGGGAAGATGCTGTGCAACTGTACTCCCAACAGCGCTTTTGGCCTGAAGTTTATTTAAGTTGCACCACTAAAAACACTAATACTACTGAGGCTTTTGGGGAGCCAGGGAAGTGCAGAGACCATTTCCTGTGGGTGAGACTTCAGTGTCAGTTGTCTTTTTGACAAGAGAAGGACCCCATCTATATGTGAATCAAATAATGTTTGGCAGTCAGAGACTGACTGGGAAACATATGTGCAACCTGCCTAAATCTGCTATGAAATGAGATGCAAAAAAACTGCAGCAGGTGGGCAGGACAGTAAAGAAAAGTATTATCAAAAAGTATACTTATATCTCTAGAGTGTAGGTAGAGTATTAGGTAGAGCGTGGGTAGTGTATAAGGGATTTTACAAGAGACTTGCCTTTACTTAAAGTAGCTTATGAAATTTTGCCTATGATTAAAAGCTAAAAAGGATAAACTTGGCCTACAAACAGGAGGAAAATATCCCACTGGTGTTTGTGGAGCAGTGTGGTGCTAAGAGGGGTGCTAGGTAAAGTGTACCCATACCTCTCAATGCAGTTGGAAAAACTGGGGCACAAGCCCCAAAACTGATCAATCAGTGGCAATACCAGGAATAATGTGAGAATCATCTCCTCATCCTGGTCCTACCTGTCAGCCATTTAGGCTATGTTTTCTTCCCATTATACAGAATAGTGGTGGACACTACAAATGCTGAGAAGTTGTATCCTCTAGCTCTTTGAATCAGAAGCTGGCAAAGTAAATGTTTTGTTTTAAAACAGTGTTTGTGCAGATTTTAGTGTAGGGGAATTAATTTGTCAGTAAGCAAGTAACATCACTTTATTTTAACCAATCTTTATACAAGCATTTAGAAATTGCTGGCTTCCTATAGCTCTAATTATAACTTCGCTCTGATCAACCAAAAAAATAAATATAGGCAGCAACCTAAAAAAGATCAGGGTGAGGTGGTGATGGTGGGGAGAGACAGCTTTCTTTTAATTTTTCTCTAGCTAGCTTAAACTTGTGCATTTTTACTCACTGCATGCTTGGCACAAAATACACTTGTTTTCTACATCCAAGTAACACTCTCCTTCATGCTGAAAAATTCACTGATTGAACTGAGATTAAAGTATAAGCTTTCTTGTGGTTGAGGATTGTTGGCCAAGCTGCAGGAGAGCAGGGCTGAAATCCTGGTTTGTACATATCCGGTAAGACAAGTCTTTGTTCTTTGATTCATTACAAGAAACACTCGTAGAGGATGTATGTCTGTTCCAGATTGACAGCTTTGCCTTGAACCACACGTGAAAAGATGCATGGAGGGCTGGACTACCTGAAGGGAAAATAGTGTAGCATGAGAAGTGAGAGCAGCAAAGCTTCAAAGCAGCTAGAAGGGAACTCTGCTCAGCATTTGATTATGGACATAACATGCCTGTCTCCTGTCCTTCAGACAGCCATGCACTTTTCACTGTCAGTGAAAGAAGCTAATTTTACACCCCAATCAAGCAGTAATAACTCTAATGACTATCAGGAATACTTCACACTTTCTTGCAACATTTTCAAGACTTCTCTGTCAGTTACTGATTACCCTGACCTTTTGTTGTAAATAGCTGGCCTGAGAATAGCATTATATAGCTGGCAGATGATTTAACCTGTTGAAGCAGTGTCCTGGCTGTAGTACTATATCTGGCATAGCATGCTGAAACTAAGCTGTGGCAGCCCAAGGCTGTGCCATCATTACCACTCACATCAACTGCCAACATTAATTTTGATGAGGAAATCTTTGTACGAAAATTCTGAAGTCAATGAGATGTGTAGAATTCGAATCACAGACACTTTGTTATTTGTCAGACAATTTCTACATGTGGCTATTGATGTTGCAACCAATTTAATTTCTGAATGGTTTAATAGAATTTGAATTGTAGTTTTAACCTGATTCTTTCTGGTATCTCTGCATTCTCACTGGTTCCAGACAGCTTGTTTTGTCGTGTTTTCATAGAAAATACAATAACATATTTCACATGATTTTGTGTGCCAGCAGTGTTAACTGAGCTATGTTTCGATTTAATTTACAAGAAGGATTAATAAAGTTCTATCATAACTTCCTTTGGAGTTTGTATTCTTGTAGAAGTTGTGTGATACTCTGTGTGTTAGGTATTTCTGGTTATTGTATTTTTAGGGTTTTATTAAGGGTGTAAAGTTCTGCCACAGCAGTAGCCAAAATGGCCATTTCTGGCTTGTATGATCTTAATTAAGAAATACTTGGACTGATATCCTAGTTAATGTGATAAAAATCCTGTCTGTCACAAACAGAACTAATTTATTTTCATGCCTAATAGGTGTTTGGTAACACTAAATGCTTGTGCTTGTGTCTTTGTTAAATGGATACCTTGTTTAGCAGAACACCAGTGTTGCTTTGTCCTCTGTTACTGATCTGCTCATAACCACAACTGCTGCCACGATATTTAACTTTCCATCATGAACTGAAGCTAAGTCATAAATGGGGAAGCTTACTTTAACTCCTGGGTATCCAGATGCAGAGGGTAATAAAAACACCCATCCAAGTAGACAGCATTCTTCAGTTTTTAGAAGTTTTAATAAGACCGAGCCTCGACACCAGCCTGATCCGTGGGCACAGATAATCACAGCCAGCCCCCATGCACTGAGGTTTTTCTTACTCCTCTTGAAGGCTTCATTGCCTGTGCTGGTGTTGTGTGACCTTCCCTCACAGGCACCTGCAGCAGAGCCTGTGTTTGGAATGGCTCTGTTGCCCTGCAGAAAGAGACCTGTGCCCACACAAACACATAGGGCAGAGGGGTGCTGAGAGGCTACATCAGTCCTTCACCCCAAGGCATAAGAGCTCCTCATGGAGCTGAAGCATCTCAGAAACGTCACTCGCTAGGTTACTCAGGCTTTCAGTGTTCGTGTCAAAGTAGGGTCCTCTTAGGTGTAATGAAATGTTTGTATGCCTTTTTTTCATGTTCAGTGATAACATCGTCATTTGATTACAAATATTTATGAAATGTGTAGAATGATAATCTGTGGTAGAAAAGATATTTTATCAATTGTACCAGCTCAAGAATTTTCTAAAGTGTATCATATACCTGTGGATAAAGTACTAGATAGTACTACATTAACTTGGTATTATAAATAGAATTAAATTTAGTGGAAGTGAGTTCCCCAGTGAAGTTGACTTAATTGTTTTATAAATTAGTTATTAATCAGTTTTATATTTTTAGCCATATATCACTAGCATTTAATTGCTCAGCAGAGGGAGGAGAAAGAGTCAAGTCTCGTGAGCAGGAACAGAACTTCTGCAGCATGCCGTTGGAAAGTCAATTTTCCTGCAGCAAGTAGTAGCTCTTTTTTCTATAAATAACATGTATGTCTATGCCTGGTTCAACCTCCTGGATATAGGTTATGGGTAGGTTTAGTTATTGAGCTTGTGCTGGATAGCTGCATGACAGCACCGTGTTTGGGTTCCTGAGGTAACTCTAGACCCAAAGGTGACACAAGCACGTCATGTCTGTGCATCATGCATCGCTGCAGCATTCACTGAGCATTTTAGCCTCTCTGAGGCCATTGTGGCTATGCTCTTTCTCCAGCACCAGCTGACATCAGCAATTGACTTTCCTGGGTATAACAGTTTAACACTTTTTGTATTGACCCCAGGATTATTGCAGTTTATAGCTTTAAAGCCTCTGAGGTTGCGATTAAAGTTGAATGTATTTATTTTTTTTAATTTTCAATTTGTACAGTTGCTTTTTGAGAGTGAAAGGTGAATTCCATTGTTTTACCAAAAATAATATCAATCTAAATATTCATAATTGAAATCTACAACAACTTCTTTGGGAGGCTTATGGTTTGGCCCAGTGGGTTTGGAGCCTCTTGCTTTTCCACGTGAAAGCTACCTTGTTTAGGGCAAATGCTGAGCTCTCAGTAATAGTCATTTGTTTAGGTTTAACAGGGTTTTGTATGTTGTAGAATGACATAGAATAATTCATGTTGTAGGGCTCTAGCTGAGTCTGCTGCTCAAAACAGGATCAGACATGAGAGCAGAACATGTTGCTGAGGACTTGATCATTCAAATCTTGAAAACCTCTGAGGACAGATATGGCACAACCTATCTGGCTAGCTTGTTGCATTGGCCTGCTTGTCCTCATGCAGAAAAGAAGTACTTATTTCTGCTTTGAGCAAGGTTGGGAAGGATTTCCAGTAGCTTCTCCCCTGGCCACTGTTGTATCAGGAGCCAGAACTGGGGCTGAAAGGGAAATTTTCTTTAGTTGCAGTAGTGTTCTGCTGGGGCCTTTGCCTTGAAAGCTCTCCGTGACACACCAGGCTGGCGTCCAGATGGACTGAGGGAGAGAGAGGTGGGTTATGTGAAAGAAAAGAGCAATTAAGTGGCAAGAGATAAACCTCTGTGGCACAGGACTTGCAGGCTTTGGAGCATTTCTCTGGGGCTGTGCTTTAGCCTGTGCCTCATCTCCAGTGACTGTCCCTCATGGGAGCGTGTGAGACATGGAGGGAGAGGTCTGTGCTTTCTTCACTCGTGGTGGAGATGCATTCACAGGTGGACATGGCAGAGAGGAGGTCCTGAAACTTCCCATGGTACCTTTTTAGAGACTCTATTTCACTTTCTGCCTCACCCAGATCGAGAACTGCTTTTAGGCAGGTGGGGGACGTGTCTCCATGTCTTGTGTGGGGCAGAGGCTGAGGGTGGCAGAGGTGAGGGTGCCCTGGAAAGTGGCGGCAGTGAGGAGGATGGCGGGCAGCCAGCCCCAGCAAGCGCTGCCGCCTCTAGAGCTCGTGGCTGTGATCTGGCGCCTGTCCTGCTGAGAGGTGCCAGCACAGCCCTTGGCAGCTGCAGGCCCCTTCTCTTGTTCCCAGCACTGCTGGCTGCCTGCTGGGCTTGCCTGGGTCACTGGCCCTGGCCATGGCCCCCTATCATTCTGCACCATTTCCTTGCAGGGCATCTTCCCAGACATGTTCTCTGCCCCTCTTGAGAGCATGCCTCCCTCCAGGGAGGAGACGAGGCAGGGATTCACAAGCTTTGCCAGCAGTAAAGTTCCCTGGAGCTTTGTGGTGTGTCCTCAGGTGTTGACATCCTGGTGGCATTGCCAGCAGATGTCCCCAGTGACTGAGCTGTGAGAGCCCAGGTCTGTTTTTCGTGGGGCACATTCAGATGAGGGGCCATAGGCTCATGTGGGCCTGCAGGGATAGGAAACAGGATCCATACAGGAGGTGGAAGTCTGATTCCTGCCTGAAGAAAAGAGGAAATTTCATCAGATTTCCTCCTTTGCAGCTGCTAAGAAGATGGAGGAGTGGGAGGAGGACAGGAAAGAGAGTCTACAATAGACTATTTCTGAAATATGTTACTTTTTATTTCTAAAAGTAGTCTGCATTGTTTATTTTCCGCCATTGAATGTGCCATTTTCTAGATCTTGGATGCATTAGAAGCACTAGCTATCAGCAATGGCTGATAGGTTTGCTGCAGATTTTTCTTGATTTGCCTTCTGGAAAAGCTGATGTGTGGTGGAAGCTGCTGAATAGATCAGTTGAAGTGTTACCCTTGTTTTGACAGTGTGGTTTTAACACTGCAACAGCCCTGTGTCCGGGTCAGGAAGCTTGCTTTTCAAAGGCATTGGAATTATTGGCTTGATACGGTCTCACCGTATTTTTTCAGTCCTGTCTTAATAGTGTTTCAAGTATTTCATTACCTTTAATACCGACTCTGGCTTTTCCCTTCAGATAACAGATTGTTTAGACAACCATGAAATAAAGGAAGTATTTAATTACTTTGCCACTTTCCAAACCATAGTATGTGCTATCAATTCACTAATGCATACATTTTTGTGTTATTCTGGAAGGGGAAACTAGGGGTGAAATGTATGCTTATCTCCAGCTAACACAATCCAAGATATCCTACAGTTTTGAAGCTTGTAGGAGCTATTCCAAACCAACCACATTAAGGGCTGATGATGAGCAATTTGAAAAGGAGATTAAAGCACAGCCATTCAGTACCCAAACGGGCACATATTGCTCCAAAATTCTCCCCAACGCCCTGCTGAGCTCCACACTGATGTGGTTCGAACACACTACAAAGGAGCAGCAAGCACTGCCTCGAGGAATTAGCACATGCTTTTATTTCCACTGCGCTCACTCCATGCTGTGTTCCTCTCTCCAGGCCTCCCCGGTGGAACTGGATGGAGCTGACAGCCTGCAAGCCGAGCCCAGCCCCAGCAGTGCGGCACCTGCCCCCCCGGCGTGCCCATCCCCAGGTGGGTGTGCTGCTGCCCTCCCCCCTGCCCCTGCCTGTCCCCAGGTGGGTGTGCTGCTGCCCTCACCCCTGCCTTTGCCCTTCCTCACTTACGGGCCCGGGTTGAGACACACCCTGTGGCAGGAATCCGAGAGGAGCAGCAGCAGCAGCACCAACAGGGCTCATTAGAAGATGCTGCAGATGTCAGTAATCTTGACATAAAATGAAAATGCATGCAGTCAGAACAGTCATTCACTGCAGCAGCCCCCTAAGGGATGTGGTAGAGCCCCTGTGGCAGGAGGTTTTTGAGGTGCAGCTGGACAGGGTGCTAGAGAATCTCCTCTAGTCTCCCTTTCCCACAAAAGGCAGGACTAGGTGGTCTGTCAAGGTCTCTTCCAGCCTGGGCTGTTCTGTCATTCTGTGGTTGAAATGACACACCTGGGTTGTCTGTCCACTTGGTCATTTGTGCAAGTGAAAAGCCAGTGCCACAGCATTATCATGCTGTAACCAGACAGCAACAAGGGCAGAAGCTACCAGTCAGTAATAACTTCTGTTCGACACATTTTTTTTCCAAGACATTAAGGAATGGGGAAAAAGAGTAAGAAGGGGCACACCAGTCCCCATAGGGGCTTTAAATGGACAGTATTGTGCAGACTCCTAGTTTTCTGCTTTAAAGCCTTTATGCATGATTCCTAATCTGGGGAAAGGAATTTGCTGATAGAATTTTAAGCTGTTTTCCTCAAAAGTGTGTTTCTGAAACGTTGTTTTTGAGTAGGCACTTTATTTGCTGTATGCTGTTATACTGAGTTCATGGTATTTTTTGTGTTGTTCATTTTTTAAAATGGGTCTATCAAAGTTCAGCTTGGTATGGGTGAGTAAAAAGTACTATATCAAGTAGGTATTTAAATGAGATCTCTGGCTGCAGTTGATATGCAAGCATAATGCTCCTATTTGTTGGGGATAAATGTGACTTAAACAATTGAGCTTTGCCCTCGAACATCAATGAGGTACCATTCCCCAAAGATTAGAAGCACATGGGCTATTAGCAAGGGCTCATTAGCTGACTTAATTACTTTGGCTCCTAGATGCCAAAGTACATAGTTTAACAATTTTGAATTTCATCTGGCAGGTAATGTAGAAGGTGCAGTCTTGTAATGAAATTACCAAATTCTCCTCTCAAGAGTCAACAGTGGTGAGCTAGTGTTGTCTACAAATCACAAAGCCATCTTGGCTCCAGCTCCCCAGCTGTCAGAAATGCTAGACATTAAGTATTGGCAGCAAATTTTAATATTGCCTGGCAAGGAAAACTGAGATAGCATTGCAAAAATTGAAATGGTAAAATAACATGGAGTTTTCGTTATGTCTGCTTTGTAGGAAAAGATGGGGTCCAAACTCTGTGAACTTGTAGAGTAAACAACCTCCTCTGCTGTTCAGTACAAGCCAGATACTTCCATGCTGTGGCCCCTATGCCTCTAATGGTGGGGGAACAGTTTCAAAGGAGGGTGCGTCTGCCTTGGCAGCAGCAGCTCGTCTCTGCTTGTGTGCACATTCTTGGTGGAGTCATAGGCTGCATCTCTTTCTTACCTCACTCTCCCAGCCTGTCAAAGAGGTATATTCAGAAGTTGCCACTGCTGCTGTGGTTGGAAAGGGGACAGGATCTGAAGTTTCCGCTTTAGGAGGTTGGAGAGATGTCTGGGTGCTTATTCAGTGCCTGAGACGCTGGCGGCTGCTCTGCTTCCAGTGGTGGTATCAGCTAGCAGCAGTTTAGCTGTCACAGCCCTCAGCTCTAGACCCTTGTGCTTCTAGTCCCTTCTCCCAGAAACCAGCATCAGCTTGTTGGGTTTCTTTAAGAATTAGATGGCAGCTGGGTTATCCCAGTACAAGGCTGCCTGTTAGCAGTTTGTTTGTTGTCTGATGCTGCACTGATTGTCAGTGGAAGTGGTAGGTTTAGTGAAAATAGGCAAGCTGAAATACCCTCCAGTGCTGACAGTCGGATCATGTCCTATAGCTACTTGTCTTTGTAGCATCTTAGGATAGGATTCATCGCATAACTTCAGTAAAGAGGTCTTAGCTCAGTAGGCTCATTGTAGGTTACAGCTCATCTCAGCCAGAGGAGTGCCTGAAATAGTTTGTGTAACTCTTTTCCAAGGACTTCTTCTCTGTTTATGTTGACCATGAAGGGTGTCCCATGATGCTCAAGTCAACTGTAAGTGCATAAATTTTGATAGGTGAATTTCATTCTTTGAGTCTTAATTTTTCCTGTGTTGAAGAAAAAAGTTTATATTTTCAAAACATGCAGTAAATGGGCTCACAGTATATCCAGTGAGAAACTGGATTGTAAGAAATAGGCATCCATTTCATTTGAAATAGTATCTTGACCTTGCAAAATTATCTCTTATATGTGTGGACTAGGTTTAGATCAAAAGCAATTCAAGTCAACTGCAGCTTGTGCCAGCCCCGTTGTGAAGAGATTAGAATTTCTTCCCAGTCCTGTCCCTTCAGAGGAAACTGCTTCAAGTGAGAAAGATGTGAAGAAAGCTGAAATAGAGCAACAGAAGGAAGCAGAGCTCCCTCCTACACAGGAGGTATGTACCGGCAAGAAAAAGAGGGAGTGGAAAACAAAAAAAAAGAAGAGAAAGATCTTACGCAGAAATGTTTATTGTGCAAATTGTTATTTTTCTCCATATAATGTCACTTCAGGAGTTAGATAGAAGCTTCATCTTTGATAATGCTGTTTCAGAAAATAAGTAGAAAGGGTTTAAGCTAACCTTTGATTGAACCTGTTGCTTTTTTAATGCTATTTTCTGTTCCCAAATGTCTGAACAGGTGATGAAAGCAAAAGCCCTGGAAGAAAAGGGGAGTGTAGTGCTGCCGTTTTTAAAGAAACTACCTGAGCCCAGCCAAGTTACTCTGCATAACTCTGGTCTACAAGGTGAGCAAAAAGCATTTGGAAAACTCAGCCAGACAGCAGCTGAATATGGGCATGTGGTGTTCAGGGAGAGGTGCCTAATCAATGACTTGGAGGGTTTTGGAGCTAAAACAGTTATTTTCTAGTTTCATTGACTGACATTGCTAGTGTGGCTTCTGTGATGCAAAGGACTCTTCTGGCTATTCCTCTTAAACACAACAGCAGAAATTTGACTCAGCAGAGGGAGAGCCCTATCTTGCATTTACCTGGCCTAGCAGTAAACACTGTATTATATCAATGAGTATTACCTACTGCTGCTCACAGATGAAAATGACTTAGCAATTGGCTTTATCTCATGATAAAATTTTCTGGAGATAAATTCTGCACTCAGCTGCTCTTGTGGACCTCCTTTTCATAGATGAACAATACACATATCTGGCCATATCCTTGAATTTGACCACTGCCCAACACAAGTTCTTGCAATGCAGAACCTTTTTTTCCTTGCCTTCATGACAAAGTTTTGCTTGAGACTGACAATGTTTAGTAGTTTGATTTTATATTTATTTTAAAGATGCATATATGTAGGTATTGTGGAAGAAAGAGAGAAAAATCACCTGAAGTTTTTTTTCCCTGTAAGAACTTCCTAGGTTGTTAATCTGTAGGTAATATACTGATTAGCCTAATGTTTTCAGAGTTAAAACTACTGAAGTTGATCCACTTTGAAAAAACTGGAGTGGGACTTTTTACAAAGTAATGTAGTGATAGGACAAAGAATAAAGACTTCAACCTGAAAGAGGGTAGATTTAAATTAGATATTAGGAAGAAATTCTTTATGATGAGTGTGGTGAGGCACTGGAACAGGTTGCACGGAGAAGTTGTGGATGCCCCATCCCAAAAGTGTTAAAAGCTAGTCTGGATGGAGCTTTGAGCAGTCTGATCCAGTGGAAACTGTTCCAGTCCATGGCAAGGGGAATTGAAACTAGATGATCTTTAAGGTTCATTCCAGCCCAAACCACTCTATGATTGCCTGAAAAGGAATGGAATTCTCACTTGTTTTTAGTGGGGAGGTGCTACCCAAGTAGACTTTGAGAACAATATCATTTTATGTTAAGCAAATCAAACCAAATATCAAGTAACAGGCTGTAGGTCTCTTGCCTGTTTTCTGACCGGTGCTGAAACTCTTGGCTGCACTCTAGTGTTCACAGCATATAGAGCACTGAAAGGCTCACAAAATCCGTTAAAACCTGTATCTGCAATGGGAGTGAATGCAAGCACTATGCAAAGGCTCGAAGGAGTGGCTGCCCTTGCATCAGTGTGCTAGAGCTCTCCTGTAAGTTCAGGTGCCGTGCCGCAAAAGTACCTTTTAAATACAGACAGTTCATGTGATCTTCAGGTCCATTGTAAATTAGCTGCCATGGGCCAAAGCGACTGTAGACAGCATCCCTCTCGTGGCCGAGGTGGCTCGGGTCTGAGAGTCTGTCATCACCTTTTCACCACGCTGTCTCTTGTTTTGTCTCCGTGCCGTTGCCTGCAGAGCCGCCCCGCGGGGCCATGGTTCCGCTTAGGGTCCGCAACAACTGGCGGCGCTCACAGTTTTTCTCCCAGTCAGGTAAATGCGGCGCTGAGAACAACTCCAGCCCTTCTGCTGCTCCAGCCTTAGGTGTCTTCGGACGCGGGGCTGGGGCGAAAGCTGATGATCACGGGGACTTGTTCTACCTCTCGCTTTCGTAGAAAATGTCTATTCCTGCTGCACAGTTGACAAAGAGCTGTTGGGTTGCGCATTGTTGTGATGCTCTGGTTTCAGGCACCCAAAAGAAATCCCTTGCCTATAAATACCTTTTTCTTGATTTCTTTAAATCAGTCTAATTTTCAAAGACATTTGGATAGAAAATGGCAATGGTTCTCTTCGTAACTGTGGCTCTTGAGTAGTGTAGTCCCATCCTTTTAGCATTGCTGTACTTTTTCCTTCCTTGCACTGAATCACGAAGGGAAAAGTAGATCAAGGTAGGTAACAGCGTCTGAACACTGCTAACATCTGTGGCCAGAAGTAGATGGCATTAGCTAGTGGTAGAATAGAACCTGATATTAGTTAATATTGTGCTCCTCTATACTCAGATAAAAAGTAGTTTTGTTGGTGATGGGTGTAATCTGTTTTTCTGATTTATTTTCTTGCAATTAGTCCTTGCATTTGGTTGTGGGAGCAAATAGGAAACTAACATGAAGCTCTTTTATACAGATATGATGTAGATTTATTTACAGGCTGAGGACATTTTGCTATGTTAAATTTAATTTGTCGTTGTTCTGTTTTTTTTCATAGCTGATTCTGATAGTGGTGACAAATCAAATGTGAGTACCTTTTTTACATTATTGTTTGGTTTAGCGATTTGTTTTTAGCAGAAATTAATTTTTTATGCAAACTGTCTTGTAACATCCCTGAATCAGAATGAGAATTTTTTTCTCATGGACATGTGAGAGGAAAAGTACAACTCAAATCAAGGCATAGTCTGAATCTGGAATTCATGCATTTTCCTCTTATCTGGAGCTAGCTATACAATATTTGGTTGCTGTAGCCACTAAAGCTTCACAATCTCAAAATGTAATTCTAAATTATTTGTTCTATTTTAAATGCATAGAAATGAAAGGACTTCACAAATCTACTGTTTCCTCAATGAAACAAAAAAACTCGAACACACCACAAATTAGCATTAGCTACTCTGAAGTACACAGTATTTCACATTCTGTTTGTCATATAGAAATAGACATAATCTCTTCCTATGAGATTCAAATACTACTTGTAGTGGAAAGGGATATGACAGCAAGTATCTAAAATTGCCCTTGATTATAAGGATTTAAAATGTATTATGTAATAGGATCCTTAGTGAAGACTGAGGATTTATTTCATTATGGATAAAAATTCAAAGCAAGGCTATAGGCTGTTGTGCTGGCAGACATAAAATGAGAGAATATTTTTTACAGTTTAAAATTGCTTTTCATGTTGTGCAGAAGATTATAGAGAAGCAAAATATGTATGTTCTGTGATTTTGAGTACCTGGAGGTGGCTCTGTTCAGTGCTGCTTAGAGCTTTCTTTAAGATCTTTTTCCCCCCCTTCAGTTCAAATTTCCCAAGACTTTCTTTGCAAACCAAATGATTCTTTTATCATGTGGCTACCTGTGGGCAATCCCAAGTGTCAGTGAAGCTAAGAATTTTGTCTGCTAGCTGAGAAAACCCTTATCTAGTTCTCAATTTCCCATTCTAACATCATTGGCTGGGCTTAATCAGGCAGAGTGCAGTTTTCTCTGGTAGCCGTGTGAAGTGCAGTGTCACAGTCTAATAGCTTGGTTTTCCTTCATGTAAGCGTTTCAATTTTTGGTCCTGGGATCCAGAAGAAGAGCGAAAGCGCCAGGAAAGGTGGCAGCATGAGCAAGAACGCTTGCTTCAGGTAGGGAAGAAACTGTATGTCTTCCACTGTGTGGTTCAGCTGTTGAATTGTCTCTTTGGACAAAAGTCAGGCATTTTGTGTCATGTTTTCCACATCCTCTGTGGATGCTTGAGCAAATTCTGTGGCAGTTGAGTGATAAATGAGCACACACACATATTCTCTTGTGGTTTAGGCACTCTCATGACTCCCTTCCCCACTCCATGGAAAGGCCAAAAGGACTTGGTCCTGCAATCCAGTGCAGAGTTAAACCAAATGTGTTGGTCCTCAATTATATTTAAATTATGCTGAGCGTAGGCTGCAAAACACTTAATTACTTGGAGCCTCTTTATCAAGACTGACAATTTGCTAATCCTGATGCCCATGCAACTCTTCTTCGAAATGATGGTCTTAATAGCTTTTTTATAGAATTCTGCTTTGTTCACAGGTTTTTCTTGGAAAAAATCAAGCTAAATTTGGACATGAAAGGACTTGGGTTTGAGAGGGTTTTGTGAGAGAGGGAAGTCTCTTCAAGACAACCATTTGCTTTGCCTAGTGGTAGAGCAGACTCTAAAAGTTCTAGGTTTGTGTTCTAGTTGGAAGAAATGCAGTGTCTGTGAGAACCTGAATTTCCCAGTCAGTCACAAGTGCCTTTTGAGACTGTGACTAGCTTTGATCCCAAAGAAATCATATCTTTGTTCCATGTAACAGAAGAGTAAACAACTGTCAAAGGATGGAGAATAATAAAATGAGGTCTTTTAATCTTTTGAGAAGGACTTGTGTATCTCTACGCTTTCTTGATATCATCTAATTTTGCACCTCTTAAAATGGTGTGGAATTCTCATAATAATTTTTCTGGCACATGTGGGTGCTCTCTGAATAGTAAATGCTTCTCTTCTGGATTAGGCAGATGTTGTTTCCAATTTGAACAGATGCTGGAACTGGTATAAGAGGGAAATGGAAGTCACCATTCCTGTCCATATTCAAACCAGTTCTGGCAAACAATTTTAAACACCTCTGAGATAATTTTTTCTGCAAAACTCTGTGAAAACAATTCTTAAGAAATCATCCCACCAAAGAAGAAAACAAGCTACTTAGCTAATTATAAGCTTTCTCTCTTCAAACCTTTACACACTATTCATTTATCTTTTAAACTTGCATAGTTATTCATCATTCATTAAATTGTATTGGCATATCTCTTAAATTAGTGCCAGTATCTGCAAAACCTGCTTATTTATATGCCACTTTGCTGAAGTTTTTAATTTACAACCATTGTCTCAGTGTTTCAGGGTCTGTGAAACCTTTTTAAAACTTAATACAGTAAGATAAACAAGGGATTATTAATATTTTTGAGCATAAACTTAATTTCTGACCAAAGATTTTAGAAATTCTAAGAAATTAAGCTTCTTCTAATATGTGAAAAGTTCCTTGAAGTTTGAAGGTGTTAAATGTAAGTCCTCAAAAAAAATGGGGAAAGTGAAAAAGAAGCTTTTTTTTGACACCCATGGATGTTTCCAATTTCTATCCTTTTATTTCATCCTTTTTCTGATTAAACCACTCTTAGAAAATTCATTTTTGCTGTGGAGGTACTACAGAATTTATTCTTAATACTGAATGCTCTGAGTTTACCTGCATTTGTATCCATGTACAGGAGAAGTATCAGAAGGAGCAGGACAAGCTGAAAGAGGAATGGGAAAAGGCCCAGAGAGAAGTTGAAGAGGAGGAGCGTAGATACTATGAGGAGGTATAAGGCTCAAAGGAGGTGGTTGTTTTTTGGTTTTTTTCTGTATTCAAATGCACCCACTTGTGTAACAAAAAAATAATCCCATACCTAGATTAATTAATGAAAAGCCTCTTCAAGGCTGAATTCTGAGGAGGATTGTTTCTCTTAAACACTGCCATAGATGTTGAGGAAAAATATTTAAATATTTGGACAGGTATCCTCAGCACCTCTGCATACATGGAGATGTCTAATTGCTGTGCAAGTCTGAGTGAGTCGGTACAGCTGTGTCTGGGCACGCTCAGACTTCCCTGCAGAGGCAGAGCCTTGCGTATTTTGGCATATACTTGGTGCCTAGACTTGGTGGAACTCCAGATGAAATTGTTATCTGCCTTGGGTTTGATCATGGAGGTATTTTGTAACTGGCCTTCAAAAAAAAAAAAAAATCCACAGGAGATGTTCAAAGCTTGCAGTTGTGAAATATTAACGATCTATAAGATAGTGGTTTTCTTCTGTTGTATGTGGGTCATTATTGCAGAAAACTGGAAAATATTTGTTTTGTCTGTGCATTATGTAAATGGATGGTTTCTCATCTGTGTTTGAGGGACACACTTGTGGTCTAAACAAGAATTTTTTTTCAACTTCCAGAATAAGTTTGTCATGTACCAAGGGTAATTTCATACTTTTATATTGAACTTAATACACTAGTGCTGTAAGAAACAGTAGTTCCATGCCAAGTGAAATATTCTTTCCTGTTTTGGAAATTCCATCTCAAACATGGCAATGCTAAAAGGAACGGAAGTGCAAAACCTTGAAGCAAATCAAAAATTGAGGTGTTAACCATTGTTCTTGGTACCACCAGTCCTTATCTAGCCATCTAAATATGGCACGGAGCCAAATCTTTCTTTTCTTATGTGTTTCATTAGCTCATAGTTTACATTCTCGATTTTTAACCCCCACTCTCTCCTGATCCTCTTTCTTTAGGAACGCAAGATAATTGAGGATACTGTAGTTCCGTTCATTGTTTCTTCAAACTCTGCTGAGCTCCTCTCCTCTTCTTCCTCTACCACTGAAGGAAACAAGACGGTGGTGAGTTTCTCGTGGAGTAGTAGGGCACTGAAGAGTAAGCCATCTTTAGTGCAAAGTTTAATCCTTTGCTAAAGGCTATCAAAGTCTGGGAGCAGTAGGAGTAAGGGTATTCCCTGGGTTCCTTTAACTGGTGATATCTCAGAGTGCTGTAAGTTACAGATTTTCACAACTGAATAGCTGTATTCCCAAGCAAACTGCTACCATCCCATTTTCAACTAGAGCAGAGAATGATACTTTCTCTATTCTTTAACCAGTGCTGTGAAAAGACCTGTTTCTTTTAATTATCTTCCAAAACCAACAAAATCTTAAATGGTTTCCCTGAATTCAAAATCTCAAGTGTAAAATAATGTTTTATGTATATCTCAGATGAGACTGAATCCTACCTCCCCAGTTTCCCTCCTTTTTTCTCCCATCATCCCTCCTAGAAAGCAGCAAAACAAACAGAGGAATGTTTACTCTCTGTTTTTTTTCCTCAAGCAGCATGGAATGTTTAATGCAATGCATCTAGCATCTGATTAAATTAGTGTTTGCAGAGATAAGAGAATGGCACCCCAGGTGAGATCACAGTAGAGTAAATGTGGGATTCACAGACATAATTTTCTCCTGCCTAAGGCACCTGTACCCAGTCACTGCCTTTTTCCATTCAACTTCAGGATCAGGAGTGCTCTATCATTTGGTTCTCCTCTCACCCTTCCTGCCCCCTGTTCTCCCTCATCCCTCTGTGAGGGCATCAGCCATGGCCAATTTTCCACATGGCTGTGTAGCAGTAACTTCTTGGTGGAGTTGCTTATGCCACAGTCAGGACACTGCCTGCACCCAGAAGTGAAGGATCTCATTCCATTGCTTACCCAAGCTCCATGAGTCAGGTATGAACCACTCCAGCCCCACTTTGGAGGCAGTACTGGTGTTGCCCTTTGAGGATGCATATGAGTAATGCTTTGCTCCTAGGCAGAGACAACAAGCTGAGGTGACTCACAAAGTCCTCGCGAGTCCAATGGGAGACTGTCTAGACTCTCAGAGTAATTCAAGGATTTCTGCCGAAGAGTATGTAATGGGAAGTTTTAATTTGCCGTCCTTGACACCATGATTGGTACCTAACTTATTTCATGCTTAGTTTAGTCCAACTAGTTGTTGTTTCAGCTAAGGTCTTAAATAATCCAAAGTTAGTCTTACCAGGGTCAAATGGTTCTACTATATAAATGTGAGATGTTCTTTTTGATAAGGTGTGTCAACACAATGTATCTAGGGGCAGCTTGTACTTTTCCCATGTGTGTGCAAATGCCAAATTCAAAGGGAGCTCCTTGTTCCCTTTTCATATCTCTTCTAGAACTCAACTGATTCAAACAGCTGCCCAGAGGAAGGCAAACAAAAAGAAGTTACAAAGCAGAAAAAGCTGCTCTGGGAGCAGGACAGTATGCCATCTCTGAAAAGCAAGGAAAATGAACTCTGGCAGGAAAAGAGGAGGTATGTAGTAACCCTAAGCATTTCATAACCCTGGAGCTTTGTGTTCTGTTGGCTTCTGGGATATCACATGTGCCCGTGATTGATGCTGGAGCATCAGCACCTGGTGGCCTCGATACAATATATCCTGGTCAATATTCACTGGCCCTGCAGGCTGATGCACGTGTGGCAGTGCACAGTGCTAGTTGTGCATATCAGGAGGCTTGTCTTTTCCCTGTATGGCTTTGCCAAGAGGCTGTCACAGCAACCAGACCTGTCCCTCGGCAGCTCAGGCGTCTGTGTACATCATTGCGCTGCCTCTCATGTACATTTCACAAGCCAACTGAAGGAATAAAGGAGCAGTAGCTGTTTCCACTCAGAATCTCTGTGAAATTGCCTGGCGATCTCAGAAGTGCCATACCCAAACTTGCCAGGTGGTGTTTAAAGTCTTGGACTTTGCTCGACTGATAATTAACAGGTTTCACAAAGGGGAAGAGGCATCTGATGATGCTGAGCACTGTATAGAGAACATGGATAAAAGCTTTTTTTCTGTCAACAAAGCCATTTTCCACAAATCAGAAATGATCTTCAGCACATCTAAGTGGCAATTTGAGGTAAGCAGGAAGACTTGGACTATTTGGAGACAAATTTGTTAATTCATTGAAGTTATTTTCATTGCTTTGTCATTGCTGACACAATAACAAAAATCTTTTTGTAAAAATGGACTAATATTCAAAAGTCTGATTTTGCCATTATATTCTAGGTGATTTTTTTCCTGGCTTTATTTATACAATGTGATTTATTTTTATTGGCAGTGGAAATAAAGTGCTCTCAGGATACCCAGAGACTGGTATCTTGAAAGGAGGAAGTGAGCAGGAGCACTACATGCCGGTGATGGAGCGCAGCTCACCTGCCAGACTGAATCTGCCACTGACTCAGGATGAGAGTAAGACTCTTCCAATGCATGTGTTCTTCTCCAGACAGAAATCAGGCAGAAATCTAACCCAAAGAATTTCGGAAATTGACAGCACACATATATCTTCAAAATTGGAATGTCTCAGATTAAAAAGTTATTTTATGTTAGCAGAAGTAAATATGTTAAGGTGAAATTTAAACTCTTCTTGTTTTCATCAGAGATGAGAGTTTCTGCAGCAGGTATCTCATTTATATGCCTGCGTGCTCACAGTCGTAGTTAAAATGGTTAGCTTCCATCTTTTACATAATCTTACATACATATAGGACTTATCTTGATACAGAAAATGTATTTCCAACACTTATTTTGAGTTTTAATAGCTAATTCGATTATTTATGTCTGTTTCAGTCCAGTAAAAATCACTACATGTGATATGTAACCTTGCCAAGCCAAGCCTAAAGTGACACCTGCCTCAATTTTATCATTAGAAATGTCTAATGACATTTAAAGTTAATTTATTTTTTTTAGCTCCCATAAGTATTGATGTTTTTGTAGGAAGGAATTTCCCCAAAGCACTGCTGTCATGAAGGTCACCCTAAAAAAAAGGCAAATTCATGAGTTTAGCATCATTATCTATCTAATACAAGTGAACAGTGGAAAGTAGATAAGTAGGACTAAAGATAGAAAGTGAACGCAAATTTTGAAATCAAGTTTTAGATCTTTGTTTTCAGTTTGGCATAAAAATTCATTATTCTAAAAAATGAAGTGTCTATGGATGGAAAAGTTTTCAGTGTTATCACTTGCTCCAAATGCAAATTCAGTCTATTGAACTTAGTAGGTTTGCTTTCCTTGTCTCAGTTTTATTGTATTTTTAGTGTGTTGTTAGAAGTTACACAAAGAAAGAAAGAAAGCAGAAAAAATATTATCCAGCAATACAGCCTTGGGGAATTGTAGTAGTGATTAAGCAAACTTAACAGGTTTGTCAATTTTAAACTACTTCTGCTTATAAACCTGCTTCAGGGTTTTTCTAGGTTCTTTTTTAGAATTTGATCCTCTGCAAGTGTTCTCATATCTCCTTTCTTGCCTCTTAAAGCATCCCATCCTTGCTCCCTCCTTAAGCCCTTAAATAATCAGGTGTGTGGGTTTATTGTCTTGATATCAAAAGAAGTAACAGGGCTTTCATAGCCTCAGCAAAGTTTTCATCCTCTAAACCAGACAGTTGGCACACGGCAGGGTAAGGCTTCTCCCCGGCCTGTGAGCCACGGAATTCATCTTGCAGGGTCCAGGTAATGCACTGTTTCTCAAAGATGGGATGGTTGGCTGCCTGGGCATCACACAGATCATTGCTTATTGCTGGGAGGCTGTTATTGTCACTGAGCCATCTGCAGCACAGAAGAAAATTACAGAGGAATTAGTGTTTATCAGTAGGTTTATGGAGAGCAGTGACTATACCACCGTCCCTTTAACTCTTGTTGGTGAGAAGTTTGGATCCTTCAGCACCATAGAAGTTTCAGTCTTTCTGGTGCTCCCTTCATTACGACAATACTTTATTTTCCCAAGTGTTGTTTGTGGATGGCTGTTTGACCTTGCCTTTCCCCCTTCAGAAGCAGATTCAGCAGCAGGGTCGATCACATGTATGTGAGGGTAATGCAAAGGAACGATGTTCCATAGAAGTCTTCTGATGTAGCAAAGCCTGTCTCTGACTTTGCGGGGGGCTTCTGAGAAGTTTGTTTTAGGGAACAGTACATCTCTCTCCTTTGTGGCGTGCCCACAAGCCATGATGGTCTGTAAATATTGACGAAAGCATTTTGCCTCAGACACTGAGTTTTCCCCGCCTCTTGTTGTAGATGTCTCCTGGAATCAGCAGCTGCTGACAAAGCGATCTCCACAGTGCGCAGAGGACGTTCGGCAGAGACCGTTCCTGGGCCAGGCTGTGGGACAGCAACCAAGCTCCGCAGGGGAAGCAAGGAGGTGAGAACATAAAGGTTATTGAAGAGATTGGGAAGTCCTACTTGCTCTGTTCTCCTTTATATTCCTGCTGAGTGTTTGTTTTTTGGTTTTTTTTTTTTGGTTGGGTTTGGTTAGTCCTGCAGTGTGAAGACACCCTTCATGTCTGGCCTTCCCACTGAGACTGCTGACATTTATCTACTTTGTTTCTTATTCCAGGCATCCAGGTTACTAATTTTGGGAGGGAGCACACCCCCTGCATGCCTCTCTCTTCTTTCTCCATAGCTCTTTCAGCACATATCTGCATAACTTTTCATACGCTTAATTTGTTTTAAGTGCCTGAGACAAACATTTATAGCTAATAAGTAGCTAAACATGAGGGTGGGAATGTCGGGTTATGTCTGCCTCTTTGAAGCTGGTGTCCAAGAGCTTCATTCCCCATCTTCCAAACACACATCCATCACTTCTTTCTAGTCCTTTAAAGATTATACCTTTTAAAAGAAGATACATATAAAGTAGTATTTTCTTTCTGTTGTAGATTTTGGTGAGGTCTTTTTTCTTTGCTGCTTTAGCTTGTGCTTTTGTGTAAACCTTACTGAATGGTAACACCAGTTCTTTTGGTAAATAAGGGATGTGTTCGCCTAATATTTACAAAAAGCACCTATGTAATGACAAAGGTACATCTGTTTTCATTAGCATGTATATGAACACAGTCTTCTGCAGAACCTGTTACCTCTATGAAGGTTGTATCCAGTCAAAACTAATGTAGATTGAGGTTTGATTACCTATTCCTCATAATAAATTGCTTGTGTGTGTTTGAGAAAATTGTTATTTAATCTGTAAACAGTTTTAAGCAGTTAGAGTTTGAATCAATCCTGTGATTTCTCATAACAAAAACCATGGTTTTCTCACCGAACCCTTGCAGGGTAGCGTGCATACAAATTAACCATTAACCAAATGAACCAATTTTCGGTGTTGGTAGCTTCCTTTTTACTCAGTAAAGGGCCAACAGAGAGCGTAGTGTGGTGTGGTGTGATTTGGCTTAACCCTCCTTCATCATGGTGGGAGCTATGATGGGTGGATGGGGTGGGCAGGAGTCTCCACATGGCTGATTACCTTGTGAGTTACCTGATGGAGCAGCAGCGAGCAGGCTAATACTCAGAACCAAAAATCCTGAAATTCACTAACCGGAATTTCTCCGTACAAAACCTGTTTTTATTTGCTGTTCAGCTGTAGTAATGCATCTTCTCTGCTGTATTTTAGGGCAGGCTATCATGAGAACTTCCGATCTGGGCCGCCATCTCCCTGCTCTCCTGCTGCTCTGAGTCAGTCACCCAACAGGTACTAAAGGTCAATAAGGAATTCTGCAGACCAAACACATCTTGTAGTTGCTGGTGAACTGCCAGAGTGAAAATCACATTAGTATTACGTGGATGCACTATTAAGTCTGCTAAATGTTGCAATTCATAACTGTCCGTAGGATAAACATGTAGCTCCCTCTCCCATATTTGTTGCTTGTTTCAGTGGTACTGTTATGTTTTCAGATAACACAGTTCAAAAAGCAGTTCTAGAACTCTGCTTGATCTTTGAAATTTCAACAAAATTGAAATGGGACAGTATAAACCTCAGTCAAAGTGTGAGCTCAGAGCACTTAAGCCAAAGGATGTCTTCACTGTGAATAGTCACATGCTCAGGAGTGAGGTCTGTTCTAGACATTGTCACTTGCTGATTTAAAAAGAAATTTTTCCTTTCATTTCCAAACTAGAAATGCGTTTTGCTTTTTTGCTGATTTTTTATTTGCCCACAATCATGCTAATCTCAAAAATCTCTCTAAACCCACAATCCTAGAGATTTGATTCTCTCAAGCAATCTGTACATCTTTCAGTGAACTATGTGTACCAACTCTAAATAAATGTTAACTGTAGCCTGATTAAATCACTGATAATTTGGGGTATATGAAAATCAGTTTGCTTATTAAATAGGGCAAATTAATACAGCACAGAACACAGCAAGTTTTTTTCTTTTTAAATTACATTTTTCTTCACATTTCAGAGCAAAGCCCTCCTTCTGTTGTCACTTGCATTGATATGAAACTATTGGGAATTTTTTACATGAACAATTTATTATGTTTTTCTAACTGTAGCTGCAGTTTTGGTGGGATTGTAGATCATTTCCTTGCTACAGGTTGCTAGTTGTGATAGCTACTTCATATTCTTTAGTAGCTACATTCTGATCTGAGAATCTTTTCCATTATCTTAACCTGAAATAAATCTTAGTTTTGTAAACAATGGGTGAGATGTAGGGTCTAAGTAACCTTTACTGTAAGGGTGGTGAGGCACTGGAGCAGATTGCCCAGAAAGGCTGTGGACTCCCCGTCCCTAGAGGTGTTCAAGGCCAGGTTGGATGGGGCTCTGAATAGCCTGGTCTAGTGGAAGGTTCCCTGCCTGTGGCAGGGGGGGTGGAACTACATGATCTTTCAGGTCCCTTCCAACCCTTGCCATTCTGTGATTCTATGAATCCACAGGTATGGTTCCCTCCACCCAGGCCCCTGTTAAGAGGCTTGCATCTCCCTTGATCTAGCACAACAGACTGGCTGGGAAATGTGCTGTGCATTCAAGCATTTTAGTTCCTTTGCTTGCTTTTCTGGAAGGCAGACGTGCAGGTCGATTCAGTAACGTGACTGAAGGGTCAATGTGTATTTATGTAAACTCCTCCAGTGCTCCTTCTTCCCATCCTGTCCCTCTTGATGAACCTATCTAAACATTTGGCTCCATTTTAGTGTCAGTTGCTGTGTTCTTACAGCCGTGTTTGTCTCCTAGGTCTGTCAGCGGGAAGAAGCTTTGTTCTACCTGTGGTCTCCCTCTTGGAAAAGGAGCTGCCATGATTATTGAAACACTCGGTCTTTATTTCCATATTCAGTGCTTCAGGGTATGTCTCTTGCTTTATTCAGAAAAATCTCAAGTCATGCACATTGCAAGTAGAGAGTAGATGTGAAACTGAAAATGAGAGGACATGGGGATTTACATGGTTGTTATGTCTGTTTGTGTTTGTTCGTAAAGAAGTGGAAATAACACAACTAATGTGTTATTTTGCAGTCAGATGTTAATTGGACTAAAACCTGTGATCAAGCAAGCAAACTTAGCTTCTGTTCTTATAGGGGGAACCATCATATAATTTCTCTATTGTGCTCATTGTTTTTTAAATATAACATTATTGACCTTGCAATTTTTTTAGGTGGCTTTTTTTTCCTTCCAAAAACATGGTCAGTCCCAAAGCCATCTTTGATCTCCCCCTTGGTTTGAAAGCTTTGACTGTGGAATGAATGGTGTATTCTGGCTTCCACCAGAAATATTTCTTAACTGTTCTTGAGTGTTTCAGTTTGGAAATAACCTGAAGTGTTTTCTAGCGAACTCAGAAAGTATCCATTTCCATTACTTCTGGCCCAGTTGATATTAGACATTTGTGAAGACTTTTTTGATTTTAGACATTTACCCAGACTAAATCTCTGTCCCCTTTAAGCTTTATCCATCATAACTGGCTTGGTTCCAGAGTGCAACCTCAAAGTCAGATGTCCCATATAATAATTAGACTTCACTTCTGTGTAAGTGGAGGCCGCTGAAATCCTGTCCTAAAGACTTTTGTCTCCATAAAAACTCTCTTGCTGATTTTCAGTGTTCCCCAGGAGTATGGGCTGGGTTCTAGGAGTGGTATTTTCTCACTGTTCCAAGAACTACTGAAATAAAAGTAAAAATTTGGGAAGAGTTGTGACAGATAGTAGGGCATGGTCTCTCTTACTTTCTCTGTTCTTCAACGACAGTGTGGCATTTGCAAGGGACAGCTGGGAGATGCAGCGAGTGGCACAGATGTCAGGATTAGAAATGGTCTTCTTAACTGCAACGATTGTTATATCCGATCCAGAAGTAAGTACCAAATACAAGGAACACTAACAATACTGTGGCCATGATTTTAGCTGGTGGGTTTGTCTGGCTCTGACGCTCAGGCATAGCTTTGCCATGGGGAGAGGAGTCTTCCCACGCCATTTTAATTATTTTCTCGTATCAGAAAAGATTTCCAAGCCCATTAAATTTTGCCCAGAGGATCTCTGCTCATCACTATTAGACTTAAAGGCTGTTTCTGTGCATAAACATAAACTCCTATACTATGCACGCATATTGCATGACCCGGAGGCTTGGATCTCTCACATCACATGAGACAATGTAGATAATTCTACCCAATCTAGGACCCTGGGCCGCATTTGGAGAAGTTCCCGTTTTTTAAGTCTCTAGGCCTCCCTTTTGTGGACAAAATGGTCATGTAAAATATTAAGAACATTCTGCAACTTGTAATGAACCCTTGTGATGATATCCCCAGACATGTGCTAAATGGCGTTGCTTGCCATAAATTTTGAGGAATGAGCCAGACAATTGCGTGTCAGAAAGAAAACTTTGTGATTTTGCTGCCGTAGAGCAGGTCACCTAAATGTCTTTCCGAGTCCTGGATTTCTGTGGCTGATATCAAATTACTAGAACATTTTAGCTCCACCCCGATGTCACCAGCGACAGTCAGTCCTGATGCTGGCTTCCACCTTGTGGAAAACAGTAAGATGCAAAACAATAGGAGTAATTGTTGTCTTCCTGTTAAATATTATTTGGTATATTCACTGCCTACAGTCCCAACTGATAAGTGGACATCTAGAGCTCTTTTCACTTACTATTTCCCTTGTCCTCTCTCAAAAGCACTGGCTGTAGAAATCCAGGAGTAGGAAAGGTACCTCCCTACCCTTGCAAGAAAAATGGGTACTTCTGCTCTGATGCTTCAGGAAAGAGATACTTCTCCATCAGCAGAGCTAGAGGGTGCTATTGTATAACTGGTTTTTTGGTAATTTTTTTTTAAATTCTGCTAAGAAATGTTATCAGCTTTTTATTATTTATTTAATCTGAAATATTTAGAAGTAGCTGTTTCCCTTCATGCTTGATACTATAAACCTTCCTCATGTGGATGAGGTCCTGACCCTTAAAATGCAGATTTGCACATCCATCTTTACACAAAAAAGAGAGGAAGGTATAGAAGTCATAATTTCCTTTTCTTCTTAGTCCTTTTTGCTTAAGTAAAAATTGATGTCCCTTGAGGATAGATAAAGGTTCAAATAAATTATCAGCTTATATGCTGTAGAAATCACTCTCTCCATCATCATTTCTACAGCAGTGTTACTAGAAAATGCATTACAGAGCTGTGTGCAGTGTTTCATGTAATAATGTTTTGCATTTGTACATACCCAGCAGAACGGTAACCAAGTCCATGACAGAGGAAATAGGTTTTTAGAAAATGTATGGCTCCTGAAGAATAATAATGGCAAGGGATTTGTAATTTTTAGTACAAATTGCCTCTTCCTGCTGTGTCTACTGGTCATGCAAAATCCAGTTAGTTGAATTTAATCTACAGTAACTGTTTTTGACAATTCAAAGGGACTGGTTTGATAGAACGGCAAATATTGATAGTTGCTAATTTTTAACTAAAATTTGATGCCCTGCACACCTGAAATTAAAAATAAACTGGTGCAATGTCAGTGTTTTGCCTTTCAGTTCTGGGAATAATGCTGCAAGATGTCAAATCAGTTGTCTGATTGCATGGCTTGTGCCTTCCTGGCCCCATGGCTGCATCTGAAACCTGTGCTGCAGTGGGCAGAAGTGACGGTCTCTGACTAACCTAGGATTAGTCAGTATTGTTTTGAGGCACTTATGGACATCTCGATGAAGTATTTCATTTCCCAGAAGCTTATCTGAAAAAATGAATTATTCTGTTTCAAAATAAATCCTCAAAAGAGATGATAAGAAAAGCATTAAGGATTATCTAGTGGTCCAGGGTCCAAAATATTTCTGGTTTTCAGATAAAAGTGGATGAGGTTTTTATCAGTAGATTGTTTCTGTGCAACGAAACCTCACAAGGAAGGAAATTCTGTATTCAATGTCAAACACAGAGAATGGTTACAGGCTGATGAGTGTCGAAGTCAAAGGCAAGAAGTAAATTCATGAGATTCCCTATGTGGCCAAATAATACAAGGAGTCTGTATTACCAGGTGACACAAGCTAGGCACAGCTGAAGATGGCTCAGCAGTCTTGCTTTACTATTTTGCCACTGCAGAGCCTGAAATAAATATACACACAAGTACTTCAGATGTAAAATAAGATAAAACTTCACGCAGAATGCATTCGACACGTGACAAGGAAAATGTATTTCCACTGGAGTTATGCTGAATCCTTCTTTGTAGTAGTTAGTGCCCCAGCTTTGCAAGAGGAAGGAAAAACAGCAGACAAATATATATAGCTTCAGATGTATTTTTTTGAATTGTAGAGATCATGTCAGGAAAAGTCTATATTTTTTTGTTAAAATTTGTAACCAATTACTTGTTCTGGTTTTGTTTTACCCAGCTGCTGGACAGCCAACTACATTGTGACATGACTTTCAGTCCTAATAACTTTCAAGAAGGAACTCTCTTCTCATATGTATCGGCTGCCTCCAGACAATCACTTGTAAAAGCTTGAATCCATGGACATGATGGCTCTCATCTCGTTTTTAAAAACTCACGAAAAAGCTGCACCTGCTCCTTTGAAATGCGATATGTTGGTTTTTGCTTCCTTAAGAAATTTGCAAAATATGTATGACCATGTTTGGGAAGGCAAAGCCTAAGTACTATATAAAAAAAAAAACAAAACCATCTTTCAGGTATGCTTATGATACCCAGTCTGTTACCTTGTTCTTTTGAAAGTAATAAGAGAATGAACATGCAATAAAGCTGTTTTGTTTTAATATTTCTAGCAATTAAAAAGTTTAAGTTTACAGAACCTTTATAGAATATGCCAACTTGAGCTGAGAAGTAATTTTAAGATAGTATCTAATCAGTGCATTTGAAAAACTAAACATCACAGCACGACTTCTCTGTTATAACTGAAGCTATAACTTTTTTTATACAGAGACTAGTTTGATAATACATCCTGTAATTCTGAAGCATTTTGTGTTTATATTACCTTCAATGGAGGGTAGAAGTTAAACAAATAAATTATTGCACCTTTAGTCATAGGATTTTTTGTTTGTGTACCTCAAGTAATGTTCATGACTATAGCTTAATATTCTCTGAAATAAAGATTTCTTCATTAAACCTAAAGACTGCATACCATTAAGAATGGAAAAATTCCCATCAGGAGCAACCCTTCTTAGTAAGTTCAGCAGCCTGTATTGTTACTAAGCTCGATGAAAGGTGATGTGGGGGAGAGGCGGCCGAGCGGGCAGGCCCAGCGGAGTTGTGAGTCTCGGAGCTGCAGTTTGATGCTGTGGTGAAGCTTTTCTCTTTGGTGTGTAACTTGCCAATCGATGATCCGAGTGGGTTGGACATCTGCTCGCTCACTTGCAAACATTACGCTTGGTTGGAATCTTGGGCAGAGAAACACGTGTGGTTTGGGTACCCCCCAGGGCAGAGAATTAGACAGCCTTGGGCCTGTGTTCCTCCCTCCATTACCCAAAAATAGTCAGCAAAACCCAGAAGTGTGGAAGGTGGGCAGGGAGGAGGCTGGCAGCCCCAGGCAGAAAAACTACCTTGCCTGTGTTTGGGACAGTTTCCCTTTGTGCTCTTTGATTAAGCATGTGCTCCTTACTAAAGTGATCCAGCAGCTCATTGAAACAGGGGTTCAGCAGGTGTCTACAATACACAGACAAAGTTAGGGAATGTGTTGCAACTGTAAAATACTTTCTGGTAAACAGTTACTGGAAATATCTTCAAATGGAGGGAAAAAAATTCTTCTTCTGCCTTAAACCCACTATAAAACTAAATTAATAGAGATTTCTTTTATCTATGTGTGTATGTGTTGTCTTTTGATGTGTTGTTAAATAGAAATGAGGTGGTTATTAGGGAAGCAATAATTCTGAGTTGTTCTCTAGATAGCAATTATTTATTGAAATGCTAGACAGTTGCCTGCATGTGAGTTGCATAACCATGAAAAACTGCGTGTCATCAAACACACACGTGCGATGTCGTTGGAGGACATTGTGACTATCTGCTGGAAAGTTACATGTTACTTCCTTAATATTGTGCCTTAGAAAATGCAAAGCTGTTGCACACAGTCAGCAATGACTTATGGATGCAATAAATCCAAAAAGCTGAAGTCCTTCGTGGACTTCACCTGGGGAATATTTTTAAGTAAAAATAAAATAAATCAGGCAAGTGTTTTGGAACTAAAAGTGATATCCTATATTTTGATCAACCACCTGCATGATTTGCTGTTAAAGGGTTTTGATAACCAGGACACTTACTCTTTGCTTGTGGTTGTTATAACATTTTCCCACAAAGAATGTGTAACATGGAAATTCAAGAAGCAGATTTCTTAACTGACGTGGTACATCTGTATAACTCCATGCGCTGCATTAAGGATATGTGAATATATAATGTCTGAACCTAATTTTTAAATGAAACTGTGCATGCTTGTGCATCTATTCAATATGAGTCTCTAGCACTGCTTCACCCACGTGATAGAGGTAGATGTGCAAATCAGTCGCCAAGTGTATCAAAGGGTTGGTTGTCTCAGAGGTCAAGTCCGCTTCTCATTCGTGTGGGGGTAAGTGCCCAAAGGGCTTAGGAGCATGGTTGGGATAAAATGCATGAACGAGGGGGGAGGGATATTGCATCATGCTGCAGACAGATCACTGGGTCTCTGGAGCTGCTTAGAAATTGATCCCAGTGTCTATCAGATAGTTTTGTATATGCATGTTTTAGCAAAGTTGATTGTACGTAAAGCGAAATGAAGCAGCGCTCAATGATGACGGTTTTTTCCCCTACTGAACATCTATTCACCAGCACAGAATAATTTTCCACAGTTTTCTAAATCGTACTTGCCAACTTCTTATGTTTGATTTTATATTCCCTCTGGAATCTTACATGGCAAATTCATCCAGGCTAAGATTTTTTTTCATCTTTTTTCCAGTTTAAACACATTAATATTATACATTTCTAATCAGGAACTTTGAGCACAGAAAAAAACAACACTTTCCTACATTTGAACTGCAATGTAAATGTATTTGTTGCAAAAAATGATTTATTATTGCTGAGCAAGTACAATGTATGTAATGGGTTTTAGATGTTTTGGAATTTATTTAGCCTCTTACACTTCAGAGAACCTGAACAGGTGTCATAACCCATCTGTATTTTACAAGCCCATTTTCATGGTGTATTTTTTCCTTACTCTTGCTATGTAGTGTTATTGATGCAGTACATCTATAGTTTTCAGTGAATGTCGTAAGGGTTGGTGAACCAGAAGGGGACCATCCTTATCTGCATGTCCATTCAGGGACAAGGATTGCTGTCCTAGCTGGGGCTAATGTTGAATACCAGTTATGCTAATCTTCCCTTTATTTTATTTATTCTCAAATGCCTCTGGAAATTAGGAAAACTTGTCTAAAACTCAACAGCTTTTATAGTAAATGTATGTTTATAAATAAAATGTTGATTACCTTTGGTGGTGTTCATTTTACTTCTTCTAAATATCTTCTATTGCATGAACTTGAATTGCAGAGTAGAGGCTTCTGCTTGGTTGGGGTAGGCTGAGCCAAGCTATGTTCCCCAGGACTTAGTATATGGGATGAGACAATAAAAATGACATAGCTGAGATGGCAAAATGCACTGGGGGTTGCCACTGTAAGCTGTAGCCCTCTATTCACAAGAGTGTGTGTGCCTGTTGTGGTAAAAGATGAGCAGAGAAGGCTTTCTGTGGAGAGGCGAAGCCAAAGTCCTCAGTCTTTCATCAGTGTTGGTGGACTGTAGTTCAGACTTTCACTCAACCACGCACTTTATATATGGCAGTGCTAAATATGTGCTTAGTTAATTCCATTTACATGTAGCAAAGATCCTGGAGTTTGTGCTAAATTTTGCATGTGCTGAGGTATCTCACCAATTCTTGAATCGCAACAAGTGTGTGACTTGTCCAGTCACCAGCAGAAAGTTCACACAAAATTTTAAACAAGTAACTGCCCCTTTTTCTACTTTTTAATTGGATCTTAAGTGGATGACAAGTTTGGGTTTGTGCCAGTAGAGCATTTCGGCTGTTAGATGAGTCATGGGGAAGTACTCACAATTTAATTTTTTAAAATTAATTAATTCATTAATTCATTCATTCATTCATTCATTCGTTTGTTCATTTTTATCCTGCTGCCCTAATGGCAGTGGTGGTGGTCACACATTATTCCTGCGTGTCCGTGAGGGCCAGCATTCTGTCTGCTGGCACAGGCACGCTGGGATTCCTGGCGGTGCCATCGGTGCCCTGTCTGCGGGAACAGCTTGCTGCCGCTGGAGGTTGCTCTGAGGCTGGATTTGGAGGCAGGCAGGCAGCTATTTCTGCTCCCACAGCTCTGCACCGAGGCTGCTGGCCAAACAGACAAATGCTGTGACCCTTAAGAACCGGGGAAAATGGTGGCAATCCCGGTACGATTTTTTGTAATATTATTATTATTATTACTGCTATTTTCTAGTGAATGTGACCTGCAGAGTCACTTATGATCCTAAAAGGGAGCCGTTGGAGGTGCACTCACCTGGCAACATAATTTTGAATACCTAATAAATGGGGAGTTATGTCACCTGGTCACCTCTCCAGGACTTTCACCTGCAGGTAGCAAAGGCTGCCTGGAGGGCCCCGAGAGAAGCCCCTGTGCTAACAGAGCCTTGGCATGCCCCAGGAGAGGACACTGGCTTGTTGAGCAGTGGGATGAAGGTGAGGATGTATGGAAGAAATAGGAGGTGATGGGAGAGAGGAGTGGGCTGTTACAGCTGAGGTTCAAACATCGGAGCGGAGGATACCCCATGCAAAGAGGGATGTGTGCATAGCCCCCCAGGAGAGCTGTGCCTCCTCTACATCCTGTCCAGGTATGATGCCTCCATCCCTCCCCTTTCCCCCATCGTGAACAAGTGTTCAGTTTTCTCCATCCAGCCCACTTTATTTTGCTCATTTTTTTTCTCTCCTTATAAGGTGTTTTGGTGGAGAGGTCATTAGTGAGCACAGCCAGGTGCTAGTAGCTGCAGGAGGCTCTAGGCACAGGTGATGAACATCAGTAGCTTGCTTACCTTGTGAGTATTGATCCTGATCCAGAGAACTCTTCTGAAGCGTAGTTAAAAGTAAGCAGCTACCACTTTGTTTAGAAAATTAGCTTTAGGTACAGTTCTTGCTGCACAGTTTAGCAAAGATTTGGTCTCAGATGGGTCCCCTTCCTAGTAATGGGAGGCTGATCAAGTAGTTACTCAATAAAATTTGCAGCGTGGAGGCCTGCCCTTTTCTCCCCTTTACCAGGTTGGGTAACTGGGGAACAAAATGACAAGATGGCAAAATGACAAGATGACAGAGACACATCTGCAGTGAAAATCAGAAGGGGTTGTGAATGTTCTAAGTGAGCAGATGACCACCACTTGGATGGGAAAACAAAAATGTCAGTAAAATATATCTCCTGTAAAGGCAAACAGGTCTCCTATATAGTTTTAAAAGCCTCGGGTAGGAATGTAATTTCATCTGAATTTCCTGATAAGGGGAAATGACTAAACTGGAAGCTGCTCAAGTTTTTCAAGTAATAAGAGCCCAAAACAAAGAGATAGAAGGTACAGGACAGGATGTGACTCTTCCTATGGTACAGCAGGGGGGTTGGTATTTGAGGGGTTGGGGGGGTGTCTGTTTTCTAGTTCATGTTTTTTATAAAATGTAGCATGAGTTAAACATGCAAGAGGGAGCTGCTGCTCTGTAGCTACTCTGCAAGAGTAGCTAGTGAAGCTAGCTAAACCCCAAAGCATATGGGGTTTTAAGCCATTTAGGAAAAAAACCCCTCCATTATTTAAGATAATCTTATAAGTCACTGTTAACTCGTCCATAGAGTCCATCTGCTTCACTGCACGTGATGCACTGTAAATTCTCTTAGCTAATGCCACATCCATAGTACACAGATATATTTTTTCCTAAGCAGATGACCTGCTGGTTAAAACCTGCACAAGCCAGTCATGGGTCTAGAAACTAAATCAAAACTAACCAAACTTCAAATCTTTCCTTGAAATAACAGAATTTATCATCTAAACATTGCCAGGTGAGATCAAAGTGGCTATTTTTCCAAAAGATGTTAAATATAGGGGTTTTTTTTTAATCTAATTACAAACTTTTCCTAGGAAAAATGAATTCCAGTGAGTGATTTGGCATCTGTGTGGTCTATTAAGTTATACTAATGTATTGAAGTAGACTAGACTGCAGCATGGGCTTTCTGCGTTAGTATGCAAGTCTTAAAGTTTTTCCTGACTGATACACAATGACAACACTCAGACCATTTCCAGCCCCAGGGTGACACTCTCTGAACTGTTTCATGAACTGATGTTCTGGAGGTTTTTTAGAGAACATTTTGCTTGGCTCATATTTGATGCTTTTTGGTGCCCTTCCTGGTTCCATGGTTTATACTGGAACCATTCTTGGGCAGAGGGAAGTGGTCATGGTTTGCCGTGGTCTCTGGCGGGTGGAAGACGCTGCTTACAGAGTCTGGAGGGGGAAAGCCTTGCACTGAAACCAGACATGACTCCTGCAAACCCTCCGTGCCCAGCCATATCCCACTTAGGCTTTAGGCAGGTTAATTGTGAAGACAGCAGTGTTAGATAGGCCTATGAAATGCATTCTGTCTTCTTGTTCTAAGTATTCACAGGTCTTCAGCTGAGTTGAAAACGGACGGATAAAAGGACAGCACTCTATGTAAAAAAGAAGCCAGTTAACACACATCTTACCTGTACTCCTAAATGCATTTTGTATCTTGTTATTATTTGGAAACAGGTAGGATGACATTAAGAAGGGATCTATGGCAAAGTAAGCTATCTATGCCACTAACTGATATAATTACAAATCTGTTCCAATGGACTAAATCTGAATTTTAAAATTAACTTGCAGCCTCACAAACCCACTTTCAACCATTTCTGTTGGAACGCCACCTACGTGTCCAGTGTGCATCCATGTGACACTGGCAATGCTGGGAAGTAGTGGCAGAGGCCAATCAACCAGCCTGAGCTCTCATCCTCTGCACTTTGCTTCTGCCAAAGCTGTTATCTCTCCAAGCATTTGTCACAGATACACCAGGGCACACAGCAGTTGAAAAGCCATTATCTCTTTGAAAAGAAGTGACTAATGTGCTTTTGCCCACAGCAATGTGGAAAGTCATAGGAAGATTTTGCTGTAGAATCACCTGTGTTTGCCTTGTGGAAAAGCAGCTGCATTTTCCAAATACTTTTTTTGAGAAATAGAGGTCTTTATTTCTTGCAAATCTTTGCTGGTAACTTTCTTCTTGTATTTCTCCTGGAACTGTTGATTGGTATTTTTATATCCTTCTGCCCTTAGCAAACAGGCAATTTTAAGGGTTTTTTTCTCTGAGTAAAACAATATTTCACTTGACTGGATGATACTGTCTAGTGTAATTACATGTGGTCTTATAATCAAAACTAAAAGCAGCTTTCGAGAAAGATCATGACACCTGACTTTTCTGCCAGTGGGGGCAGCCCATCTACCACGATATTCTGCAACATGAGGGCCAGCATGTCCCACCTGGTGGCAATGCACAGTGGTGAATCAAAATCATCACAGCAAACTGATGCCCTCTCTGCACTCCGTTTTATACAGAAAAGGACGGTGCTTGTAGTTCATTGCAAGGCTTGCCTCATTAAAATCATCTTTTCAGACAATGGACTTCTGAGAAACCTTTGGGACCAAACTCCAAGGAGCTCAGGTGGTGGCACTGCCTTCAAAGTGATTCTTTTTATTGTAGGGGGTGAAGGGGAAGGAGAAAGCTTTTCACTTGCACAAGCTGCAAGTCATCCATCCAAGGGAAAAAAACTGCATGATTATGTACAATGACATTTACAGCCATTGCATTTCTTAAAATTGATGTAAATGGTACAATAACTTCAGAGCTGTATTTTTTCACATGGGGCTGTATGTTAATAGTTAAATAACTGAAGGAGATATAGGTTCAAATAAACAGTTTATGATGGAATATAATCACTTGATACTTGGTTTTCTCACTATCTCTATCTTGAATGCTTAAAATCTGCTTACAGCATAAATACAATTAAACATGTAGATATGTTTTTCTTTACTGCATCAAGGCTCTTCAAGCATGGGGCTGTTTTCACACATTTCCAGCTGACAATAACCCTCATGTGTCGTTACCCCAGGAGCAGAAGACTTACATTGTACTTGGTAAACTTTGATGCAAAAAGCGATCAATTTTAATTCCTACCAGCTATAGGCAAGGTAAAATGAAAAGGTGAATAAATCATTGGACGCAGAAGAGGAATGCATCCTAACTTCCAGGAGCTGTGTACCTGTCTTGGAACAACTTCTTCAACAAGGATCAAGCTCTCAAAAGGTAAATGGTGGAGTTGTAGTGCTTCTCCCCTCTTGTTCTCAGCCGAGGACATAGCCGGTTTCTCAGCCTTGTTCCGCACATCGGTGAGATCCAGCTGTGCCCCCATGGCACATCCCAGCTTGCCAGGAGGCTCATTGGGCTGCAGCCAGCTCTGCACAGCCACCTGTTCAGCGTAGCCTGGCCTGGCTCAGGGCCCCACTGCTCTCTCTGCACCTTTGCTGTGCATCTGATACAGACAGTTTCCATTTTTTCCCTCAGATGCTGGGGATTTTGATTTTTAGCCAGAAATTCTTCCCAGTTGATCAATACAGCATTTCCCAGCTGCTTCCTGCACACGTGCAGTTAGAACGAAGGGCTGTAAAATAACCAACGTTGCTGCTTGGTGGGCTTTGGAAAGACTCCTGCAAACAGGGCAGCGCTGCCTGCTTCGGGAGTGCTCTAGCAGAAATAGCTGCGTAAGAATATGGTTGGAACAGCCCAAGTGTGGCAAAGAGACTCTTTATTAAAACCTTGTGGCCAATAAGGCAAATGTCTCTCCACAGGCTGCCATAGTACTTTTCTTCAAGAAAAGGGAATAAATACCATTTTATTTATTCACAGTTTTAAGACAATATGTATCTCTTTTGACACTACTGAGCTGAAGCTTGAATACAAATATCAATTACTTCTTTATTATTGCTGTAGTATAAAATAACTTGGACTAGATTTTGAATAGTTTTGAATGCCACAATACATGAGTACAAAATGTCAGAGACTTGGAAACAACTGGATTTTCAAGGATACCTGATGCACGCTCCCAGGTGTGCAGACATCATTAGCAGGCCTCTAGTCAGGTACAGAGCCACTGGTCTTATGTGAAAGCATAGGTACCTCAACTTGTTTTTTCAGGTTTTTGCAGTTCATCATCACCAGAAAACAGTGAAGCACTTTTCAGCCGTTAGTTGAATCAGATTTAAAAACGTCACTGTGAGACAGAAAAGTACTATTTACCTGTATTTACAAATGGATACATGGGTCACAGATCCATTTAATTTGTGCAGAGAAAGAATGTCTTCACTAGTGAATTTGATTTAGCCTACAACCTGACAACAAATGTGCTTGAAACTCAGAGGAAAACCAAACCAAACCATTTTGCATGCATTTACCCGCCACTGTGACTACAGCATGGTGACTGTGGCTTTCAGAAGGAGCAGGCCATCTGAGTACTGCAGCAAAAATCACCAGAGCAAGAAGCCCATCAGTGTGGAGTCAGCCTGTCTAGAAGCACGGCACACAAAGCAGCAGCAGCAGTTTGCCCTGCCTGCACCAGATCACCAGGAGCAGCCGGCTGGGCTGGAGCCAGCGCAGCATCGCCCTGCAGGCGCGGTTGTTGGGCGCACAGACAGATCATTTCCTGTGCTCAGAGCTGGGCGAGGCAAGCTGAACCCTGCTGGGGAAACGCCCTTTTGAGAGAAAAGATGGCAAAAGGTGTTCCTTTTCTGGAAGAAAGGAGATTTAAAAGCTGTAGACAGATTGTTTCCATGAGTGATGCCTGCCACCGTGGGGCAGGAACTGTGGTTTATTTTCAGGTCTTCTTTACAAGCTTGACTTCTTAGCTAGATGATACCTTGGCTTCATATGTCTCATCTACAGAGAAGGAGAGATGGAAACATCCACGCTGCTGTTCCCACAACCTTCTGCCTGGAGAATAACAGACATTTTATCTTAGTAAAATAATTTTTTAAAAATCTAAAAATTTATTTGCTGGAGGAGAGATGAAGAAAAGGTTTTCCTCTAAGTTTTGGTGCCAAATCAGCTTGTCCAGTAAATTATAAAATTACTCAAAGGAATAGCCCACATGGTGCTTATCCTTTGGAGGTGGCTGCTATGTAACATACCTGCCAGGATGCTGGGATGTGACAGGATATGCTCCATCCACACAAGCCACATGCATGTGGCAGACTACCCCTGCCAAGGGCAGGCAGCAGCCTGGCAGGGGCTACCTCTGAGAGGAGATGTTTGTGGTCATCTATTATTTTTTTGCCTGTTCTGCAGGGATTTGTGGTATGAAGTGCCACTTCATGTACTCCTCACACGTCAAAAACCTGATTTCCCAGGAAAAAGATGGCCCACACAAGGTTGGGGCTCACCTGTAGCTGAACAAGTGGTCCTGCTGGCTCAGCAGTGACCTGCAGCTGTATGTAGGATAAGCACTCAGAAAGTAACCTAAGCTTACTGCTGGAGAGGAGTAGCCAAAGCTAGGTTGGGCTAGGAGGAGAACATGGAATCTAGAAGATTTGTTCAGTAACTGTTAGATCAACTCATCCAAAACAAATATTGTGAAAATAAACTGCATAGATGCTACCTGCACCAGGAGTTTAATACATGTTTCAAAACAAAAAAATCCACCCTTACCTTTGGACTTTGCCTGACATTGCATGGCAGTATTTTCCGGACTGAGTTTATTGATGGATGAGAACATTAAATAGTTAAAAGGATGCTTTCATCTCACAGCGAATCCTTCACTAGGACAAAATAAACAAACAAGGAAAACCACCCAGATTGTGCTCGTACTTTAAGTCATGACAAGAGTTGTGACGGTGACTGCTGCCACACAGCCAAAGGACTAAGGCACTTTGTAAATCAAATTTCAAGTAAAGAGATTGGTTTGCGAAACCTCCTCGGCATGGAGTCACAAGCTGTCAGAGTGTATTAGCATTAGGTTACTGGAGTAAAAAGCAAAACAAATTAAGATGTTTAACAGCTGAAATCAGAAACAAAATTGTGTTTAATGCTGAAAATCTTGTTAACATATTTTCAGGCTTCCCTTTCCCGAGATATTAAATCTCAGTGTGTTTGCAAGCATCTTTTTATCACACGTAGAAACCTACTGTGGGAGACAATGAGAACTATACACGACATATGGTAAGGACGGGTGTTTCACCCTGCATGCAAAAGCCTCTTCAGCATTGCTGCAGCATCCAGTAGCACATGGGAAGATTTTAAGGACCAGGAGAGACACACAGCTGGAATTCCCTGTCTGTCCAGGGTGACAGAAAGCGTTGCCTCAGCAGTAACAGGCCCAAACTGAAGATTGCACATGTTGTAGCATTTAATGTGAGGGGTAATTTGAACTCCCAAACTGGTTTTTCTTTCATATTGGCTCCCACAATGAAAGAACCATTAAGGGTTTTAGTGATCTTCCAAGACTCTGCTTCCAACAGAAAATTGGCTCCTTCTCCTTGGACACAAGACCAATTTTTAATTGAATTTCAGGAGATGATGGATGTTGTACTTTATTCCAAGTCTATATGCTAAATTAACAAGGCTGTCTGCTTAGTTTCCTCTTTTGAAGCCACACTGAGATGGGTTTCTGCTAATTCTCTTACACAGGGCATTAGACATGTGAACGGAGTCCTTATTCAAGAATTGAAATAATAGGCTTTTTTGCCAAGCTTATTACTTTGGGTAATAATTTGAGCTGTGAGGCAGCAACAATAATTTGCTTTCTGAAAAAGGATTGCCTGTTGAATTATTTCAAATAGGATGAAACTAAACATATATTTTCATCAATTTATTTAAAAAATATTAATTAACTCTTAAAAGTATGTAAAATATACTCTTAAAAGTATATCTTAGAGCAGGGACCATTTCATTACGTGGGCTCATTTTGTGACTGTGTTTTCCTCATGGTACCCCTGGTCACTTTTAAAGATAACAGAAAGTCTCTCAGCAGAACTCTGGATTACAGAACATGTTTAACCTGCATCAGGTTTATTTATCCAGTTATTAGTATGTTAACAGATGCTGTTGATTAGTTAGATATTTGATTTGGCAAAACACAGAAAAAATGGCATAGAAGTGAATGTTTTTCTTAACTCTGGCCACTGCAGTAAAATTTACATAGCACTGTACATGAAGAAGATGTTTCACAGAGGCAAGCCATTGGGAGGGCAATTTAGAATGAAATTTTGGACTGAACACAGAAAATTTGAAGGCAAAACTCCGACCAACTGGGCAGAACCAGGAACCAGCTCTATTAAGTCTATGTATAGTGTTCTACCAGTAGAAGCGGAGTTGTTTGCTGAATATATTGGGGTGGCCAACAAAGGAAGCCACCTGCTTCTAGGGCTGTGGTTAGGATTGCTTGAATAGCAATGAGCCTACAGCTAGAAACCCCTTTGCATGTATGCCTATTCTTTCTAAATTGGAATGTTTAAATGAATTGTGTTTGTAATTTGTCTGCACAGTGGCCCAGGATGGCCATAAACAGTCTTAGTGGTTTCCTTTTGGCAGCACAGACCTAGCAGGTCTTCTTATTTTGCAAGGATATTTTGAGATGGATTGAACAAACTGGCCACATGGAATGGGGTTTGCACTTCATTTTTGACAAAATTGTGTTTCTCAACTGGAAAAAAAAAACCAATGCAAAAATGCAGCTGTCAGTGTCTTCATCAAGAGGAGGTCAAATATAGAGATAATGTATATCAACTAATTAAAGCAACAGGATGAAAGAGTGTGGTTGAAACAGCTGAGTAATTTAAGCACCGAATAAATAGAATAATATAACACATTTAGCGTAATCGAATAATGGCCTTCCCACAGGTGACACAAGGTGGAAAAGCATGTTCAGGTCTTCATTCAGCTGTGATTATGCTTCCAAACAGTAGCTTGTTAAATAAAATAGTAATAGAATGCCAGTTCTTTCTCACAGCTTTATATTTTGAAAATATTTCAGTCCTACTTGTGTCAGACACCAGTCTTATCCTAGTCCTCCCTTGCATGGAGGTTGCCGAAGGTTCCCTTTTTGTTAATGTTTTCTGCTGCAACAGAATGACTCAGAATGAGTTTTAATTATGTCTGCAGCCTGAATGATCCTGCAGAGCTCATCATTAGGTCCTGGGAGAAGCTAATGGCTTATCTGTTCTGTATAATTGCTCAAATCTTCTTTTCCATCAGTTTTCCATCAGTGATATCTCATTTGTTTGAGTTGTATGCTAGTGAGTCAACTACTCAGCCCAGGACTTCAGAAATTAAAAAATATGCTCTGGCAACTAAATAAAAAACCATTTTGAAGTTATTTTCTTAGAACATGAAATTGGTGAGTTTTGAAATTCTGTATCTTCATGGAGCTGCACTGATTAGCAGTATCTGATATGTTTTTATAATTATTGTTAGTCTCACTCAATGACATAAGTGATTAAGCAATTTGTGCCTCCTGACATAGTAACAGAAAACTTATTTCTCAACAAGTTTTGCCACTGATAGTAAGCAACAATTTTAATATCTTTGTTCAACAGCCAGCAGCATGGTTAATACCCGGTTTGTTAAAGTCACAAATCCCCTTTAATGATGCACAAATAGAAGCCCTTCTGCTAAAATCAAATTTTTCTTTCACAGCTTCTTGAAGCGTGAGGTGGTGGTTTTGTCAGCAGCACAGGCTTGTCGGCAGTGATGGCAACACCTGGGCATTTTGAGACCTGTCATTGCAACTCCCTAAACTGTGTGGCAGTTTGGTGCCTGGGGGAAAGGGAGGGTCCAGATGCTCATGGAAAAGAGAACTGAATGGCTTTCATGAAGGAAAACTGTTTGGGGACAATTCATAACCTCAACGAGCAAACAAGTGTAAAAGCAGGTTTGTTGCACTGCGTGGCAATGGGTTGGACAATGCCCTGGAGCCCTGCTGCTGTTTGTGGGTGGATGGAGACTGTGATTTCTTTGACAGAAGAAATAGTTATTAAGGAGGAGAATAAATTGCATTTCTAGTGCGCCCATCCCCTGTAAGAAAAATCCAATACACCTCTAAAGACGCATGTCTCAGCTTTTACCTCTGTGCAGAAAAATCTGGGAGACATGACTGCTCCCTGGACAGCAGGATACCCCCTGCTGAAATCCAAGTTCTCCTCTGCCTGAAACTGCCATGCTGAAGGAGCCTCTTCAGAAAGCACAACCCTTGTGGCTGATTTATCATCTGGGGGAAAAGGAGATCACAGAACCTAAACTGATCTGGGAAATGCAAAAGAAACACACAGAGGAGTTTCTGAGCCTGCACTTGCAGGCTATGGAGAGATTTTGGCACACCTGAGCTTCAGTGTGATCACAGCCCTCTAGACACACATAGCAGCACATCTCCCGCTTACCTTCTCCTCTGCCTGAGGACTCAGAAAGGAGAGTCTTTGAAGGTCTCTCACCTGTTCTGCCCACAACAGGTATAATTTTGTTGGGGAATTTTGGGGAATTAATCTCTTGTCTCTCTTCCCTGCTACCCCAATTAAATGCCTATAAGAGAGCTTTTCTTCTCCTACTTCATTTCAGCTTCAAGATGAAACTAAATGATTCCCCATGTGTGGTTTTATTCTTAAAAGAAATGCCGAGTAGATCCCATTGAAATCAGTATTGGCTGAAACTTCTCAACAGCCGTAGGTCCAGAAATACCTCATGCATTCAGGTATGTTACAAAGCTCTTCACGCTGTGCTAGGGCTACTTTCATTTCAGAGCACTGTTGTGGCTTTGGTTCAGTTGACCCTTAATCCTCATATACTGATGATACTGGTGTGTATTGCCATTTGGGGGTATTTCCCCCCAGATCTTAACAGACTTTTCTTCTTTAAAACTATTGATTAAGATTATTTACCCACTACAGCTATTTTTATTCCTTTGTGGGAGTGCCAACGTCAACACAAAGCTCCTCTTGCCTTTCTGTATGTCTGCCTGCTCGAGAAGACTCTTCAACTGCACCAGCAGCTTTCACATAGACAAGTCTGAGAGTGAAAGAGCAGTGACCTCAGCACTGGCTGGGAATTAAGCCTATAATCTAATGGGGTTTCTTTTTCCCTTTCTAAATAATGGGATTCTATTAGACCAAAGTGTAGTTGTGCCATAATGATAATTTATTGAATAGCATATCTGAATTTTGCTTTTTATAAATCATAGAGAATTACAATACACAGTTATATAATTGAATCTTCTCTTGTATCATTAATATTTTTCATTGTTTAGAGAAACCCCTTTTTGTTCAGAATTCACATATAACTGGGTTTAGAATTTACAGGGGGTTTAATATGCCTATTTTTATGTGATTAAATATTTTCATTTTAATTCCTTTTAAATATTTTGTAAAAACTCTTTAAAAGAATTTTATACTGATGAGGTTTTGTACGTATCATTCTGGCCAATTTTAAAGACAAATGTAGCCATAAGCTTGTGTGTATATGTCGCAAAATCTCAACAACAACAAAATGTCATGATCTTTGAAAGGAAATAATTGAGGTAAATTGATTCCCACATTCACATTTAAATGTATTAGTGGTATACACCAGTGAAAGTATTGATCAATGAAAGTAATCAGCAATAATAGGAAAAATTAATCACTTTTGAAGATTTATTTTACTTCAGCTGTGGAATGTACTGTGGCCAGGACTGAAGTTGACCCTGTGAATATAACAGGGACTATTACCAAACAAAAAGACAATAAAGACATGTAAATGAGGGAAAGCTGGGAGGGCATGCTTTAACTTTCTGTTGGAATATTGAGACAAGGAGTGGAGTACAGCCCAAGACTTGTGACCTACTGTTCGTAAACCCATTTCTAGAACTGAACAGCAGCAGTTCATTTAGAAGAAAACACAAGAAACTTGTTGGTGAAAAATTTTTGTTATAGGTCTCACCTTCTATAAGCGGAGATTGGCTTACACCCTGAAATGGGTGGGTTTATGTCAGAAACCTTTCAGAATATTTTATTAACTGAAGCTGTACCACCTGGATATTCTTACTTAAGAGCTCAGGTTTTTCCAGAATTCCATTAAAATCTTCACATCAACCCAATCTTGAGGCAATGAGTCTCAGTTTGACTATCTAGTGACTGGGAGTATCCCCTTTTTCTGGTTCTAAGCTAAGCTAAGTCAGGAATCAAATGATCACACCGTTTTTTGTTATCCTACTTTTTTTTTCTCCTAACCAGGTTAGGAAGGAGATTGAGTGATACAGTCACTGAAAGGTGAGATTAAATCAGTAAAAACCTGAAGTTCCTGGTCTACTTTCTCCAGTCTTTGCAGTATTTTAGTATTAATACTTAGTATTATACAGTACAGCACTGTATAATACAAATTATTAATACAAATAACTTTTCCACTTCTCTCAAATGAGATGTGCCCTTGATCCTTCTTACCACTTTTCGGTGAATGGCACAAGGTTTGATAGTCAGTGCATCAGGCCAGAAATATTTAGGAGTGCTACATTCCCAGTGGGAATTGATTGTGATGGGAGGGAAGGGCTTAGATATCCATCTAGAGCATCCTCTTTTCCTGCAGCAAGACAAAACCACCCACACCATGTTTATCTAACTTTTTGTCTCCATGGAGATAGTTCTAGTGATAATTAGATCTGCGTGTTTAAAGCATCACTGTTCTAAGATAGGCTGTCACATAATGCATTATAAGTGCATGCAGTAGCAGCAGACAGTTTTAACTACCTCTTCTTCCAGACGTAAGAAGATTTTTTATTAAAAATGAAGAGACACACCGTTTTTAAATAAAGTGTATAACTTTGGCATTAAAGTGAGTTCCTCAGATATTTGCATGCTAGTTGCGGCAGCATTTTGTTTGCAATATAATCTATGGAGATTCCTGCTTATTTTCAGAGTTCACCCCTTTTGGTAACCTTTTTAAAGATTTTGGCAGCACAAAGATTTTGGTAGCTCCTTCTAGAAACAGTTTGATATTGTGAAATAAATGCAGGGCCAAGAGCTTCTGAGTTCTCCTGACAACACTGTTTTGAGATTATTTCAAACTGTAAAGTCGGACTCCTTAAGTTGAAAAAAAAAAAGTAGGAATAACCTGCAGCTTGTGACAACCTGTGGAGTGTATCTGTGTAGCTGTATGTTGCATTGAACTCCACTAACACAGTTATGATAAACCTCAATGAAAATTAAAATTTCTACCTTGTAGCAACTCTGCTGTCGCTCCCCATCTGCAAAGCTGAGGCAAAAACCCAAGGACTCACTGAAGCTAAATTGTCTTCTTGGTTCTCTGGAAGAGAGTCCTACAAGCCCCAGGAAGCCACAGGGGTGGAAAGCTGCACAGAGCATCACAGAAGGAAGGCAGGCCAATGCTGAGCCCAGTCCAGCCTTTTCATGGTTACTCACAAAAAAGCAGGTGGAGGGAAGAGGTTATTCCTGGCTCCTCTTGGAAATGAGCCCCAGAATGTCAGTAACTGCTGGGTGCCACAGCTGGCTGCAGGTGGCTCGGCTCCCTCGCCATCAGGAAAGAAAGGCAGTGGGCTGGGAAAGTGTAGACTGCTACAGCTGCAGCTTCATGAACCACCTCCTCTGCGGCATGGCTTGCGATGGACAAGCCTTCAGCCTTTACTCTTCAAACCGTAGGTGGGTTTTTAACAGCCCTGAAAGCACAGGTGTTTGTGGCTGTGTCCTCGGGCAGAGCCTGCTGCAGGCACTCTCTCAGGAGGTTTCCAGAAGTGAATTAACTTTCATAGGCATTGAGCATCCAAGCTCCACCTGGGTGCTCTGGACAATGCATGCCTCTGAAAGGAGAAACCCAAGCTTTTCCCAAATACCATGTCCATGCCAGATGACCAATTCTCTTAGCCACAGGTTTCACAATCTCCACTTCTTTTCTGTAATGAAATAATCACAGAAATTCATAAAATGTGTGCTTTGTTCCCCAGATAGGCTTTCATCTTAGGGGCAATTGATGTATTGATTCTATATCTATGAACATCTTTCTGTGAAACAATACTGAAGTGAATGCTTCTGGAGACCCCATCCATATGTTAAGCCTGATGATAGAGGCCTCAGTGCTGACATCAGATCTCAGGCACTGGAAAGGCAGAGTTTTGCTCACTTGTACTTCCCAAGACCACCTTGAACTTTTATCTAATACTGTTGATAGACTTCATATGTATTTTAAACACTCTTTGAAGCAGCAAGACATGTCACTGGAACTCTCTTACTACCTGTCTTTCAGAAAGAAATGGGAAGAAGTAGGCCTTAGCCTGTCATACTAGTATGAAATAATGCTTCTTTTTAAGTGCAAATATTTTTATTTCCTGTTGATATAATAGTCATGACAAGGATCAGCCCAAAAGAGGATTTCCTCTCTCCAAAGGAAATTTTCAGCCTAAAATATGAAAGCATGAGCTTTATTTTCATGGCTAAAATTTCTTGAGCTCTTTCTGGATGAATTTCCCACGAATCAAGAAGATGGTTTTCCTCTCAAATCATTCATTGGCCTATTTGATGGGCTCTTGTGTGAAGCACAAGGCACAAAGGTGTTTTTCTAAGATGGAGCCAGATTTTAGTAGCACCCAGGATGAAGCCACCAGTTTATTTCATAACAGTTGTTGGGTGATACCTTGTAAAAGAACAAATTAAATTGGTGACAGAAATAGGTGGCTTAGTCTCCCATAGTTATATAGCTTTCATAGTGCTGATCTGCTTTACTGATGATGAGGGTAATCTATACGTTAATGTTTTTTGACTCTTAATGATTCATGCTAAATGTGCATCAAGAGTTACTGACAGGTATTAGTTTCATAGGTGTCTAGGAATTAACAGTGAGTTTCATGTCCCGTTCCCCCTCTGTACAGTGGGGATCCTTTCCATGTAAACAAACCCCAGATTTTGTCTTCAGAAAGAGCTCACACTTCAGACCACAGCAGTGAGCTGACAACCTTGACTGGAATCAGGCTCATTCAGGGAATTCCTGCCAGGTACACTTCAACAGTGTCAAAAAAAAGTGGGAGGAAAAGAGCATTTAAAAATATATTCTGATGGACCACAGGCACTTTTCACGACATCTCCTTTTCTCATTGGTTGGTAATAGTTCAATAACTCTATTAAATAAGTGCAAATATATAAAGATTAAACAATTTAGGCACACTTACTTATCACCGAAAGGGATTGTTTTTACTAATTGTAGTTTTCCTGTATGCTGGCCTCGTATTCCTTAGTAGCAAAATTAATGTTTGTATTGTCATGCATCCATCAAAGAGATTCATACTGCAACCAGAAATTAATTTTTCTGTTCATGTATTTGAGAGAAGGAAGTGAGAGTGTGTGCAAGAGCCAAATTCAACATTAGAGCTGAATTCTAACTTCTTGGTATTTAGAAGAGCAAACAATGAAGCACTCAAATTGTTCCAAACACACGATGCGAATTTACCTCCGAACTCTTCAGAATGCAACATGTTCATATTGAATTTGAGTTGGATTGTATAATGAATTACCGTTAATTTGAACAATGTGAGGGGGTTAACCCAAGAAAAATAAAAATCCCTACATTCATTTCTTTACTGGAGCATCTTTTGTCTTCTTAGGTCCTTTTGTCCAGACTTCCTTGCCTTGTGAGCCTCAGAGCATCTCTTAGTGTTAAGGACCATCTCGCCTGTTCAGCTTTCACAGGTACCACAGGTAAGCAGCCTTTTGGCATCCTCTTCCTGCCTGGGCTCCTGCTGGGTACCCCATGGCCTTCCTCTAGTTTCCATGCTTGTAAAGATCAGCAGCAACACTTAGGTTATTCATTCAAGTAATACTCATTTTCAATCCCCTGCCTTTGCAGACAGGCAGGAGAAGTAAACTTTGTGTATTTTCAAACCATCCGTCTCTACCTGATTGAGCAATCATGAAGGCTGATGAATTAACCATTCCAACTGGTCTGCCACAGGCCCGCTGGTCCTTATGAATGATGAATGCCATATGCCTCGGGCCTCCCATGGTTCCTCTTGCTGTGGGGGTGACCCGAATATGGAAAGCAGTGGCTTGGGAAAGGATTTATGGGTCAGTGACAGAACAGAAGTCTCCTTAAAGGACTACTGAGAAGTTTAGATACATAAGTGGAAAATTGCGATCAGAAATATGGAGGAGATCTTAGCTCTGTATGAACCATTATTGAGAGAGACACTGCACTGTTTGGTACTATCCTAGTATCCCTTCTGCAAGGCATCTTCAGAAACAGGAGGGAGTGGTTCCACATCTGGAAAAATTGTAGAAGTTTGAGCCTTAGGGATTGTGGGAGATGTAAAGAACATGGCCTATTTAACTTATCAGGAAGAAGATAGATCAAAATGCAAATCAGCTTACAGTGTGAGAAAAGAGAGGTCTAGCAGATAGGCAGCTAGATCCCTTGTAGGAAGCTGAAGCCTTTGTATTAGAAATAAAGCCCAAGTTTTAGCAGACAAAATAGTGAATTTGGCCAAAAAATAGCAGTGTGTTGTCATCCCTTGATGTTTTCAAATCACAACTGCATGCCACAAAATCTAACCTCATCATCTTCACATAGCAAGGCCTGACCAGGAGAGATATCTTTAAATCACCCTAGGCTGGTTGATTGCTTTACTAATAATACAGGTCTCACCTTCTCTAAAAGCTCAGGGATCAATTCAGCCGGGGTAAAGCAGATTGAGCACTGCAGCTTCTCCAGCAGGAAAATCCTTACATGTAGATCACTGTTAGCAGAACTGCTCCGCAGTTCACAGCTGGGTGATTCCTAGAGGCAGTGCATTTACTTTTAACAAAGATATTCTTAGATCATGGAACCACTTTTGGAAGAAAAAGTAAAATGGCAAAATATGCCCACATTAAAACAAAACACATGTTCAAAAAAATGCATTCAAGTTGTTTTCCTCCAGAAAATACACTGCATATTTTATTGTAGCATTTTAAACCTGATGATTCAAGTACTTTATTAGTGAAACAGCACTTACTCCATTTGCCATATTTTTAATCGTGCTCTCCCCATCCCCCAGCCGTGCAGATGTTGCATGCTGCAGATGACAAGGCCCTTGCGAAGTTTGCCTCTCTGCCAAACCGACAAACAGACATTTTTTTCCCTTTTTTTTTTTTTTCACGGACTGTGCCAGAGTCAGAGAGAGTTCATCGCCCCGACGCCCCTGCAGCGAACCCGCGAGTGCCCGGCTGCAGGAGCTGCGCTGGCGGGGGGCACCTGTCAGAGCGGGGACCCCGGCTCTTCTCTGGGAGAGAAGCTGTCCTTGCCTGAGGGTTTTCGACGGAACGGGTTGCCTGCTTGACCTGGCCACGCCGGGTGTCTTCAGCTACCCCGTGCCCCGCGGGGCCCGGCACACCAGCCCCTCGGCTCTCTTCCCCGGGGCGGGGCGGGGCAGGGCAGGNCGGGCGCTGAACGCAGCCCGGTCGGGCGGCTCCTGGCCCGGGTGGGAGCCGAGCCCGTGGCCGCGCAGTCCCCGCGGGCGGCCCCGCTCTCTGCCCGCGGTGTCGGCAGAGGGATTCAGCAGAAGCGCTGCCGTAGGGGCTGGCGAAGGCTTTCCGCCGGCCCGCGGGGTGCTGTGCCCGCTGGCAAACCGGGCCTGTGGATTTTGCCCTTTTTGTTTTCCTTTTAACGGATATCGCTTAATATTGTCCATCTCCAGTTCCCGAGGTAGTGACAAAAGGTCAAATCTGACACATCTTCCTCCCCCCAGTCAGCCTGTTTGCAAATAATTAATAAAAGAACAATTAGGCAGTAATGATGGGACGCGCAGTTATGGTCTTCCTGATGGTAACGGAGATTGATGCTGCTGAGCAAATCTTCTTTTGAGGACACAGTTCAGGTTCTGCGACATGCGCTTTGGATCTCTATCAGAAATAACCCCGAGACCTCCCCCCAAATAAAGCCCCAACAAGAAGTAAGAAGAGTACAATAACTATGTTTGCTTTTGGTTTTTATTATCAACAATCAATTAATGGTACACTCTTGGAAAACTATATGCACATGTAGAAATATTTCCCCTTTTAAATAGAAGCATTCATTTTAACCACATATAAATAAATCTGGAAACCCTGAACATAATTTATGACGATTATGCTCACAAACATATTCCAACAGGTAGGGAAAAGAAAAAAAATGAGACGACATGCAACCAATAATAAAAATATATATAATTGCCTGAACCTGGTCTCTCTAAACGCAAAGGGAACGGAACCCGTGAGAACCTTATTTCTCCATAAAGACACGCCATAGAGACTACGAGAAGGGAAAACATTATTTATACGGTCAACTAGACAAGTTTGTACTGATATTAACACTATACAGTTGAGTCACAGAACACAGTTGTAGAAAGACACGGAAAAAGAGAAAGCATACCTGGCGACATTCAACTAAGACCTATAGTTTGTGCCTTTTAAAATAAAATTAGAAAACCCTAACGGAGATGCCTAAAAACTGCGTAGACCGTGTAATAATAATAATAATTAATTATAATTAATTAATAATAAATACAGGCCCCCCGCCGCGAGGAGCGCGGGCCCTGCAGGGGCCGGATCCGCGGTAAGGAAGCGGCGGCG